>OY756215.1:25210000-25656000 GCA_963576875.1 Acrobasis repandana
CCAAATTACCTTATGAGTGCGACCTCCTCTTCTCTAACCAAATTGCTGTGCCCGACAGGGTCCATAAAATGATTCTTAAATTGTATTGTTGTTATCTTATGTGCTTTATGGTTTGCAATAAAATATTGAGTATTGAGTATTGAATGGCTGTGGCTATTTTTATACTTGAGCCTGTGCCAGTATCTCTCTTTCACTTTAACGTCTGGTTCTACCACCTCTTGAACAGTGTAAAAGATCCACACAAATATAATCCAACACTAGAAGAATACATGTAATTGATAAATACTCTTATTACCAATCCACCCAGGTGTCGATACCTAACAAACTGGCAGTCGTGTCAACCATCAGTCTTCGTCCCGCATGTCGCCACCTCGCGTTCGTCATGCAGACACATCGCGAAAAAACAACCGCAACTTCCTTCCACGTAAACACTCCGCTTTATCGCTGACAGATATCACCAATATCCTACTTCCATTGACGCGGGAAAAGCCATCTTGTCGACGTGATAACACGGTCCCATTTCGATTGAGCGGTGACGCTCGTTTGTCTTGAACATCGCTTTTACTTAAGGGTTACTTGAGAAGTATTTGCGTGAAGGTTGTTTATGAATTTGCCGCGCGCCATGCAATGTATGTTTTTACTTGGAATAGAAAACAAATAGTGTACGTTGAGTAAACATAAACTTGTTTGCTATTGTGTCTTATTGTTGTGCAAAGAAAAACGTCTCTTTGTTTCTGGTAAGTAAAACTTTTAAAGTAAGAACCTTCAAAGACTAAGGAGAACGATGTCATTTTAAAGTTACGGAAGCTGGATTCTTATATAGTTGGATAAATTGGACTTTATTTTTCACTCCGTTTTATACTTATCCGGATACATATGTAAATTAGGTTTCTATTTAAATTATAAAAATTACGGAAGAGTTAACCATATTTTCTATTGCATAATGTATGAAGTTGCAACGGGTCATGTCTGTAATTTTTTCATAGAGTAAAATCGCATAAATACGCTTATAAGGCATTAAAAAAATCCTAAATCAAGCCAATAATATCTAAAGCAAACAAGTAAACATTAATCCGTGATAGAATTAGTGTCACAAGACCCCCTGTTCATTTTCATTTTCATTTAGTAAGTCATATTGAAATTGCTTATGCATGTTTATTCACAACAACAAGTGTACATAAAAAGTGCCCTTTTCCGTAAATATTATGTATTGCCAAGAGCAAGTGCGAGCAATTCATCATCTGTTGAAACAATGTCAAGAGGGAGTAATAAAACGTCTAACATTGTCCGGGCTTATTTAAATGTCGCCGCGGCCGGGAAACTCGTTACAAGTTGGCAAAGTTGCCACCAGCTACCTGACCCGCGATTGTTAGATTAATTACATTTTTGAGTTGCGCCTTTATTCGGTTGCTGCCAAATTAACTTGTGAGTAAACTTTTTGACCGTAAGTCAATCATTTTATTTAGCTGTTGCTACGAATAATTAATAAATTATAATAACTAAAGTTCTATGCAAAGTTTTTCGGCAGTGGTTTGCGACTTGGAATAGGACCACTACTGTGGATGTCGTAAGAGGCGATTTAAAAACTAAGCACAAACGCCTTGTGTAACAACTACATTCCTCAGAAGAATGGCGGCAGCCAAGTTGTTACTCGTATAGTTAACATTGTTTAATACAGGGATCGCCGTAGCCACATACTGGTCAAAAACCATTGAAACATTGATATTATATGAAACCACTTTTACTTGACAAGAATGATGCAAAGTGAACCTTAAGCTTGTAACTATGGGATTGTGAGATGGGCATAATATTTATATTTCCTCTTTCTAGATACGAAATACCATAAAACGTAAAAATAGAAACATCGTAACCAGACAACATAATCATTGTTTCAAAATAACGCAGCTCTTAGGATTCCCGGGTCTGCTGCCGTTCGCAGGAAGTCTTACAAATCAAACGGTAATTGTCCGAAACTTGACGCCACGCCAACTTTCTCCCCCTTTAACTGTTGCAAACAAATTTGGAAACCCGTTTTGAAATTTTTTTATTTCATTATCACATTAAACGTTATGTTTTAAGGAAAACAGGAAACGGGCTAAGTGTAATAGTCGCAAAACTAAATTAGGAAATGGCAAACCTGACTTTGTTGAAGTATAATTTTAAACGAAAAGAAAGTGACTTCATTTCCTGGTCCTCTTCATCAGTTCTACTTTACCAAAACTCACTTTATGAATGCACATGCTTGATTTATTAATATTAACATTAAATTATTATATGTGTGTATAGAATATTTGAGGAGTTCCTTCGATTTCTTGAGGATTCCATCGTCACATCTTTGCCCAATGCAAAGTGGGACCATTTTCATTCTAAATCATTTAAAAAACGGAGAAGTTATTGAGTTACATACGAGTATATAAAAAAACAATACATTCGAATTGAGAAGCTCCTCCGTTTTTAAGTCGCTTAAAAACGTAATATTTATATGTAACTTCTAGCTGTAGCCCGCGTGATCCAAGGGTTTTTATGTAACTACTAGTTGTGGCCCGCGTGATCCAAGGGTTTTTGACAATCCCACAGGAGCCTTCCCTTTGTCCAGGAAAAGTATTCTATGTGTTAATCCAAGTAATAAGCTATCTACCAAATATCATTCCAATTTATTCAGCTACTCTGGCTTACTACAAATATACACATATATATGTGTATGTGTCATACAGGTATCATACAGGTTTGCCCTAGTATTTTGACTTTGTCCTGACAAAAAGAGGTGCCGGGTGGATGTGAAATCTAAAAAAATACAAGAAACAGTATGTATTTAAGATCGAAAGGAATGTTTGCTCGTGTATTGTAAAAAGCTAACGGAGCAACTACAATAAGTCAGCATCGTTCATTGTCTCATTGTCCGCAAAAGCTCCGCTTAGCGGACGCCATCCTCCATGTACTTCGGCTCGGTTGGGCCACAGAACCAGTGGCTAACTGACGGAATGACATATATATAACAGGTCCTGAGACTTCGAAACATGTTCTAAGTGATAACAAAATAGAAATTTTCGACCTCCGTTAAGAAGAAATGCCGAAACATTTTATAAGACGAAAGTTCCCACATGATGGTTGCTTCCTAACCAAGGCTAAGATTTGAACTATAGATCTTGCCTAATGTGTTGTAGCACGGTAGTTAATATAAAAATAACAGGGGCATCTTTCAAAGTTGTACGACATAAATACGTAGCTAGGAGTCCATGTTACAGTGTAAAGCAACATCGAGCTGTACAAAATAAGTTTTATGATTCTTTTTTCGTACAACATACCAAGATAAATGTAATAAGCCCAAACGCGATGGGGTGGTGTCGTTTTATTACAGGCCATTGCCACCTTCCGGCTTCTGGTCATAATTATATTGCATTTTCATCGGATTTACATTAGCATACAAAATTTCATCACAATTAGAAACTGGGAAGTGGCTCAAATTTAACATGCAAGATTTGACAAAGAAAACGAATATATAAATAATAATAAATATATACAGACCAAACAAAAAACAACAAATAGGCCTAGCTAAATAAAAGCTTGTAATAACGATGAAAGCTAATTTAGTATTATATCATATATTGATACGTATTGCAGAGTATTGAATTGAATAAATATCGTCTGAATATATCGCAGGTTGACTGGAAGAGATCCCTATATGAGATAAGTCCGCCATTGTACATTTGCTCTTTCGAATTTCGTATTTATTTTCATGTTTTGGTACAATAAAGTTATTACAAACAAACAAACGATACTATCGCACGCCATTCGTGTTATTTTTAAAATAAACCTCCTGTTCGTGGGCGCGCCGCCAGCCGTCGTCACATAAAAAGCAACGACACCGTCCTGTTTAGTGCCGCACCCACTAATCCTTATTAAAAGTGCGCTGGCGGACTCACTACGGCCATCTACGGCCATCTGCAACCATCTACCGCCAGCTGGACGCCGCGAGGTCGGCTGATCATTTTCTCGGGCATTGTGACCTTTTTATGGACACAATAAGGGAATTTCACAGTGAAGGAAATAGTAAACATTTTTGCTGGCACAAAAAAAGTCTTCTTTAGAACATTTCTGACTTGTTTATTTTTTACTTAAAACTAACTTGTGTCCGTAGATTTTTCTACGCTAGATTATCAGTATTTTGAAAGGTGTACACATCCAGTCATAATTAATTTAAAGTTACGCCACTCTTAGCATGATCGTGGGCCTATGATGTCCTAAACCGGCTTTGGAACGCACTGCCACTGTCCATCCGACAGGCTCGAACGCTAGCCAGCTTTAAATCACAAGTCAAATCACACTTCCTTTCTTCTTTGTAAGTCACTCTTTTCCTTTCGCATCTTGTTAAGGTTCTTACTTTCTTTCGTGTACACTATCTTATTTATATTATATATATATATATATATATATATATATGTAAATATTTTTCATATAAGAATGTATTATATGTATTCTATAACATTTTATTTGTATATCTCCTTTGAAATATTGCACCTCACCTGTAACATATCTAAATTTCTTTTGTATCCATACTACCCTAAGGTTGCCTGGAAGAGATTGCTGTGCGATAAGGCCGCCTTTTGTATGCTAAAATTTATCTCTATTATTTATGTATAATTTGTTAAATTGTGTGCAATAAAGAGTAAAATAAATAAATAAATAAACCTATGTTAGGTACTACAATCACAGTTTTTGAAATATTGCTATTTACACTCAAAGTTTTATTAACTGACAGAAATAAGCAAGCGATTAACAAAAAAATATGTTTGCCATCCCTTGAAAGCTATATTGCGTTTACTCAGTATTATATCAGATATCATCATTTTAGCATATCAGTGCTAATTCACTCACTGTGACTCACATCTCCTGAGAATCGTCTCAGCTCGCCAAATTGCCAGCAGCCTACGGTAACTGGCCCAATACTTGTCGGTAATGGACCGAGCTCGTCTGATGGAATACCAAAACGTCTCTCGGACACCTCGGAATGCTCTCGAGCCATTGAATGGAAATCTATGAATGCTATATCTATCTACATTCATGCCTTATCAATATTGCATTGTAGCAGGTTCATAGCAATTTTGTAGCACTGTCGTAGCACCATCGTAGCAGCTTTGTAGTAAGTAAAGAGCATTGGAGTGAAGTGAAAACCGTCGCAATATCGTGAAACGTTTATACATTCGCGGTTTATTTATTAATTACTGTTGCTACACTATCACGTCTTATCCCTAACGGGGTAGACAGAACATTTTGGGTTGTGAGTCTCTAAGCAGACAGAGCCCAGGTCCGCAAGACCTATTGGCCACTGATGATGGTAGGCGAGTAAATGGAAAAAGAAATCGACATAGTGATGGCCGGTTGTTAACCGCATCGCCTATTGACATGATTCGCAATTCCGCCGATTTCCATCAGTTTTTAGGATTTGCGCGGGTAGAGAAACAACGGGTGCATTTAAAGTTTTTTCTTTTCACTCAGACCAGCAAGGATACAATAAGATAAGGTATGAACTAGATACATTAGACAAATACTTTCAAAGATAAAATATAACATACTAGCTTTCGCCCGCGGCTTCGCTCGCGTATCCCACGGGAATTACATTTTTCCGGGATGAAAGGTACTCTATGTCCTTCTCTGTACTCCTAACTATGTGTATGCGAATTTTCAAGAAGATTGGTTCAGCAGATAAAGCGTGAAGAGGTAACAAACAAATATACAAGCTCACTTTCGCATTTATAATATTAGTTAGGAAGGATTAGGATTAGGATACAATACGAATGTTTTAAATACCTGTAATTGTTTGTGTATCTTAAAACTTGTTGAGCTTACTTAATTAACTTGATCGCGCGTGAAAGTATGAAAAGTTAATTAACCAATCGTAAACAGTATCGTGAAATGGCTATATTTAGAATTATGGTGAGAAATTGTACTGACATAAAATTCCTGTATAGTTATATCAATTCTTTGTGTATTACATAGATATCGAGTGAATTCTAACGTTCAAATCCTATGTGGTAGTCACACATCCAGATAGGTCTCGTTCGGCCATCATTCAGTGCGTCGTCGATGCGGGCTCTCTCGCACGAGAATGGCTGACATGGCCGATATGGCCACGCGCCTTTGTCCGCCGCCATTTAGAATTGTCGTCGTCGACGTCTGAGGGTATTTTAGCTTGTATGTTCGTGATATACGTTAGTATTATGATGATATTCTACTAAAAAGGTATAAACAGAGATGTGAAGCTAGCATGGTTTACTAATTTTTACATCTGCAATAACATTACCAGGCTATTACGAGCCTTATAACAATGTTTTCTATTCTATCCATTCAACACACACACGATGTAACCTTTAGTACGTCCTCTAAGCCTTCCTTATACACTTCAGAGCATCAACACTAATTTTGATTATTTCTTTGACAACTGGTCAGCCATACTAAATACATATACAACTCTTAAAATCTGAATAACAAGTGGTACTGACATGTTGTTTGAAAATTTACTATTTAACGTATTTGTGTTATTTTTCATTATTATCTTATATTTGTTTAATGCATGTGTGATTAATGTAATAAATGTAAGTCTCTTTTATCATATTAACAAATAAACATTTAATTATTTATGGATACTCTTAAATATTAAGTTTTTTCGAAGCAAGACGAGACGCTGTAAGCTGGGAGCATTCTACAGCCCATCAGTTGCGAAAGTATCTCTGAAGTAAGGTATACGAATGCTATTGTTATATCCTCCAGGTAAGTTGAAAGTATTCTCTGGCGAGACTGGAGGTATATTTGCCTCGGTCTCGGTGCTGCATAATTTTCCTTCCGTTGTTATCGACCGCGCATTACTTATTCATAGTCAAGCTCTGGAGCATGGATATAGAAAACTACAGATGTGACGTAATATGCAACTAAACCTTCTACTAAAACGCTAGAAATGCATAAAACAAACACTAAAATACATGTGAAACTGTTTGCAACCATTTCAACCAACTTATCAGTTTTTCTGTTTAGGTGCCTAGTGATGTGGACGAACGCACATAATAATAAAGAAATTAAAATCAACCAAAAAAAGGTTTTATCATACACTATTATACACCTTTTTATCCCTAACGGGGCAGACAGAGACAGGCCCGAATCGAGACACAGGACATTTTTTAATTAGTGGTTAGTAAAAAGCTTTGTTTACCTACTCATATCATTGAAACTAAAGTGTTTCAGCCGCATAGCCTCGGCTAGGACGGAAGCCCACAGCGCATTCCGCGCCGCTGCTGTTTATCGCAGGCTGCGTTTGAAAGCCCGCGGTTCACGCTGTCTTACACCAATTGTGCTTCTTTATTTACCTTTTGAATGCGAGAATGTTATTGTCCTCGGTGGGCTACTTGTATCATTGAACAGTTCTAATCTATGAAATTTAAAAAAAGGTTTTTATGAGTGATAAAGAAAGATATCACAGGATAAATAGGTTAACAGAAAATATATTTGTATTTAGTTTATTAAAAGTAAATTTGAGCGTTTAGAATTTTTTGAGGTAAACTCTTGCCAGTTTTCATATCACAAATATAGCTATTAAACAACTTTTCAACAACTGGTTGGCACTGAGGTACATTATTTTCACACATATTTATTACAACACATACATTCATATAGATATTCATCTCCTAAAAATAATTTATAGCCCTTCATGTATGTCTAATGACTGCACCTGTCAGCCTTAAGAAACTCATTTCCATATCCACTTGTATCTCAAAACATCGAGAGCAAGCGCGCTAGCTATAATTGATATCAATCGACAATCGCACAAATAGTAAAAATAATATGAAACGCTGTGTAGCGAGGTCGCCAGTCGGGATCACACGTGACGTGTTTGGTAATACGCTGCTATATGTATCGAGATCAGATACGAAAAGATACAAAAGAGAAGTACAAAGATCTCCAGATAGCTGGATCTTTTTAGGTTACCTCCCTCAGTTACCTTTTACGACACAATTTCAGTATATTTTTATAAATATCACTGTGATAGTGTCGTATCCTCCATATCATCTTCCATGCTGGTCCGTGAGAAAAGAAAAAACTTAGAATGTAGCAGTTGCTTCTCTTGCTGCGCAGATCGTAAAAGCCGATCGAGGAAATGGGCTTAATGCGAATCGTGTTAAAGGCGATGCGGCTAACAACCCATCACTATTTTGATTCCTGATTTTACCTTCTCGCCCACCATCACGCTTAAAGTGGTATTAGGGTTTTGCGGCCCTGGGCTCTGTCTGCTGAGAGCCGCTAGACCCAAAATGCTCTGTCTGCGCCATTAGGGATAAAGACGTGATAATGTGTCAGTAAATAGTGTTGTATAAGGCGGCTGAGGGAGGTGTTGGTAATATAGAACGGACAGCAGCGAGCGCCCCCTGTATAAACTCTTTATACCATCTTCTGCGATTACCAAGCCCTCAGCCTAGTGCGTGATGATTATTGGCTAATTTTCACTTTATTGTGAGAGGTCTTTAGCCCAGGAGTGAATTATTGATTTTATAGAATAGTATTATGGTATTGGCTGTATAGAAGGACGCTAAAAGTGACCTGGGCCCATCGAAATTGGATCTTGCCGCCCTAGGCTTTGTCTGCCCCGTTAGGGATAAAGACGTGATAGTGTGTCTGTATCTGTAAGAAGAACTAGTAGTGTAATAGTATCTAATATTAAACTATCCATCAACTGCGTTTGGTTATTAGTTACAAGTAACGTCGTAAAATTCGAGGATTTAAAAATGCCGGACGCGTGTTCAGCTGCCAAGTTGTAGGGTTGACAAGAGCCCAAATAAAACTATTGTTACAGACTGACAATTAAAGATGTTTCAGAAAGCCAAAGTAATATTTTAGAGGCGTGCTCGCTCAGTTTATAATAATGATACAGTTTATACAGGTAAGAAGTATCGAAATACAAACGAAAATCATTCGGCCGTATGTTGAATTTGTATGTCAGTCAAAAATATTTATTGTCATCCAATTTTCTTTCCTCATGACAACAAGTCAAATCAGACACATTTTCTAAACGTCGACAAATATCTTCTATCAGATTTGTATGAAATACACAACCGTGACGTCATATTTTTGAAGTCAAATAGCGCTCCTAATATCAGGTATTCTGCATTAGTAAATCTAATATCATATAAAAAATTGAATACGATCAATGATGAGTGACACTTTGACGTTTTATTCTCTTAACAGTACCATATAATTTATTTTTGACCCAGTCATATGCCCCTTTGAGAATGTTCTTAAATTATACCGCATTTCTGAAACACCCAGATCCAGAAAGACGAGAGAATGAAAAGCTAAATACAAAGGTAGAAATTGAGACATTACTCATATATTTCCACACATAATTAGACAACTCAAAGGGCGAGACTCGTGCGGAGTCCCGACGTAAATGTTCCAAAGCCGCCACCCCTGCCGCACAAAGCAATCACTTAACAAGCGGGCACGGCACTCTCGGCCGGCGGCCATGCTTTATCGCGTCGACCCTCAGCACAGGTCATTGAGCATCAGAAATAAACCTTTGACGAGATATAAATACAAATGACACGGTCCCAAGCTGGGAGTTGTTGTTTCAATATGGCCGTCACCATTCTCAGAAACTCTCCCCATTTCCTCTCACTGCTGCTGCTTTCAAAGTTTGTGCCACAAAATGGTTTACACGTTTCATCATTATATTCATCATGATCATCTTCCTCGCCTTCTGGGATATTTGGAGTCGGCTCTGTATGTCAACTCTCTCCATCGTCTTCTTTCATTTAGGTATTATATCTGTCCTAACCCCCCTGTCCATCATGTTCCGCTTAACACATTCCCCCCACGTTTTTCTAGGTCGCCCTCTATCTCTGTGGCCATCTAACTTTAAACAAATTGAAAATATGTGATGAAGTTCCGAGCTTTGTAATGCTATTAAAAATAATAATCCAACTTTAACTTAACCATTATGAAACAATAAATTACCTTTTCGCGGTTCTCCGTCTATGTATCTGATAATTACTTCTAAACCAAATTGGGGGGGACATTAATGCTGTTTTCACTATAGTGTAGAGTCTTCATTCTTCTTCTTTGTCCAACCCAGTTTATTAGGCATCGGGTCTCCTCATACTCCTGCACTAAAAAACTCTGCTCCGGGTTGTCTGTGGATTTATATTTTGCTTCTTGAGATCTTTTTGTATATTAGATCACCATGTAGGATGTGAAGTTTATTAAAGAGTTTAAAATGTTATATGAGTACAAAAAAATCTAGGTACGTACGAAAATGTTACTGGTACGTAAGAAATTCAAAAGACATTTGAATGTAGAATACTCGTAGGTGTGGTAGTGTTATAAATAAGAAAAATATTGACGAAGATATCCAAAGATATTGGAGGGATACATAAGGTATGGAAGGTCATTGCATAAGGTACATTATAACTATTTGAAGATATCACAATGATGTGAGGAGTAAGATGTGGCAGGTGGTCTGCCTTTACCGTTGAGTTGTTCAGGAATGTTGAGGACTTTTTTATACAGGATGCTCTTCACCTCGCCTTATGATATGACCATACCAACTTAGTAGATGTTCACTCAGTGTAGAGTTAATACAAATACTACAAAGACAATATTGCCAACATCTTTAATATTATATATTTCTACACCTCTACGAAAATCTTTCATCTACACTGTAGAGTATAGCTTTCAAAAGGTTTTTATGTTACGACAGGGCCTGGCGTAACCGTTGGGCATCACAGATCCGTAATTTCTATAAAATGCATATGTTATTAAGATATTCTTAGCATTGATTAATTTAAATAACTAATTTCTATTTTTTCTGAATAATTGACCGAGCGAAGAGTCTCATTTTCGACTGGCCGAAAATTCTTTTGTCCATCTGTCTGTTCTCGCCTACAGGTCGCATATTTTAACCGATTCTCATGAAATTTTGAAAGCAGGTTTGGTAATCATATAGAACTTTTTTAGTCGAGCCAGTTTTATGAAACTTTAATAAATAGCGGAGTTATGGGGTTTCGAAACTTAAATAAAAAGCGGCCAAATGCGAATCGGACTCGCCCATGAAGGGTTTGTTAATAGAAGTTATAAACAGATGATAAGATAAATTATAAACTTTAGCTTATTTACGTGTTATCATGATATACTTAGACTACACAACTTTTCAGTGACTCAATAATTGTAATAAACATTCTTAATGCAATAAGATAGGAACAAATTTACAAAATTACAAACTTTAACAAGCAAATTCACTTAAAGCTTAGCTAGCGTCTAAATCCTTTACCATGCCCCCGTTTAGAAACAAATATAACAAAAAAGTCCCAGTTTTAGTTATTAGCTAGTTCAATGGTGCTTAACTACAAAATAACGTAAACACAGAAGACATACACTGATAATTTATTTTGAATTGTAATCTTTAACAACTAATTTTTTTTTGTCAAACAGATTAATGCTGAGCTTGGCTCAGACCACCTTATATACCTACTTTTATTGGTATGAACAAATAATTTAATGTAAGCTTCCACTATTTACATTGATGATGTATTCCTAATCGGTTCGTACCTACATTTGGTAATAAATAGAAACAAAAAATATCAATGACATTTCTATATTGATAAAGTATAAACGTTAGAAGTGACAATTATGTAAGCTCGCTATTTTAAATCAGAACATTTTCATTAAAAACTTTTAATAGGCTTATCGGATCCAGTGAATAAACTATATTTAATAAAGATATTGTTTTTACGACTGTGCCCTCAGAATAATAGGTCTGGCCGCAGGGCTCCTAATATTAACTTGATAATGTATTACTTAACTCCGACTGCAATTATATTTAAGCTCGGTGCGAATTCAAATCTGCTCTTTGATAGTGAATATAAACTTAAAATTTTACGACTTAACATTTCATAACCGTTTTTATAACTTTAATACGCTACGAGTATGCTGGCAATGCAATATTAGTCTTATTGCGACGGCATAATATAATACGTCTCGTCTCTCCCACTTAAACCCCCCACATTAGGCGACTAGAGGTATACTCGTAGGTCACAGATAAACAAAACAGCAGCGTTTCCTGTGCGACTTCTTATCAACAAAGTTAGATTTTTAACGAACATCTGTGGCAGCTCTGTGGCGAGACACCGATCGGTCACCAAATAGCTCATCCCAAATGGATATGGCTTGGCCACACGCTCAGGATGGATCCCACTCTCATTCCAAGGCAGGCACTAGAATGGACGACTCAGAGAAAGAGGAAGCGTGGTCGCGTTGCTCAAGACAGAACAAAATAGTTTGGAAAATCCAAAAGTGCACGCCGCACAATCTCATTTTTCACAATTTAATTGATTTTGATTGTTTTATTGCTAACTTAAAACGAAGAAAAGTATGTGTCGGCTTTAACGCACGACTGGAGATTATTTTTAACTTTTATTTTTAACTTCCCGCTGAGAAAGATATAGCGGGCACTGTGAAGGAGGACCCATTGCAAACCTCTTTGCCTACACCCCGACGATCTACGCGTGCGCGAAGAGCAGCTCAAGTTCTGTCACCCTGATTTGTTTTTGACAGTAAGATTTTGGTTTGTAACAAAATGGCGACTCACGCGCGACGATTTGAATTTTTTTGCTGCTCGCTATAACTAAACTACATTGAATTAGACCATGATCTTCAAAAGGAGTTAGTTTTGGATAATACTGAAGCGTATAAAAAAAAATGGACTTGATCAGATAAGTTTTTCGGGAGTTATCGTGACCACGCCAGTTTCCATACATACAGACACACGGACGTCCACAAAATGATTTTATTAAACATTGTTTTTATTTATTTAAAAGGCAAAATGTCTTTTAAAAATGTCATAAGTGTTGAAACTAGTGTTTTTCCTTGACATTTATGTGTAAATATTATTGTACAAGTGCGATAGAAAATAAATAGAGACACATTTAGTTAAAAAAATCACTTGATTTTTGTAAGGCGAGATTAGAGCACTACCTCATGCACTTCGCTTATGAGGCGTGCAATAGAGAAGTACTGTAGTGTAGCGGCGCCCTCTTTAGGACAATAACTCAAGTAAGTCCCTTATCTACGAAGCATCTCTCCATACGCTAATCTCGTCTCGTCGATCGTCGTGTTTCTTTCTCGTCATCGACTTGTCGTGGCCAGGCTCGCCGCGGGGGTGGTGACGTCAGAGACGTGGTATGAAAACAAATCAGTCGTGTACCGAGGAGCCTTCTACGATTTTAGGACCGTTTCTACAGGGGATATTCTTATTTGCTTTTTTTAGTGTTTCAAAGTTATATAATATAAACATACTATCATACATGTTTCCCACAAGGGTAGGCAAAGATAATGGATCTCCACTTACTGCGATCCTGCCTCTCTGTTCTTCCCCCCTTATCATGCATGCTCTCCCGTTTTAGTTCCTGACTACTCCTTTTTTAGAATATACTACCTCGACTTCCTACGGCTAAATATCTCATTATCATCATCAGTAGTTCGTTTAAACTACTGCCACAGAATAAAGTAAGAGTATACAGAACGGAATCTCCTTAGGAACGCGCAATATGCGTCCCCGTTCCCCGTCCCCGCACTTCTCCCCCGTTTTCGCCTTGACGAGAGGCGAGAGCGGGCGAACACACACTGCATGGCGCAAGTTGGCGCACAAGAACGGGGGAGAGGTGCGGAGGCGGGGAACGGCGACGCATATTGCGCGTACTTTACGAGATTCCGGTCTGTATAGTCTTACTGTATTCTGTGCTACTGCCCTAGGATAGGTTTAAACAAACGCCAGATGGCGTTTGTGACCCGCAGCTATGGCTAGTATTATAGTATCTGTGCCACAGCTATACGTGCCTTCCGCAGCACGGAATCAACTTTCTTTTCAGAGCAGGTGATTCAAGCCTGCTATATCCTAACCAGACTGAAAACAACTTTTCACAAAGCACGATTCCCAGTGAAATTTGAACTCATGACCACCGGAACACAAGGCAAACGCCTTGGCCACTGAAACACAGAGGCAGTCTGCTGAAATGATGACTGATTGATACTTATAGAACAATAATTAAATTTTTAACATAAAAAACAACCGACTTCAATTTTTTTTAGGACTTTCTTCTTTTTCTCCAAAGTTCTTCATCATATCTTCACCAAATTAAAATGGGACCAACTTGGTAGTAAAGGCTTTCAAATAAAAAAAGAATCATCAAAATCGGTTCACAATTTGCGAAGATATCGCGTAACAAACATACATAAAAAATTAATAAAATAAAAAACATACAGTCAAATTGATAACTTCCTCATTTTTTGAAGTCGGTTATAAAGGTTCTCAATACTACTCTATGACCTCACCAAATGACTCCAATAACACCATTATTCATTAATGTTATAGGATAAGTACACATACCCTGAACCTCCTGGGATCATCAAGCGATGACATTGCACAACAAGACCAAACAAGGCTCATCCGTTTCTATAGATACCGGGGTTTCATTAACCAGCTAGGACCGGGCGCCAGGCGCCGGCCGCAGAGCGCGACACAGACGCCGATATGTATGTCTTTTAATTAATTATTTTTATTTTTATTCAATTTATTTTTATCCAATTTGTTATTGTATATGTTATTAAATTGTGTTTATCAAATTTCTTTGTAATTATGTTATAAAAATTGTATTGATCATTGGTCTGAAAATAAAAGATTTATTATTTATTATTATTATTTACGGTTTTTGGAGGATCGTCACGTGTACATCCCATTTTAAGGGTTCCAAAGTCCAGTCAAGGAAAATTTCATACAAAATACATAACTCTTACTGTTGTTACTTGTTTAAAATGGGTAAGTAGTCAACATGTGAACTTAACAAATAAAGTCCTCATGCTGTAACGGACAACTTTGGAATCCTACATTGCGCTTGGCGTGGCCCCACACGAACTTGGACGATTCTTTTTTATAACTAAACAAACAAAACGGAATTCTTCCATGCTGGTCTGGGAGAAAAGAAAAAAATAAAATTGTACCAATTGTAAGAAAATAAACGGGCAAGTTCGAGTCGGACTCGTCCATGAAGGGTTCCGTACCACAATGTTTTAAAACGCTGAAGAAACACTTTTCTTGTATGACCCCCTTTAATTTTTAACTTTATTTTATTTTTAGTATTTTTTGGTATTGTGGTCATAGTAATACATAATTGGTGAAAATTTCAAGTATCTAGTTAATGCCATTATGAAGATCAAGTAAAAACGCTGAAAAAAACACGTTTCTTGTATGACGACCCCCTTTAATTTTTAACTATTTTTTATTTTTAGTATTTGTTGTTATATCCGCTACAGTAATACATAATCGGTGAAAATTTCTATTGCGGTTCAAGAGATAGAGCCCTGTGACTGACGGACAGACAGACAGACAGACAGACAGACGGACAGACAGCGGAGTCTCAGTAATAGGGTCCCGTTTGCACCCTTCGGGTACGGAACCCTAAAAACTAAGCTGTGATGATTGATTGTGTTGTGCTGTTTCTCTTTCCGAGTAGATCGTAAAAGCCGATCGAGGTGATGAGCGAAAATGCAAATCATGTTAATAGGCAATGCGGCTAGTTACCCATCACTTTCTTGATTACTTTTTCTATCTTCTCGCTAAAAGTGGCCTTTGGGTCTTCCGGCCCTGGGCTCTGTCTGCTTAGAGCCGCAACACCCAAAATGCTCTGTGTTTCCTATTAGGGTTAAAGACGTGATAGTGTATATTTAACATACAACATAACTGCTGTCATACCCATAAGTACATGAATATAAACATACCACGGGTCTTTTTTTGCGGCTGACTTAGCGGCGTAGCGCGTAGCAGCTACGAACACTGCTGGTGCTACGAAATGTCTACGATATTTCATAAGGCTCGTGTAGCATAACAAAACACTGTCCCAGCAGTTCAGGAGAGGTCAGAGTCAGAAGTACACATAACCGGAGAGTATGTGTCAAGAGACATCTTTATTTATTTAGTTAAACTTTATTAACCAAATAACAAATGGTACAAAAGGTGGACTTAATACTAATAGCATTTTCTACCATTCAACCTTCGGTATAGATAGAAATCTATCGTAATAGGATATTTCAGGATTGGTAACCAGAAATAACATAGAATATCTCAAGCTTAACTTGCATAATTTAATTCCCCCTACACCATTCCACCATCGGCAACACGACTTGGACAGGGATTCCACCTATTTGTGGTAGGGATTCCTCCTCATCGTACCTCTCGTTTCGCCTCCTTCTTTATTGTGCGAACCGCTAAGGTGTAGAATTCCCTCCCTGCGTCAATGTTTCCCCATACGTATGATTTAGGGATGGATTTACAAGGCAAGAGTGAATTGGCATTTTTTGAGTCTGCGTGTAACACCTTAGACCTCATCTTAGCTTCCCATCAGGCTAGATAAAGGTCAAACGCACTCAAATCACTAATAAAAAAAGCTTTTTATGACGTTATTACCTTTAGATGGCAGTCGTCAAGCCATAAGACAGCTTAAAACATTTTACACCAGTTTTGGCCACTTATGAAAAACAATTTGTACTGGAACGCTGTGCACATTTCCCTCTTTCTTCAATGTTGCGCCCTCACCTCACCCACGGTCACACCGACCGGGCAGTCGATGGGCGACACCGTCCTCATGCCGACTCCGTATTGTATGAGCTACTCAATCAATATTACTGTTCAACTGAAGTATTTCCCTGACAAAGTAGAATTTCATACTGAAAATTTGCAAGTTATTTCCGGAAATATAGAGTACAATTTATGAATTGGGCTCTTATTCTTCAGAATTGCTTTATTTTACTTTTGTTCGATGCAGAATGTATAATTTTTCTTTCAAATTTCAAATTTAAATAAAACTTATCGGTGAAAAGAAAGATCTAATTTTTTATAACACTGTTGTGTCTGCCGGGCACTACAAAGAAAGTCATACTTATTAAAGTTAAGTATTTCAATATCACTGAAAAAATCCATACAGGATATCGGATTGGGTTTTCAACCCAAGGACAAGTGGTCTCTAATTTATCTTTCTGTCTGCTATCGCCGTGACTAGTTATTATCAATGTAAATTGTGCTCCGATGTACAATGCCGGCATTACAGCGTTCCACAAGACGTTCATTAGTCATCTTCGTAATGTAAACAGCAGCAGCATTCAGGATGCACGAATAAGTGGATTTCTAGTGTCATGTCTAGTAGGAACGTGAGAGGAAATCGCACTGTAATTTACAGTATAATGGAATATGCGCCGGCTTTTACACTGTGAATTACATTTTCATGTATTTGCATTCTGTTAATTTACTCAGGCGCTAGATAGAATGCTAAGAACCGATATAATATAAAATAAGTCAGGAAAACAAAAACATTTCACACTTGGCTTCTTTAATTGTAACACTTTTAAATATATCTATCTCTCTTGCTCCCATTTGCTTCGATACATAGTTAATTAGTATCAGGTATTCATGTTAATGTATTAATTCAAATATCATTAATATAATGCGATAATAATACAGAAGCTATTTAGGTAATTAGCTATTGTGTTATTATCGCAATATTATAATCGTTAATAGTACGTAATAGTTGTTGTGTTAGGTATTACCGTATCACCAGAACTATTACGTACTATTATTATGTATCTGAACTTTTCGTAAGTTAATTTTTGTAGTGATACCTGAAATGAATACCAATTCGTTTGTAATTAGATTTAACAAATTACCAATCAATGACCAATCAGTATGCATATGGTGGAATGTACAATATTTGCAAATAAACCCCAATTAGTACACGAATACATCATGTTTGTGATATATTCCTGTATCTAATGTAAGACCGAATATATCTGAAAATGTATTTTGAACTCATATATGACAATGTAAGACTGGTTGTTGTATCTTTTTTTACAGCCCATTAAGTGATTATATACTCTTTGCAGCCCATTTCAGTCCACAGCTGGACTAAAGACCTCTCCCAATAAAGGGAGGATTTGTCATCCACTGTAGGAATCGCATTGTATGGTACTCGTATAAATTCTTAGTATAGAGGACATTGCTGCTCTCCGTTAACTATGTTGACGGTATCGTTTACGTTGTCGTGCTGGCGACTAAGGCAGCTATGCCTTAGTCGCCTCTTACGACACCGTGGGAGAGAAAAGGGGTGGTGATAAATTGTTTTCTACTCTGCCGTTACCATAAGGCCAGATTGTTGTATGTATGTCGCAGTTGGATGGTATAAACCGCTAATTCACTAAACCTCTAGTTGTTTGGCATTACAGCTCGGTTTTATTAAACTGCTGAATATTGTTTAGCTGGATGTCAATGTGTCACGTTTAACAAACTAGCATGTTATTATCAAACAAATTTATGACGGTGCAATTCATTGTTATTTTTTTATCACGCGTCAACTTCTTACTACGAATCTAGTCTCCAACATCATAGAACACCAATAAAGAATGAAATGATACAAAGTTCGATACAAGTGGATACAGAAAAGTTTGTCTACGCAACATATTCTCAATGGCGTAGCGGTTTCTCTCGGCCTTTATTTGATTCAAGTAAATTCTCCATCTTGCCGGAAGGCGGGCGTCAAAATAAATATATGGGAACCAAGCTGAAGGTCTGCTTTATTCTTCTTAACCATTTGCAGTCTAAAACCATAAACAATGTATCCGATATCTCTCGATGAAAACCGCTTACTCTCGGAATGCTGTAAAGAATTCTGAACTAAAATCTAAATGTCACATCTTGCGCCGCGGCATTGATGAATACAAATCGTTCATGCCATTTTGCGTATGAGGGTTCAATTATTTAACGCTGTTTTACAAAACCGAGCTGTAATGCCAAACAGCTAGAGGTTTAGTGAATTAGCGGATTATACCATTCAACTGTGACATACACCATTCAACTGCGACATATACACCTTTTCCTCAGACTTTTATTCTTTATTTTTGACAGAAATAAGTTTGTTTTCTTATTCGCTCATTACGAAAATGGTTCTTTCAAAGATGTACTCGACAAAACCGAGATCTAATGCTTCCGAACCAGCATTAAATGTTTTTTTTACCTTTTAGCTGTTTCCGTACGAATCTTAAAATCCTGTACTGAAATGTCATCTTACGTAATATAACAATTAAAGCTAAAAATAAACAGAATTCATTTCCCAGTGCTATTATTCCAAGTGGAGATTAACGGCGAAGTGCGAAGTAAGTCGATAAGTGAACAGCGATTTAGCATCCGAACAAAATGTTTGGGATTTCATTGCGAGCGAGCATTCCGCAGTCGCAGGAAATAAACAGAGTGCAGAAGAAGCGCCTGAGTTCTACCATATTCACTTGTATGTACCAATATCTTCTCCATGGCTTCCGTCTAGAATAGGACCACTCCATCTTTTCCTGTGGATAGCGTAAGAGGCGACTAAAGTACTAAGCACAAACATCTTGTGCTTTACCTAACTGTATTTCCAAAGAGTGTTGACGTCAGACAGGCGGCCGGTCGTAAAAACTATTAGCCACTTTATTTAAAGTGTTTCGGCTATTTTTTCTCAACTTCGCAAAGACTTTGGTATCAATAGGCTACCATTGATATGCATATTATATTTAGGGAAGAAAAAGCGGGACAGCGTACCCGGGCTCCGAAGCAGCACAGTTAATGAACAACCAACCTGGATCGTGCTAAGATGAAGTAGACAGACGTACAGACACAACCCCGCGGCGGCCAACCACAGCGGTGTTTTTGCATCCAAGTTGTTTGCTTTCAATATTGGTGAAACGTAAAGTTGGAGTAAATATTGGAAGACTTCGTTAACTTAGATGCTAGTTTTGGTATACTAGCTTTTTGAAACTGTCCCGTGCAACACTAACTATTTGTTCTTTTCACAGTCTTCTTTTTTGATGCACTTCAGCGCGCAAATATCCAATATTCAAAGCCCAATTGAATGCGTATTTGTACAAAATGTCTCAAGAACCGAATTGCAATCAAAAATCAAGACCAATATGTGTATGAGACAAAACACCAATATAAAGTAAATAGAATAGAAGACCAAGTTCCGTAGCGTCTCATTTTGTGAGCTCTCGTAATATTTCAAGCTTCCTTCCGGAGTTGTTCCTCGGCCTTCACACGCTATAATTGCGTTCCATAAGCTAAGCGGTATTTTCTGCGATTAACAACATTTTGCTACTTTTGTTTGCTAGGCCTACTTTATTATGCAAGGCATATCTTAAAGATGAGTACAATACATTCGCTTATGAACTCTAAGAATACTTAGTATGTACTCCTGCTTTATTGTAAGCCTATCTTAACTCCATAATGAGTAACCAGAAAAGTTTATCTTCAAAAGTGGTCTTAAACAAGAAGTAAGAATGTCATAACTAGAAGGAAGAAGACAAATAAAGAACTGGATGTTGACCGCCGGAACGACCCTAAAAAACACTGACTTGATGTGATAATATGAGTGTAAATGGTTTCACAAACAAGGATGCTGAACATCGTGCAAAATGCAGAATAAAATTCCAAAACCGGACTTCGCGATACGTTACGATACGATATACTTCAATAAGATGAGGATATTGCTCGATTTAATTATCGTCTCACAGAATCCTTTTTTTTGCTTTAACATAGCTCCCGAGAAGAATGTATCGACTTTCAGCCGCCTTTGTGAGACCTCTGGAATGAATGTTTAATATGATATAGGATATAGGTACACATTTTATAGCAGACACTCTGCCCCGTCACTTTGTGATATCATTATCGTTTGTCAGACATACTATATTATTCATTATAATGTGAGTCAGCTTTGCCGACATCGGAAATGAACCTTCAATATGTTATACATTTAATAATTAGAAACATATTATTCTCGTCACTTTGTGATTTCATTATCATATTTCAAAGATACATTATATCGTACGTGTCTCGTCGATCTAAATACGGCTGAAAATTTATACAGTATGTTCCCACTGACAAGGTGGCAACCTCGTGACAGATAATGTAGGAATAAGAGCAATGTGTCTTGTAAGAGGATAACGAAATGAGATGCGATGCTAGCAATATTGTATGGCAAGTTATCGAGAGGTTCCGTAGACCAATCGAGACAGACGAGACACGCAAAATACAGAAGTAAAGCAAACAAAATTGTAAACATAATATTCTTAAAGCAGTGGAACAAGTACTAATCAATACTGTGTAAAAATCTATGCTATGCTTTTATTGGAGATAAAAAATTGCCGCAAAGATAGGGTACATCAGCCATCTCACACGAACGAAGCCTTGAGTTAAGCTTTAAGATGATACACGGAGTCCAGTGCTGCCCCCATTTGAAATAAATTATTTTTAAGGAAACGGAGATATCATTTAAAATTTTAAGCTAGTAAAACCTAGATAACCTTTCAATCTATTTTATGAACCACTGTTTACAGTTTAAAGTGAGAACGTTAAGCTTTAGTTTGCATTTTCGCCAAAAGTGGCCGTTTTTCGCAAAAATGCAAACTAAAGCAGTGGACTCCGTGTATCGTCTTAAGTAAGTAGTAATTAAACGCACGCCAGTCACCATAGTCGAAAACACCCAGGGATAATATATATGAAACAATGGTATGAGTATAAATATATGACATACGATATGTTTTAAACATTTTTTTTGCCTGGATGGCAAATAATATGTCACAAAAGGTAAGAAGAAATCTTTAATCAATATTTAAGTCGAGAGGCTACATTGGACGTATCCGAGCGTGTTCTGACAACCAACAGAATTCTGATGTCATTAGACGAATATACTTCATAAATGTATCGTTTGATTGTCAATTTATTTTTATCGTTGTATTCTTGTAAGTTGGTTAGTAAGTCTCTAACAAGCGAATATTTTGTTGTAGACTGTAAATTTGTATGTAAATTATTAAATAAATAAGAATATCAATACTGTCTCCATTTTTTTCGATGTGTCAAAAACAAAATATCATTGGTTACTTAAACACGGTACATTATTACTAATGGAGTCTCGCCCTTACTCTTGCTCAGGCATAAACGAGAGCAATTACCGAAAACAAGCAAAGACCTTTAACCAGCGTTTGTTCGACCCATCTACGTGATTATCGCCCGATAATCGCCAGCAAATTTCGCCAGCATCGTCGAGATAGCTCCGATTTGCACCGTCGTGTATCAGCAGTAAAAAGCGGGCGGTTATTCGGCCATCACGCGAACATAACGCCGAAACGTGCGGCCATTCTCACCGACACCGACCGAGTTTTTTACACCTTGTGTAGTTTATAGTTGTATGATAGTCTTGGATAAATAACGGAATGAGCTAGCTGCTTCTCCTGCACGTGTTGTCCATGAGAATGAGCTAAAGCGTTTTTTAGCACATTATGATTAAATATGATTCCGCATTTCCTACGCGGAAAAAGACGAAGCACCTGCTTAGTTTATTCTACGTATTAAATTTAAGTCCAGCATCGAAAATTATATTAACACCTAAGCTTTTAAGTCCAAGTATTTATACAACGTGGAAGGGACATACCCGCAATAAATCGAACCACGGGCTATACTAGGTCACTATAGTATAATTAAATTAAAATATCAGCCAAAGAACAAAAATAAATTTTGGCATTTCCATACAAAACTGTGAAGCCGCCCGGACGATTTGTATGGAAATGCAAAAAATTTTTTTTTGTTCTTTGGCTGTTATTTTAATTTCATTATACTATAGTCATCTAGTTTAGCCCGTGGTTTGATTTATTTCGGGTATGTCCCTTCCACGTTGTATAATTTTCGATGCCCTGGGCTGGGCTACGGGCTTAAAACTTCCTAGTCAATTTAAATTTTTCTAAACGTTTAGTAATATTGAATAGTTCCCATAAAATTTACATAATACCTACTAGTTAAATTTGTTATTGATTGATTTCGCAGCTCAAACATTTTACTGACAGGTAAGTTGTTATACGCCTGTCGTCGTAAGTACTCTGGACTTTCGGCAATATTCGCTTTGTGACTATTAAAGTGTCTATGAGAGGTTACTTTACAAGTTATTTATTATTCATCGAGTGGTTTCTCGGACCGTTAATGTATTCATAAGTTAAGATCACTTATTTGGTGACCTCTGGAGTACAGATCGACTCGCAAGTTTGCCTCTTCTGAGGTTCGTGTTTCTTTTACTATCGTAAATAATTGTAAAATTCATTATAAACCTATTTTTTTTTATTTGAGTTGTGTAGACTTACACGCAAAGTATTTTAATTAGTGAAAGTAGGTAAAACACTGATGACTTTCTCTTTAAATATAATCTTACAATATATGTAAGTAACTATTTAATTGGCTGGTTTAGAATAAGATAATAGTTCTCCGTGATTTTTTTTTCTTTGCATAGAAGCTGATCAGTTAACTTATATATAAGCTTTTTTCGTATTTCAGACAAAACCCACTCTATAATTTAATAAAATAAACAAAATGTATGCGTATATGAAATTAATACAAGTTAATAAAGGTCTTCTTCTCTCGAGTCGATGGGCTGTGTATATATAAAAATCAACACACATTTTTTTATAATAGATTTGACCAGTACTTGCTACAGTGACCGCCCGATCATTTGCCTCGTAGAGGTCCTGCATTGAGCAGGGTGTAGGGCATTTGGGGCAGGACAATAGATGGGTCATTGGCTGTCCAGTCAATGACCCATCTTTGTCCTGCCGCAGTCGCACTGGTAATTTTTTTCAGAAACGCCACCTAACCTGGTTTTTTTGACATCTCCCGAGTTCCCGACACCAGTTCGGAGTCTATTCAAAGACTTCCAGACTGCCCAGGGCAGGTCAGCACCTGGTGGGAGTTTAATAAAGTTAGAAAATATGTACGATCCTATTTTGTACCGTATATAAACGTATTTATCTGGCTAATGGCATTATGTCGGAGAACAACGCAATTGAAATTGTTTATAAATATGCACAATTGCACATTGCTCAATATTTCCAGCACAAACGATGCTAATCCAATAAACAGCTTGCGACACAAAATGGGTGACAATATTGTGGCGGCACCGCGGCAGTGTTTTCACGTTAAATCGGAGTATACGGGATGCTTATCAACGCAATTAAATTCCTACTAATGTAAAAATTCCGAAAAATTGGATGTATGTATTGTATGTATGCCCGTTCTGCTTTCACGTCAAAACAGCAGAATGGATTGGAGTTAAATTTGACTGAATATATATTGGTAAAGAGCTTTATTGCCTGGATTGATACATAGTTTACTTTTATGACTTTTATCCCGTAAAAATGTGAGATTCCCGTGGAAACATCCTTGAAAAAGTGGGCAATGCCGCGGGCAACAGCTAGTTGTTTATTAATAAATGCATATTTCACGATATTGCCCGCACAAACTACTAAACAGCTTGCGACATGAAACGGCGACATTATTCTGGCGGCAATGTTTTATTATTAAGGCGAAGTGCCGGAGCCGGATGCTTATTGCATTCGGCATATGCGGCGACCCAGGACTCAGTAAACACGTGCGCTTCATTTTTGCAGTAATATGGCTTTTAGCTATACAATGACAAGGTCGTGATGTAATTAATGTTGTGGTCCGAGCTTACTTATGTAAGCAAGCGCTTATAATACATACGGTTCCTGAGATGCAATTTTCAACTTTCAGAAGAAATGAAGATCAGTTTATTAGCTCTATTATACACAATTTAAAACTGACGCTAAAATTATCCCGTGTGCTATACTCCTAAATTAATTTCATATTGGGATGTTCTAGGCAATGCGCTGTTACATTCGTTGTATGTTTTAGTGGCAAATGTTGTAATTAGTGTGGTCGTAAATTGTATCCCAATTTTATGGTAAATTCGTTTGAACGCGGCGAAATTCAACGCTGGTACTTTGTTTAAAATTAATATCCTTTTCTATCAATGGGAAACATCCGACAGAATTGCGTTACATTATAAATTGCAGACATAAATTCAGATAAAATGTAAATTGCTAAATGTTGCCATAATAGGTGTTGCACGAGAGTTGACGAGAGTACTAAATGGTTTGTGAACAATTGTTAAAATAAAATTACCATTAAATTAATGCATACGGGAATTAACGCAAAATAAATAAAAAAAAAAAAAAAAAAAAAAGGTACGTTTCGCGTTAATTCCCATATGCATTAATTTAATAATAATGCAACGCGATAGTTTAAAAGTATTTAAAATTACCATGTTTTATTTAGATTGTTCTATATTTTTCTATTTTAAATTTTGACTGCGAACGTTAAGCTTTACTACGGACATTTGCGAAAAACGGCCACTTTTGGCAAATGTGCGTAGTAAAGCTTAACGTTCTCATTATAAACTGTAAACAGTAGTTCACAAAATAGTTTGAAGGGTTATCTAGGACTTGATAGTAGCAAAATTTTAAATGATGTCTCCGTTTTCTTTAAAATGAGTTATTTTAAATGGGGGCAGCACTGGACCCGGAAAATTCAGGTACGGCCTTAACGAATTAATGCAGATTAATACTTTTAACGAAATTGTGAGCTTCTTAGAGTAACACCTAAAAGTAACTTACTTGAAAGTAAGTACTTAGAGATTGATCGCTCGGTCGGCGACCCACAAGGCCACAATTTATTTTATGAGTCCCTACAAACCTCATGACAAATAAAATAAATTCTTATTTGTCGCTCTTGACGCCGACATTCCGCGGCCACGCCATTACTCTTTACATACTAATATAGGTATTCCGGCCGAGCCCGCAAGTTCGTTCTTTTCATTGCTCATTTGGCGAATTGAGCGCTGTTTTACGGCGGCGCGCGGAATGGCTACCTCTTACGCCTAATCTTTATGTGCGAATAAAACGAAACACTAAATGTGCGTGCTGAATAAATGCGAACATTACGCAGGGAGGGGAAAGGGGAGGCTGTACAGATGAACTACACAACACACGTCGCTTCTTTGTTAGAATTAACTAATGTATCTGCTGGTAACCTCGCCTTTTGTCTTTAACTTTCAACAAGAAACTAAGTTGCATCAATCACATCGACGTGACTCCTAAGAAGAAATGCATACATACGTATATACATACAAACATATTTACTAATAACGTCTTTATCTCTTAAGATGGGGCCTGATGTGGATAATCTAAATTTTGCTCCCGCTTCCAAGCTCACAAATTTACTCTAGCCGAAGCGAGACAGCGAGCCATGCGGGGTGAAAAGATCATGGGAGGTCAATTAGGCTGGTTTACGCGTATCTGGTTTTTGAGGTTTTTTTCGTTTTACGAAGAACAGTTAAGAGTTATTTAAAAAATAGGACATATGATCCCTGCTTTATGTTTAATACAATTATAATCCAAAGTTACAAGGGCTAATTTATTGTATTTCTTGAATACTTTTCGTTTTAGTATAATTCTGAGGTGATTTTGAGGATTAGATTTAGTGGCAACTTCGCTTTTTTTTATCGAGAAAATTTTAAGCAAACGTGTTTTCGAAACATATTATTTATAGAGTTAGTCCTGAACTTTGCTGTGTTTTTTTTCAAAGTACTTCGTTAATATTGATAATATTTAAGATCGCTCTGAGTACTATCAGGGTCATACGGGCTCTTAAAGAAAAGACAGAGCCACGGACCATAAGAGTTTCTAGCCGCAGACACTTGTGGCATAGTGGTTAACACGCCAGTCTACTTGGTGGAGGTTCTAGGTTTGATCCCCAGCCAAGGTAAGTACGAAAATGGCCTTTTTCAAATTGTCCTGGGTGTTGGTGCTACGTATGTATCTTTGAGTAAGTATCCCTTAACACAAGTTTAAAATTACTTTGGAGCTCAATCAGTATGATTTGTATATATTTATTTATATATTATTATCATGAGTACCATCGATCGGACTTTACAATCTGCATTACTCAAATAGATAAGAAAAGACATTAAGTACAGACGCTTACTTCGGAAACTCGCTTGGCTACAAGCGTTTCTAGGGTGTATGTATACTGTGCTGAAGACCTTGAAAGATCTGCCAGAAATACATTTGTTGCTGAGATCAACCATACTGTAACTAGTGTTTCTGTGACCTACTGGCAGGGTCTGGTCGCAAGGAGGCTGTAAAGGACTACACGCATCACTATGCATTGAGTCGAGATCAAAAGGATTTATTCGTGGATCGGCCGCGCGCGATATAATGAGATTTTTGCGCCGGCCCGCCGCCCTTAAATATTTAATCTTTTGTCTCCGCTCGTCTTCTTTTCACTGTGTCGTGTGCAAACCTTTTCCATTTTATTACATTGTTTATTCGCGTATTAGTCTCGTTTAATATCTAATTTGGTTTATAACAGCATGGGCAAAATTACTTCCTTATAAAATTGTACGCTTCTGGTTGGGCAGATTTTGTTTTTGGCAGAATCGTTATAACTTAAAAGGCAGAAGTATAACATAACCAACATTAACCACACAAAAGTCAGCGATATTGAAAGCCAAACTCAAACTAAAAACTTTGTTGACGCAGAAATAACAAAATAAATAACCTCCGCATATATGCTGAATACACCCATTAGTGAATTAAATTTCTCTAAAAACAATATTATTGCTTCAAAAGTTAAAAATATTTTCCATTAGAACTGGCAACTTTGAACAGATTTAAAAAAAAGCAAGGCAACGTTGCCAGTGTCTATCAGATGCCATAAAGTTTTGTTTAATTCTTTTCCGAACTTCTTCAAGTGAATGAAGACGTGACATAATGAAAAATAAAAATGTTTTCACCCAACTTTCCAGAAGTGTATTGAGGTATTTTAGATTCTATTAAGTTTTTTTTTTATAATACTCCCCAGTCTAGGTTACCGTCTAATAAATAGTAATTTTAATCTAGACAATACCAGACAACAAGAAAAACGTTCCCTTCAATCGTCTCTGATGTCTGTAAGTTTTTGTGTACACGAAAAAGTCGGCGACACAGGGAGTCGTCTGGCGGCGGAAGGTGACTCCGGTTTATACATTACAACAGACGAGACGGGACAAGACGTGAGGAGACATTGTAGGTGGAAACAGTGTGGAAGATTTGACACCTTCATGCAATTAGTGTTAAGACATTTAAGGAGATAATAAAGTACCTAAAGAAGTATTTCAACAGGATTATTACTTATAACCTATTTAATTTTTATGGAAAGTAGCAATAATCAAAATGTACATGATCTATTATTATTTCTTTATCTACTGAGGCGAAGGAAATTTGTGTTTCCAAAGAGAGAACAATCTTATGTATCAACTTTATGGTATATGGTGCAATAAATGGTGGAAAGAAATGTAAAATTCTAAGGTATCAATTTTACACTGATTATCTTAAATGACTAAGAAGCCTATCTATAAATAACTTGCTTATTTAAACGTTTTGCTATATGCTTTTACCGATTATACTATTTAAAAGAAAAGAAATCCTTTTGAAGGAATTTCCCAGATGATCTATACTTAGGATGACAGTTCACAAATGACGCTCATCGCAGTGAGTTGCTAATTCTTTTCCAATAAAAGGTAAGACAAAGCTTTATTTTTATTACCTTTTGTGATTCCGGCGAAAACTACAGAGTACGTAAACTCTGCAAAGCAGGAATGCTTCATTAGTCATGAATCTGGATTACGAGTATTACTTAAACTTTTTTCACTTAAAGCTAAAGCATTCTCTCCCTCTCGACCTTTGGGAAAATTAAACAGAAGCAAAGTCGGCGTCCAAATATCAGGTAAGTACCTAACATACCTATGTATGTTATAAGAAAATTTTATTGCTAGAATTTTTAATTTATTTTGTTACTTGTTAAGTTAGGATCAGAAAAGCATAGTTTCTGATTCAAGCGAAAGGTAACAAAAATGTTCAAAAATTAGGCCTTTACGACTTTTCAAAACGTATCACTTATAACGATATAAATAATATTTACATAACCAATGTTCAAGTCCGTACACTCGAAACTCCATCGAGGATCTGAAGTCATACAGGGAACGACGCCTGGTGTTGCCTTTTTGCATAAATTTGACTACAACTTGCGACATTATTAAGTTTTGTCGCATATCGCACTGTACAGTATTACTCCAGCGTAAATAAAGCTTTACTTGTACTAAGTAAAGCAACTTAAAGCACGACATATGTATACAGATATTATATGTGTACAACTGTACATATGCCGTAACTATCTATTCATAATCTAATCACAAATCGTATAATCGACTAGAGATCAAGCTTTTTTGTCTATGCACTATAGAAGATGAGCAGCCTTACCCTTCAAACCGCAACTCAAGCCCGAGATAAAATAATCGTTTGACTGTAACATAATATTTTCCACCTGGCGCCCCGTTACGTAAGAGGTGTTACCGGCCGCTGCTAGGCACAGAATACGGGGGCTTTAGGCGCCCTAAATCCAAGGTAAACCAGGTCAATCGAATGTCACTCACGGGGTCTAGGTAATCTTATCTTATATTGTTTTCAGGGTTATTCGTTAATAGGTAAATATAGTTATCGTTTCCAACTTGAAACCAAGAATGTTCTAGTTTTGAATGAATGTTCTTTTAAAACGAGTTATATGTGTGTACGAAATAAATAAATAAAACCAGAAAGTAAAAATACAAATAAAAAATACTAACATGTTTATCTCTTGCGGGGTTGTGTTTTTCCGGCCACTACATATCTTTCCATACTCGTAGATGTCGAATGTCGTAAAATTTTTTTCATCAGAAAAGAAACTTTTAGTTGCTGCTTATAGATATTTTATCAAAGGCTCCAAGTTTGCTCACTCTCGTGATCCGCTTCTACGTTAAGCTAAAAAATAAGATTCAATACTTAAATATAATATAATAAATAATGATGAATATATACAGACAAATCACACCGATTGAGCTAGCCCCAAAGTACGTTAGAATTCGAGACTTGTGTTACGGGATATAACTCAGCCATACTATATATTATATCGTATATATATATATAAACATACAAGACCTAGGTCAATTTTAAAAATGAAATAGAATGAAATGAATTTTATTTTGCATAATTGTCGTACAATAGATGGAATACATTAAACAGGATCGTACACTTAGCCGTTTCCAGCATGCAAAAAATAGGTTACTAGGTACTAAATTTGTCTGTACAATATAACAGAATACTTATTCAACAAATGCCAAAAAATACAATACAATTTCCATGAGTATAGAAAATTTACGGAATTCAATTTGTGAAAATTAACTGCGATTAGGTTCTAATTATTAATTAATATAATAAAAACTTTTTTCAACTCGCCAATCATGAAGTTTCCTTTTAAAAAGGTTCCTATTAGGTAGGCTTTTGAATTCATCAGGAACTCTATTAAATATTTTGACGCGCATAGTACCGCAACCTCTAGAACATATGGTAGGTCTACTAGCAGGCACGAGCAGGCGATCCGGATACCTACAGCTATAATAATTGCATCGCTTTCTGACACAAACGGCCAACCTGATGGTGAGTGGTTACCGTACCCTATGAACGACACAGAACTGTGCGCGTCGCCAACCCTAAATAAATATTTAAGTACAAAAAACCTCTGAATTATAAATCTAAAAATATGTAATCAGTAAGAAAATTATTCGAAAAATGTAACTGTCTCCATGCCGTCTCACAAAAAGCGTATTTTCGGACTTCTAATAAAGATAAACAGCCTCGGTGTTAATATTTAATCAGATGTCTTTTGTAGCTTTGGATCGGAATCCTCCTAAATAAATAATGGGCTTGCAAACGAATTATTTATCAATTTAATACTATATTCGATATATGGAATTCGTAGTTTATATGCTATATGTGATTCATCTGGTCAATACATAACTGATGATAATATTCTAGTGGCCCTGTGAGCTGTAAACCTAACGGCTCCCCCCCATCCGTTGAAGTTATACTGAACAGCTATCTCAATGGTACTTGTTAATCTTAAAATCTAAACTTGAGAATCTGAATCATGTTAGTAGGCGATGCGCTAAACAACCTATCACTATTGTGATTCCCTTTCTTCATCTTAACGCCCACCATCACGGCCATTGGGTCTTACGACTCTAGGCTCTGTCTACTCTGTTAAGAATAAAGACGAGGTAATGTATCTGTGCATTTAATTACTAATCAAATTAATACATAGCGAACAATCTACTATTTACTACTACCCATCGCATCATGTGATCAAGTAACCCGATAAATGCGAAACCTTTTTTGCAGTAGGTAACCAAGCAATAACAACATAAAGTATCCAGTAAGCAAGCAGCCTTATGGATGTTACTCATCATTTCGATAATATAAGTATTTCTCCGCCAATGTAATATTTGGAAGCAGAATGTTCTGCGTCATAATTGGTGCTATATCAGTCATAAAGGGGCTGTAGCATTCTTTACGGCGCGTCGTCAATGACTGCCGTAAATACTCCTCATCTGTATGCCGCGCGCCTTTATGACGGAAGACGTATTGACTTTTCATAACTCTATAAAGGCGAATTTACAAAAATGACAGTCTCATAGACTTAGAAAGAAATAGACAGGCAAGTTTATTAAACGGAAAATGAAATTTTATGACACAAATTTACTCGGGAGGACGTAACTGTATTCCATTGTGTCTTCATGGTTATACGACAGTTTTGTTTTGACGAAAAGGTTGAGAAACAAGCAAACATATTTCGTATTTATAACAATAAAGTAGTTTTAACCCATTTTTTTATAAAAACTAACGTTAGATAAATTCATTATGATGTTGTATATGGTTGACTCACGTAATGTACCGTCTGGTCGCCGCTTCTAACATTAGCCCTGATAATGATCTACTAAATCGATTGAAACCAGGTAGAGCTTTTCAAATAAGCTTAATCGAATACAATACGCTTCGGGTAAATCGAATACAATATTTAAGCACCAATTTAAAATCTATTTTTATAAAAGTCTATGTGAGGTTAGGGATATATCTTGATAAGAAAGGAAACGTCCCGTTCCGATATCGCGAGGATTGCTTTGTTTCGGTGTCATGTCGAATGAAGATGGATTTAGGTTATTTTGTTCGGGATTCTTCTACGTGAGCACGGGATTACATCTAAAAAGATGTATCAAGCTAGTACGCCAACTTTTTTTTGCGATATATCTTCCTCCGTGTACTGCTTTGGAGCCCAGTAATAAATCTGGATTCCTCTTCGCGTATTTGTTTTCTACTATGGTATTGGCAGCTCGACAAATCTGACACCAATGTTGGCCACTTACACACACGAAAAACAAACAACAACTATGGTCTATGGTATAGACATCGAATATTTAAATGTATAACCTAATTAATCAGTTGCTGTAGGACATCAAACGTTATGTAGGATTCTTGTTCTAATGCAGAAGAGCTAGAGTAGATGAAAGTGAACTATCACAGGGTGTACTTAGTAAAATCCGGTTGTAAAAATGGACTTCTGAGGAGTTTAAAACCAGAGACGGTAGTTTCTACAACAGCTTGTGAGTGACTTCCTTATTATTAAAATAGTTATAACCCGTTCACAGTCAGCATGAATAGGTAGTAAAGAGCAAGTATTTGTCTCACGCCAGCCATATCCCGTACTCACGTACTGGCGCAGATAATTTCATTTGTGTGTGGTTTTATGGCGTGGAAAGATATTCGTATGTGCCTCGCTCGCCTCGCACCGTCGCGGGTGCCTCGCCTCGGCTGACTCGACAAACGAGGCACTCTAATGTCGCGCGAAAACGGTCGCGGGGAATAATCTTAATGCACGGAATTAATCTAAATAGGCCGTTTATTTATGGAATACTCGTACGTGATGAGACGAGCAATACACATAATGGTGAGTAGCAGTCATGACTCTTTCGTCAAAGTGTTTGCGCATTGCTGTACAAATATGATGCAACAATGGGTGCTGTAATGGCCTAAATGCTATACATGTTTGAAGGTGCTTGGAAATTAGGTCGGTGAAATAAGCAGTTTCTCTAATCGTAGGACTTTGAGGCTTTTTATCTCGCCCGTGGTGTTAGGCATTCATTTACTGTATGACAATATTTAGTTTATTATTTAGATATGCGGATATGTGGTACCAAAAAACACAGCAACTAGTCAAATAAATCTTTATTTCTTTATTTATCAGAAACTAGCTACAGTTTTTTACGTCAGTATTACCTACCTTCATTGCAAAGATGTTACAACTAAAAATAAACCGGCCAAGTGCGAGTTAAACTCGCGTGGAGAGGGTTCCGTACAATTGATTGAATTCTTATAGGTTTTCCTGTAATCAACAAGCAATGAAATATATTTTGTATTTTTTTTTCAAAATTTTAGGTTCAGTAGTTTCGGAGATCAGGGGGGGGGGGATGGTCAATTTTCGTCTTCTTTCATGAATAAAATCAAAACTATTCATTTTACAATAATAACAAAAATATATTTGAGATCCTTATATATGACACAGTAAGGTTTGCAAAACTTTTTTTTTTAATTTCCTAATCTGTCCCCCGAAAACGACCCTTATTTAAAAAAAATATTTATTTACTTTGCAAATATGTGTTTGGGTCATAGGATTACAACATTCTACCAAATTTCACCTGATTCGGTCCATTAGATTAAGGCCAAAATTGGCTGTGACAGACGGACGGACAGACAGACGCACGAGTGATCCTATAAGTGTTCCGTTTTTTCACTTTTTGTACGGAACCCTAAAAAGATCTACCATATTCTCAAACGCTGGTGCGTTTGAGAACGGCAAATTTTTTTAAGGTTTGCTGCCGCAAGGTGCTGCTTATGACCTGCTCGAGGAGTCCGCGCAGATACCGACCCGGCGGAGGGAGGAGAAAGGCGAGAGGAGTCTTCAGGATATCATCTCGCTCCTGAAGACCACAGATGCGGACGACGTGCCCGCGTTTTGTGTACGACGATTAAGGAGATTACCTCTGTGTCATTTGATTACATCGACGTCACCAGGCTGTTAAATGTCCTGTATGGCCGAAAAGCAGTTACCTAAGGGTAGAGGCCTCAGAAAATACGATCACCTAACTACGTGCCGAATTATTATCTTTAAAAAACAATGATTCAATAAGAAGGTCACCCGAAGCCTTTCAACACATCTCTTATTATCACATGTCGACGTCGCTTGGCAATTCCGAGTTAGCGAAACGCTGCGGCGGCTACCGTCGGCGACGCTGTCTCGTTACTACTCGTAAAACTACCAAAGATGCACTACCGCGTCAACGACAACAAAAAGCAGAATCTCAAGGGAGGAAATAAAAATCGAGTGTCATCGGTTTCCAAGACGGTTACTTCAGTGCCTAAGAAAGGGCTTCATTAAAGTGGAGCGAAGGAAGCATCTACTATTCGTCCCACCATTCCTATATATACGCAGCTGTACTCGTATGTGTCCTGAGTATTCCACTCCACTAAAGCAGAGAAAGTGATGAAATACGTCCGCGTGAAGACCAACATCACGCTGGGGTCTTGAAGCTGGAGTTGTGCCTCACTGTGAACTTCGCTTCCTTCGTGGTGCGAGTTCCAACGGAGAAGTTGGATATCTTCATGGAGGCGAAGTCTTGCCTCAAGGGTGTTATGTATCGTCGCTTTCGCGGTATTTATTCTATGGGCCCTTTAATGTTGTACCTAATATTACGTTGCCTGAATAAATGAATTGGTTTGATTGATTAATCTACTGCTTCTCTCACAATTATTTTATCCACCTCCGTTCCTAGCTAGGTTATCCTATTATAATAGGACAAGAGTTTCCACACTCATTGACTGCTATCCAAAGCTACCTAAAATTGTCTATTTCTAGATTGCTCTCCGCCGTGCGAGCTCGCCGTGACGAGGTTAGCTCAACTAGAACGATAATAAAGTGAAAATTGGCAATTTACCGCGACAGCGCGCTACGCAACTTTGCACATTAAAATTATGGGTGTGTTTGTTTGCAAGACAAAGATTGTTGGAAGCGTTTCATCGTACTCATTATGTTTTACAACTTTGCTCTTACACACTTTTGTAGCGAAGTGAGGTGAAGCAATTTCAAACTTAACTACGTACTATATTTTTCACAATATGCTTGTTATTTTACGGCAAGTCTTGCAAAAATCTTAAAAGGCGGGGAAGGTAAAATACTCATTATGGTATCAAAAAAGGTCAATTTTATAATAAAGTGATAAATGTGTCTTATAAGAAGGTTAAATAAATCATTGATAATAGAGTTGCATAGACAATAAAATAAATATTTTAAATAGTTTTTTTTTAAGTAACTCATAAGAGGCTCTAACAAAACATATCTTTTTTTAAATACGTAATTTCTATCGATTGTTATTGACACAGTACGTCTTTCAAAGTATTTTACTGCTCGCACAGATAATCTTCCTCAGTACAACTAGAATAGCGGACTAACTCGCGGAGGTACTAACTATTGGGGCAACATCTTACACTTAGTCAAAAGTTTTAATAAAACAAATCTTAGATGTGAGATCTACTACGCAATTATATTAATTAAAATAATTTGCGCCGAAGCGAACTCCTTATCTCCCCCTTCGATTATCTCTGCGTTTACGAACACAAAATAGAAGTAGGTCGCGTTATCTACGGTTTAATTAAACCTGTCGTATTTCTTCAATAACTCCAAATTCTCGTAAAGGCCGGAGGAGAGCGGAGGCCAATCGTAATGGCGATATCTGTCAAAGAAGCCCCGTGGGCGGCGAGGGGTGGTGATTGTGTTATAACGCTGGTGTTCCACGCAGACGTGCGCGATACTTGGCAGAGGCTATCTAAGTAGCCGACATGAATTGAGTCGTTTAGTGACTGTAGTAACGTTTTGTTAAATTGTGCAATTTAGTATAATAGCGATAGTTATATGATAATTTAGCAACTCTTTACAATATTTTGGCATTCAGACAAACCAAATCTAGGCAATCGAGTTCAATCAGCAAAAGCAATCCGCATAAAAAATCATACATCAGACGATGTATCATTTTTTTTTTGTTATAATGATTCATGTAGTCTTGGATAAATGTATTGTAATGACGTTTTATTTTGAGATACTGCATGTTTTGAAAGGTAAAATTAGAAAAATAATTAATAAAATCTAGTTAAAATTGCATAAATAGTAATTGTTAGGCATGTTAGATGTCTTTGGATGCTTGCTAAATATTTTTTTATTATTTTAAGGAACCTCACTCTACTAACACTTGCATAAAACAAGAAATCTTCAATTTCGCCTATAGTATCGTCTCTTAGTGGAGCACCGGTCTCCCACAGAAAGGAAGAGCTTTATACCGTCGGTGATCACTCAACGTACACATTGGTCTGCGTTTTAACTTGTGTTCAACACATTTTGGTACATACCAACTTTATATCTGACAAAACTTAATTCTTACAATCTATCTGTATCACGAAGATAAACTTAACTTTTACTAGGGTATGTGGTTCGCATTTCTCTGATGTTCCTATAATACCAACACAGAGAATGGAAAATTAGAGCTAGTTACAACGGGCCAAGTTGAGCCGTGACGCTATCGAACATTCGTAGATGGTAAGCATCTCGTGCAACAACTGCATTCCAAGCTGTCACCTGGCAAAAGGCGGATTATTTATTACAATTGATTGCACACAATCTTTCAATTTATTGATTATAATTGGTCAAACTTAATTTAGGTGCTAATTAGGGTTCCGAACAAAAAATGAAAATACGGAACTCTTATAGGATCACTCGTGCGTCTGTCTGTCAGTCCGTCCGTCACAGCCAATTTGCTCCGAATCTACTGGACCGAATCAGGTGAAATTTGGTAGGATGGTGTAATTCTATGACCCAAACACATATGTGCAAAGTAAATAATATTTTTTTTTTAATGAAGGTTATTTTCGGGTGATAAATTAGGAAATTGAAAAAAAAAGTTCTGCTAACCTTGATGTCATATATCAAATGAAAGGGCAAATATATTTCTGTTATAATTATAAAATAAATAGTTTTGATTTTTTTTATGAAAGAAGACGAAAATTGACCATCCCCCCCCCCCCTGATCACCAAAACTACTGAGCCTAAAATTTTGAAAAAAATACGAAATATAGTTCATTGCTTGTAGATTACAGGAAAACCTATAAGAATTCAATGAATTGTACGGCCGGTTTTTGATAATAGGATCGCATTGTCAACGACGTTATTGACGAAGACGATAAAGGGCCAAAATATATAAGGTATAATATTAATTACTAAATTTGTATAGAGACATATAATATGTATAGAGATTTGTATAAAGACATTTGGTAAAATGTTGTTCTGCTGCACCGGAGCCTTAGAATTCTTACAATGACTTAAACTAGTTTTAGTGTAATTACACCAGCTATTAATCGCAGCATTGAGGCAACCGCAGTAGCAGTTGTCGCGACTCGTATTACGATATTAATTAAAGTTGGAGGCGAGTTGTATTGTAACGGAGAGTTCACACGAACAACTGGTCGTTCTACTGGTGTATTGTTCTTAGGATTTGTTATCATTTCGTAAATTAAATTTTTAATGAATAAAAACGTGCAGTTCTTCTGCACTCTATTTTTATTACAAGAGTTTGTTTATTTTTATGTTTGTTTGTTTTCTCTTGTACAAATGACCTACTTCTCGTTGTGCTAGTGTACAAAAACACATATATTGTATTACTTAAGTCAAACGTTTTCAAAACACAGCTATGTACTGGTACTACGTGCTGCCAATCCCGACTATATTATTTTAACATAAATATGTTAGATATTTTAGATAAACTTTTTATTTCATTTGCATTTGATACATGTTTTCAACTATATTATAGATTAAACATTAGTGTAATAAATGTATTGTGTAAATAAAATAAAAAATAAAAAAAATACTGATAGTTAATATTACTTACCTTCCTCTTCATAACTAAAACTATTTTTAGGGTTCCGTACCCAAAGGGTGCAAACGGGACCCTATTACTGAGACTCCACTGTTTGTCCGTCTGTCACAGGGCTCTATCTCTTGAACCGTAATAGCTAGACACTTGAAATTTTCACCGATTACGTAATACTGTGGCCGCTATAACAACAAATACTAAAAATAAAAAAGTAACTAAATAAAAGGGGTCGTCATACAAAAAACGTGTTTTCAGCGTTTTTAACTAGATCTTTATAATGGCATTAACTAGATACTTGAAATTTTAACAGATTATGTATTACTATGACCGCTATAACAACAAATACTAAAAATAAGATAATATCAAAAATTAAAGCTGGTCGTAATACAAGAAACGTGTTTTTTTCAGCGTTTTTAACTCGATCTTTATAATGGCATTAACTAGATACTTGAATTTTTCACCGATTATGTATTACTATGACTACTATAGTAACAAATACTAAAAATAAGATAAAATTAAAAATTAAAGGGGGTCATCATACAAAAAACGTGTTTTTTCAGCGTTTTAGAACATTGTATGGAGGTATGGAACACTTCATGTACGAGTCCGACTCGCACTTGCCCGTTTATTTTTAATACCCCAAGCCTTGAAATAACATTGTACATAGTTCTTTATCTATAAAAATCACAGATAAAAATAATAAACATAGTGTATGAACATTGATGTGACCTGCCCTAAATATTCTTCTTCTGCTTCTTCCTCACTTCACGAGGGATCGGGACACCATATGAGTCTTTTCCATTTTCCTCTATCTTTTGTCAAGGCACTTGTTACATTATTTTTATCCATATCATCCTTAACGCAATCCATCCATCCATCAGGTAACGTGGCACTTCTCCCTTCTCATGTCCTTACCATCTTAGTCTATTGCTTCTCAACTTTTCCGTTCCGTGACCTGCCCTGAATAAGAACAAATAGATAAAAGTATTAATTAAAAAAAAATCTAGCTATATATTACAAATTCATAATCGTAAATAGCCACGTAGAGTTGATAGTATTGCAAACGATCTTGTTAAACATGAACACAGCTTCCTAATTCTTTCCCTCCATAAACACGTTTCTTTATTTCCGGGGCCTACTTTAAAATTGAAAAGGTACAAAAGTTTAACCCTTCAACGGTCGCGGAAGTAGGTAAACGGTAACTGAAAAAGAAAACAGTCATATCGATGCAAATTGAACTGTGCCTCGACTTACATCGCCGCCTCTGTACTAGGCGACTCACGAACTTATTTTATACCGTGCATGGGATAGCGCGAGATTCTATAGTGACTAGTGCGGTGAAATCGCAGTGGCAGTGTCCATTTCTCGTTGGGTTGCGGACTTTTTATTGGTAAGGGTACGGCACCAAGCAGTGAACGCTGTACAAGCAATGTGATGGCATCGCACGGAGCCTGCGCGGGCTTGAGATCGATAGCTCAGCCTCCGACCCGGCTGCATAGAGTACATACCATATAGAGTCCAAACATCGCGCTTTGATCTCCTTTTCATCTTTGCACATTCCCGGTTTTTTTTTTCTTCATATTTCAATTCAATTCTTTTATTTTCGGATAACTATGATCCAATATGTGTTAGTATTACAGTAACTTAAAACTAGTGTTAGAACTTATAGCTATACAGTATTTAAATAACACACAAACACATAAGAACCTCTGTGTACAGAGGGCCCGGCGGACGTGCCTTCAAATTTGACCACGATAAGGTCACGGGCATGGTCCCCTGCACAAGGTGTCTTATTATCGGCGAGTCCAATCTATCGGCCACAGTTTTTAGAATGCTGTTGTGACTCGACCTCACTGTTCCCGAGTCCTTAACAACGATGCCATTTTCTTTCGGATCACGGCATGGAATCCATCCGTTCTAGCCTGCGCAAACATTTCAGAGGCACTACATAAATAAAAGATGATTAGCATGTCAATGGTTAGATCTGTGGGTCGCTTTCTCCTTCCAATGCACTTTAAAATTTCGCAGCTCATCCGACCACTTCATTCTAGGTCTACACATTGCTCGTGCTAATTTTTTATCCCTTGTGCTGTGTTGGTGGCTACTCCTGACCCCGTGCACTGTCACCTACATCTCTAACGCATCGATGTCAATGTCCACAATGCACGATTGAACAATTAAGGCGAGATGGGTTCACAGCTCGCAATACTGTGCGTGTTTTTGAAAAATTACTGTATTCTCATGAATAAAATCAAAACTATTCATTTAACAATAATACCAAAAATATATTTGAAATTCTGTTAATAAGCCCTTTCATTTGATATGTGACACAGTGGTTTTAAAACTTTTTTTTAATTTCCTTATTTGTCCCCCGAAAATGACCCTTATTTAAAAAAAATATTCATTTTCTTTGCACATATGTGTTTGGGTCATAGGATGACAACAATCTACCAAATTTCACCTGATTCGGTCCAGTAGATTCGGAGCAAATTGGCTGTGACAGACGGACGGACAGACAGACGCACGAGTGATCCTTTATGAACCCTAAAAATCACAAACATACCTCTAAATTTGCCTAAATTTTCATTTTAAAAACACGTTTCTTGTCTGACGACCCCCTTTAATTTTTAACTTTATCTTATTTTTAGTATTTGTTGTTATAGCGGCCACAGTAATACATAATCGGTGAAAATTTTAAGTGTCTGGCTATTACCGTTCAAGAAATAGAGCCCTGTGACAGACGGACAGACAGATGGACAGACAGACGGACAGAAAGATAGACAGCGGAGTCTCAGTAATAGTCATATCAGTCTCGGGTCCCGTTTGCACCCTTTGAGTGCGGAACCCTAAAAAGATATTAATATTTTATACAATTACCTTTATATAATAAAATTATACCAAAAAAATGTATAATCTAAATTACTAGTCGATTTCGTTACACAAAAATTATGAATATAATAAAAAATAATAAATAGATAAAACACAGCGAAATATCGTCCAGCACGGCTCCGGGCCTTTGTTCGCTCTCGACGAATGTTTCACTGTGTTTTATTTATTAGTTTTTTGTATTATATTTATAATTTTTTGTGTAGCGAAATCGACTAGTAATTTAGATTATTATTATTATTTACAGTGATTTTTCAAAACCACTCACAGTATTCTTGGCTCTGAACTGACAGGGCCTTAGGAGGAGTGGTGGCTCGTGTTTGATTTGTCACACTGTATTTATTTCTATATTCTTTGAATGTAGAAATTGGATCTCTCTCTCGAACATGCTATACAACCCTTGTAAAGACATCATTTAAGCTACTCAAAGGTTTCTGACAGACAGGTATACTGTCATCAATAACAATCGGAACCTTCTGGTTTAACTAGAACTAGCAGACGCAGTTGCTGCGTTACTAAATTACCAACCAGGTTCAGTTTCAATTTGTGGTGCAAAAAGACTGACTTGAATAATTTTATAATTAACTGTAATGTAATGTAATTTTCAATTTAAAACGACTGAGAGCTGTTTATCAAATGTGCATGCTGTGTTCGCTCCAAGTAGGTTGGCAACTTATATGCTCTAATTTGTATATGCTTAGATTTGTGTTGTTCAGCCAGTTAGCGAACCAAAAAAATTAAAAAAAAAAAAGTTATTCTTGGAGCTGATTATAGAATTTTAGAACTAAAATATTTTATCTAAATAAAAAAAAAAAAAATTGTGATGAAAAATTTTGCCACGAAGGACAAAATAGGACAAAATATATTATATTATTGAATTAAATCCAAAACCACTATGACGAACAAGCATGTTAACCACCACGCCACGAAAACCGTCAAAAAGCAGAGTGTGATAAACTTGACTATATATTTAGCAAGCAAATGGCAATTAGTGATTTGATATTACTAGTAGGAGTACTGTGTTTTCGGAGGTAATAATATACTTATAAATTGACAAATCAGGAGACATTACCCCTTATTCACATTAATTCATCTCAAGTTTTTTAAAATCCGTGTTTGCGAATAGATCAATGCCTTTATCCTCATTTAATCCATTTGTAAGGATCTCATACAAATTGACAACTCTGTAAATATTCCTTTTATCCGCATTAATTGAACCCTGCAAGTCAAACACGCGGCGCCGCAGCACCGCAGCACTGCGGCTCCGCACGAGTGGCTGCGCGGACAAGTTCCTCGGAATCTGTGTTTGCGAACAAATATCGAGATGCATTTCACATTTCAGGCGCACTGAAAGGGAATCGCACTTGCATCCAAATTCGAGTTTCAGGGCAAAGAGAATACTGTAAATAATGGAGTAGCAAGTGGATGTGCATTGTCTTTGTCGTGCCTACAGGCGTGGTAGTAGTTACGAGTATATTGTCATTGTATGTAAGTAATGGATTTGACTATTGTGTTTCGAGATATTATCACAAGTATGAAAAATTGTAGTAGCTAAAAGGTCTCAGCTGATTTTAAGCTAATAAGTAAGTGAAGCGGGCGAGGCACATTATTCAACAAAACGATGCCTACTAGGGCAAATAGGTTCTCGAATGGTTTCCACGTACAGGCAACCTTAAGCTATGACCTTCCAGACTATTAAGTTGAATTCTGAAAATTTTGATATCATAAAATGTTGAATTCCGAGAATGTTGATTCCATGAATGTCACGAATGTTGAGAAGCCCACCTACACAGGTCGTACCTGAACAAGGTTGCAGGAGAACGATATAAATTAAAAATCCTCAAACAGAACGCCCATAAATAATGAAGATCTTTTCAATAAGCTTTATCGACTTATTATTAAAAGTATCCGCTTCATCTTTTGCCTTCGCAAATACGATCATACCTTTTCTTTTCGATCTAAGCTTGAAGGCTCCCTGTTCGCCAACGTAGACAGCAGAGAATGCTCTGCACCCTTTTCTCTAGTCATGTGTACTTAACTTGAGTATTTATATGTACGCCTACCACGAGTTTTTTTTCTATTTATCCCAATGGGTGACTGGTAGCTATTAGCATTAAGTCCGATTTTTGTACCATTTTGTTTTGGTAAATAAAACAAAATGTCATTCTTTATAAAACTCTGGCTAAAATAAAAAAGTTTCTTTGCACTAGTATAAAATAAACCGTTTATCTTGTTTGCGACTGTCGCAAACATCTTGTTAAGGACCGAGCTGAATTCGTTTATAAAAACTAGAAATCTGCGAGTAAACGAAAGAAACTGCCTTTAACTCACCTCCAGCTTATAAAAGCAGAAAGAATAAATAAATAAAAGAAGGTCAATGTAACATTTTGAAATTTAAAAATATCAACTGCTATTGTCTTTTAATATTCATGTGTTTATTTCTAAACTGTTATTGCCTTAATAACTCTTCATCTGCAAAGTGAATATTCATCCAAGTCAATTATTAAAGTGAACACTTCTTTACGCGCGTTGAACTTTTTTTTGTGATGGGAAAAAAGCCAATGGTTTGTTTTCACCACCTTGATCAAGTTTTCACTTCTGTTGGCACTCCCGGAAAGCCACTGTTTTTTTTTTTAAATTAAAGACAAGCATAGGGATAAAGTACTGACGTACCTAACGTAATAAATTAAATATAGAGAAAATAAATAATACGGAGGAACAATAACGACAAATCACATATATATAAGTAGATTTAAGGTTCCTAATAAAACGTGTTTATAAATAATTTAGATCACATATTTTATAATAATAATAACTTTAAACGATATATACTATAAAATAGTTTCATAAAGCGTAAAAAGCACCTTCGTAAATATCGATTGCCAATCTCACCCTCGCGCAGCTTGCGTTCGAGCTGAACATCCAGACTTCAGTGTTATGAATATATTTTAGTACTTACTTCTAACGCTAAACTCGTTTGGCCCACTTTCTAGAGCCCTCATTACTATGCTGAGCTAAGCCGAGCAAAGCGGACAGATGATGATGCGCTAATTGGAACGCTTCAAGCTATATCACAACTAGGTTTCACGTATTTGTGAATGACAGAAAACAGTTACCAATTATTATGATTGAAATTGGTGAATATTTAAATTATTTGAAGCAAACTTCCTACTGGTCTTTCTTGGATCAAACCTCTTTGTACTTGAGACGAAGTAACTTATATGTTATATATATGCATCTATGCCAAAGGGCCTGATTTTTCTTTATTGCAATCCTGGACTGTTGAATGTATATATTCTTCTATTTGAAGACAAATAGGTTGCCACAGATTTTCAATCTCCTTTTAAGGTTGTAGGAATGCTAACTACTCAGTTAGGGATGTACTACGTACCTACCTTTACCGTGTCGTTTTTTCCTCTCGTGTTTATTTAGAGGTAGTTTTACGGCTCTGGGCTCTGTCTATCCCGTTGGGGATAAAGATGTGATAGTATATCTCAATCTTTTTCTGGTATAGTTTATTGTTTAATAAAAGTTTATTCCTCCATTCAATTATTGACGAAACTTTTCAAATTTGAAACAAAAAACATCTGAGGTGCCGTACTTAATATTCCTCATTGAATTTCCAAGCTGTTTTTTCAATAAAATAGCTGTCTGTCTAAAACTCTGTTCATAAGTAGGTTAGCGTTTCATTTACCGTTTGTTCGTTGGCACGGTTTGCAAAGGGGGCAAAGTTTTATTTGCTTGATTTGCTTGTTACTCTAGTCACACGCTGGCTCTTTACTTAGCGTTGCCCTGTTCTGCTTTTAGCAATTCACTTTTACTCGTACACGTTGCGAGACTTTCGTAGCAAACAAAATTACTACAAAACGTTAAATGAAACAAAAATCGAAGGAGTTACAGGTAGTCAGCAAAATACGCAAGTTATGTAGTTATTACTGACTCCGCTGACTCAGTGACTGAAACTGAAATGGTATCGCTCCAGCGATGTCTGAAAAGAAATTTCTCCATCTCTCCACAATGTACCCTGAGGTATTTTTAGGATTTGCTAACCCGTAAGGAATAAAGACGAGATACACGTACATACCTATGTATCGGAGCATCAGGTAATCAGATATCTCACGCTTCTTTGCTCGCCGGTACGGGCACCTTTCTGCTCCTCTAAGTGACATCAGCTCTTGCCCCGCCTACTGACCCTCTAATTAAGGAAAGGAAAAGCTTTCGATGGTGAGCTCGTTTTAGGCTGTATTTCGCTGAAATTGCGAGCCTGATTCTAAGCGGCCATTGGCTTTACGAGCTTTCCGATGACGCTTATAATGAAAAGCTCTGCCGAGGGACTATTTCAAACGAATTTATTCAGTTTCCTGCGATATCCCAGTTTTACGGAATATAATCAGTTCTCTAAATCTGAAAGCTGTCTTAGAAAGAAAGAAAGAATCTTAAATCTAAAGATTCAAGAATCAAGAATCAATATTTTTTTTAGAAACTAGATATTTGTTAGAACTTATTCAAGCCAATGTAATGTACATTGGCTTGAAAAAAATCCAGCAAATATCATCCATCCATCTATTATGATTATTGGGATCCATGCAGATGATAACTTAAATCCGTCTTCCCTGTTGAAAGTTTTGTGCATCTTAATTTCAACAGCTTCTTCTTCGTCTGAGCTTATTTCTGGTTGCATCCTCAGATGTGCTGCTTCGGAGCCCGGAGTGCGCTTTCCCGCTTTTTCTTCTCCGAATATAATATGCATGTTAATGGTCACCCAAGGATGCCAAAGACCTTGTAAAATGGAGGAGAAATAGCCAGAACACTTTCAATGATTTGGCTATAGTTTTATATAGCAACAAAAGCTTGTAATTTATATAGTTACCTAATAAACAAATTTTATTTTTATAGTTTTACAACCGGCCGCCGCCCGACGTTAACCCTCCTTGGGAATGCAATTGTAGCACGAGATGTTTGTGCTTTAGTCGTTTAGTCGCCTCTTACGACATCCACAGGAAGAGATGGAGTGGTCCTATTCTAACCCGGAAAAACACGGGTAATTTCAACAGCTTCTTATAGACACCAATTGAAATCAAGAAGCACAAAACTTTCAATAGGAAAGACGGATTTAAATTATATATAAAAGAGATGAGCTACTGGTTTACACTTCGATTAGTGACCGCCAGAGACATCATTATATCGAGTTCCTCCATCCATACTTGGGAACACGGTAGTCTCGGCTGTCACTATAAGATGGAGTCGTCATGTCATGTCAGACAGATACTATTAGGTTGCTTGAATAATCTGACTCTATTGTTGGCCATCTATACACACCAGTACCAAATGCAGTCAGAATAATTAATTATTCTGAGTATTTAAGTAGTAAACTTCAATTATAAAATGAATTAAAAATTTTATCATGGCATATAATACAATTTTCCACAATCCCAATGCGATACAATACGGCAAATTAGCGTGACCTACATGTTGATTCAAATCGGCATACTGATTTAATATCCCATCAATTTAGCGGGCTAACCTGTTATTATTACTAGTAATATTCAATCGCTCGGAATACATACAGCTATTCATACCATTTTGGTAGAACTTCACTCTATAAGTACATTAATCTTTGTGTCCTAAGGGGTATTTATGGCATTGGCTTTGTTAATAATTGCTTTAAATATACGTGCAATCTATATAATTTTTTTTAATAAATATCTAAATGACAATAATAAAGTACTTAATTTTAACTTAACTAAAATAATTAAATTATATACTAAAACTACTAAAATTAGGATTAAAACTTAAATAAAAATTACATTCTCAAATTTAAAAACAAGGAATCTCCTTACTTACAAGGAAAAAAGTTCCAAAAATGTAGTCATCCCAACATGGATCTCTATACCGTTCATCGATTATTTTCTCTTTCTCGGGTAAAATATTGTGTATAGAAAAGTATATAGTCTAAAAACCTAAATATTTAACTATTGATTCAGATTTCACATTGCATTATTAATAATGATTTATTTCCTTCTTGTTACAGGTATGTAAATTTAATATTCATAAGTCATATTCTGGTAAGTTACAAGTGCCCCCCGTAGTACGTCGCCGTTAAAACTGATTAAGATTTTATCGCGCGATAGACTAGTGCCATCCCGCTCGTTATAATTATGTAGAGTAAAATAATTAGATGATAGCGCTCGATAAACGCTGTTGTGGGTGCCATGCTACGGGGGCGGAGTGGGCTCTACGTGAGACTGCGCGGACTACGCTAGGTCTACGCAATTGCTACGCCGCTATTTGCCGCTGACTGACCATGATTTCCTTTGGTGTAGCCAAGGCATGTACTCAACGATCCTGACGACCCCATTAGTCGTGAGATTCCCCCCAAAGTAGAGTCACAACGCAGACACAGGATTTACATTAGCTATTAGATTACGAATCCTAGTCGCCGGCGAGTGCGGAACAGAAATAGGAATGGGACTGGTGCGTTCTCGAACGGTACCCAGATTATTTTCGCCAGTCGGCCTAGAGGCCTGATACTGCTAATATCAGCTGATCTCAAGTGATGCTCAAAGCCGAGGTTTCCCGCTGTCACTCTTCCGCCGGACATGCTAGCCAATTTGGCAAATGTTGGTCCCGCCTAAAATCCGTCACGTCCAGTAAGCAGTAAAATGCCTTCAGCATGCAGCATAGGTAAATCTACGGGTACAGAGTCGAAGCATATTCTACTCAACGGCTATTTGGGTTCTACGCGGGTTCTTATGTTACGTGAAGCTACTGTCATCAATGCAAGAGTGAACCACGCCCAGAATTGTTTGTTTGTTTGTTTGTAATAACTTTATTGTACCAAAAATTTAAGTATAAAAGACAGCATAATACGAAAGAGCAAATATACAAAGATTGCATAAGAAAACGAACGCCAGGCCATCAAGCTCCTGAGCCACTTCAGTTATTTGATAACTTCTTATGTTCTTCCTTGTCTCTCAAATGTACTAAAAAAAACAAAAGAGAGAATGTGTTTTTCCTGACCTTGTGTAGAAAATCTTGTGAAAGTAGTTTCGACGAGGAACCTCCAGCGGGACGCGCCTGCAGACAATAACACCGGCCAAACACTCGGCTTCGCCCGCTGACCCACATAAACTATAACCACGTTAGGTCCCTACCTCAAAATATGGAAATACAAAGGGAAAGCTCTCCATATTATGTACATACGAACACTTGGTTTTACGTGTTTTACAATATACCTCTAATAATGCTGTAGAAAAGGCCAGTAGTCAGCGCGCAAAAAGGTCGTGTTCAAATATCGTTCCACATGTTATTGATTTTACAGCTGTTGAAGTCAAATCGTTAATGTAAAAATCATGAAAAAACTTCATACTTACAGGTTTTAGTTCACTTATAAGTGAAATCCGTAGTAACTCGAATAATGATTGTATTAAATTATTCCATGCTGGTCTAGGAGAGAAGAAAAGCTTATGATGTGGGAGTAAATGCGAATCACATTAAGAGGCAAAGAGGCTAGCAACCCATCACGATTTTGATTCCGTTTTCGGATTCCGTACCCAAAGGGTGCAAATGGGACCATATTACTGTGACTCCGCTGTCTGTCCGTCTGTCTGTCTGACTGTCCGTCTGTCACAGGGCTCTATCTCTTGAACCGTAATAGCTAGACACTTGAAATTTTCACCAATTATGTATTACTGTGACCGCTATAACAACAAATACTAAAAATAAAAAATAGTTAAAATATAAAGGGGGTCGTCATACAAGAAACGTGTTTTTTTCAGCGGTTTTAACTTGATCTTTATAATGGCATTAACTAGATACTTGAAATTTTAACCAATTATGTATTACTATGACCACAATAACAACAAATACTAAAAATAAAATAAAGTTAAAAATTAAAGGGGTCGTCATACAAGAAACGTGTTTTTTCAGCGTTTTAAAACATTGTACGGTGGTACGGAACCCTTCATGTACGAGTCCGACACGCACTTGCCCGTTTATTCCACCTTCTCGCCTACCATCACGTAGCCTTCGGATCTTCCAGCCCTAGTAGGCTCTGCTTGCATAAGACCGCAATACCCAAAATACCCTGTATGTCTCATTAGGCATTATCTAAATAAATTAAAAAAGAATTGTATCAAAATAATTTAATTTAATTTAATTGTATCTAATCGCAGCACAATAGACCAAATTTTCCTGCTAAGACAACTCATGGAGAAGAAGTAGGAGTACGCGCAAAGCATTCACACATTGTTTGTGGACTACACCAAAGCCTATGACAGCATAGACCGGCAGACCCTCTATAACATCTTGAGAAGCTTCAAGATCCCTGAAAAACTCGTTACTATGATCCAAGTCGCGACAAGCACGAGTCGAATGAGAGTCAGAGTCGGCAGTGAGTTAACGGACGAATTTGCGGTGATTACCGGTCTCAAGCAGGGCGACGCCCTGTCACCAATGCTCTTTAATTTGGTTCTAGAATATGTCGTTAGAAAGGTTCTAGCAGAATGTTCGCATCCAAAATGCCCTTCGATGCAGTGCAGCCCTACAAAAGGTGTCGACGTCCAAACTTCTCAGCAGAAGCACAAAAATACGGAGCTATAAGACGATCATCCGTCCTATACTATTGTATGGATGTGAGGCGTGGACGCTAACATTAAAAGAGGAAAGAAGGCTTCTCGTAGCGGAAAGAAAGATACTTCGCAAGATCCTGGGACCAGTGAGAGGAGAGGATGGTGTATGGAGGATTAGGAGCAATGCCGAAATACAAGATCTAGTGGACGAGCCTAACATTATTGGCGAAGCTAAAGCGCCCCGCCTTCGATGGCTCGGACACGTCGAAAGAATGGAGGAGGATCGGGGAGTGAAGAGAGCATACCAGGGCCGGCAGATCGGTCGCAGGCCGGTGGGCCGTCCCAGGTATCGCTGGAGCGACGTGGTGATGGCGGACCTGCGCGAGCTGCAAGTTGGGGACAACTGGCGAGAGCTAGCGCGGGACCGGGAGCGCTGGCGTGCTCTTGTGCTGGAGGCCAAGACTCACTTTGGGTCGCTGAGCCAGGATAGTAATAATAGTAGTAGTAGTGTATCAAAATAAGAATAATTGAACCTCATTTCCCATTACTTGTAAAGACTCCATATGCATACGATCGCTAGAGAGCACACAATGCGTCGCATTTGTAACTTCTTTATTTTATGCCGTACTATCCCGTAATAAACTTATCCGCTCCTAACACAATATTTTTACGCGCCCTCGATATATTTCACTTTATTGCTTCTCTTTCACGGATGAATAAAGGAAATCTAGCATGTTCGTAGTATTGAAATAAGATAGTGGAGGCAGGGGTGGGTTGGTTTGTATAGGGTTGTTACTCGAGTAGAATTCCATTGATATAGTAACTCAAGGCTGCCAGTGCCAAAGAGTGCATACGAAAAGAAATAGCGTCTACACATCTCGCCGCCGCGGCAGCGGTTTTCGCTGCTGCCACGCCATGCGCTTTGATTTTGTAGTATAATTAACCTTAGCCCACAGATTTGCTTGTGTGCCTCGGAAACCTAATTACAGTATAAAAGTAACTTAATAAAATATACTAGCTGTTGCCAGCAGTGTGTGGTCAAAGAATAGTTCGTTATTTGAGAATATAACTTTACATTTTTCGGGATAAAAAGTATCCAATATATTAATCCAGGTAAGTAGTATTACGCTTACAGTCCAAATTGAACCCGTCTGCAAGTGACTGCAGAAGGTAAAAATAAACACACATAATAACGTACATACACGTATATAATAAATAAGAGTAATTATATTAAACTTTTCATTTTAATCGTATGATAGCAGAAGCATTTCACCAACGCCACCTGCTCCGGTGAAGGAAACCACAGCAAGGGAACCTGCAAAATAGTTCACCAGTATGTAATAATGACAGTCGTTGAGCTACGCCAGATTTAGGCAACTTGAAAAATCTAACACCTGCTAACTAACAACTCAGTAGCTAACAAGCTACTAACGAATAAGTATAACCGGCGCCCGATACTCCGCTGGCAGCAGCCCTGAGTCGCGTACGTTACGTATGTAGTGGATCCACGTTTGCAGTTTGCTGCTGATTGCTCCAACAACACCGAGCCAAGTACTACTGTTGTTCGGTACTTTACTTATATTATTCATACTATTTGATGAGTTGTTTTTAAAAATCTCGAGGTTGAAAATTCTATCTGAATATGAGAAGTCTATGATTAGAATTTTCAAAAAATTTTATGTCATAGACGCGTATAGAGAAAGATCTTGCCAGGCATGGAGTTGTGGCCGTGGAACCGCGAATCCTACTGTATATTCTATCGCAAATTTTATGTATGCAGCTAATCGAACTATGAGATCGACTTATTCGTGTTCACATCATGGCGAAATGTTGTTATTGGAAACTTCAAACAGAGGAGGCATATTACTTATTCGATGACACAGATGTAATTTTTTTAATTTATTTATTTTCAAGGGGAGCCAACAGCTTTTACAATACAAAACATAAAGAATGAATATCAGAGAGCCAATAAAAAAAAACCAGTAATATAATATCGCACAAAACAAACTTGCAAAACATCAATTTAAATGTTTTAAATATACTGCTAAATATAAACATAAAATAAACATATATAATATAAACATTTTATTACCGTGCTAAAAATACAACATTTGGTGTAGGTTAATTTTTTTTGGTTTTAGTTTAATTAGGAAGAAGCTATTAACAAATAAATAAAAAAACCCGGCCAAGTGCGAGTTAAACTCGCGTGAAGAGGGTTTCGTAGAATTGATTGAATTCTTATAGGTTTTCCTGTAATCTACAAGAAATGAACTATTTTTCGTATTTTTTTCAAAATTTTAGACTCAGTAGTTTCGGAGATCAGTGGGGGGGGGGGAATGGTCAATTTTCGTCTTCTTTCATGCATAAAATCAAAACTATTTATTTTATAATTATAAAAAAAATTATTTGAGATCCTCATAACGAGCCCTTTCATTTGATATATGACATACTAAATTGCAAAACTTTTTTTTTCAATTTTCTATTTTATTACCCGAAAATGACCCTTATTTCTAAAAAAATATTCTTTACTTTGCACAAACCTATGTGTTTGGGTCGTAGGATTACACCATCCTTCCAAATTTCACCTGATTCGGTCCAGTAGATTCGGGGCAAATTGGCGGTGACAAACGGACGGACAGACAGACGCACGAGTGATCCTATAAGGGTTCCGTTTTTTCATTTTTTGTACGGAACCCTAAAAAACTAAAAAGAAAAACTAAACCTAGACTACCTATTTACTTAAAAGTATTATTATTTTTCATGTTTAGGTATTTAAATGCTGAAGTGGATACATTTGTTTTATTTTGCTTCAATATCTTAATATTTATTGTACCCACCCTGGAAATTCATGAATAAATTAGGCACTGGATTCAAATAAAAAATGACCCACTCGAAAACAAAGTCAATAAAATTTTGCACGCGTCTGTACCGCTGAGCGTTTCGCAAACATTGGCGCCTGAGTTTGCTTACATTGGTCGTATACGAGTATCATGCAGCTGGAACATTTTTCTTTTACTCCAAACTTTCTCAGTATACTGGAATAAAAATAACAAAATTCCAATTTTATTTTACTTTACTTTCATACAACTTCCTACTAATATTTTAAATGTGACAGTTTTGATGTTTATTAGATATTTACGCAAGAACTGCTGATCGGATTGAAATGAAATTTGGCATGTAGATAGCTTGTTCCTTAGATATACACAGCATAACTTTTGACGGGATGGTCAAATAAAGAACTAAGATAGGAATAAAGATAAGAGAGAAGCGACGGACAGTAGCAGCCACTCATCATCACTTGAACCTTAAGCTAATATCCATATTAAGTCGTGTACAAAAGCAAAGCTTTCCAGTATAGCATACTTAATTGGCGTACTGGTTCATTTTGGTATAACGCAAATGTTTGCCATGTGGACCAGCAGCCATCATGTCAGCCATTTGTCGTTTTAATCATGCGTGTCGTTATTTCCCAGCGGCGCTGAAAAGTGCACGCTTATTAAGTAACATGGAAGCGATTCCATGTTCTTATTGCTGACGCTAATTGGAGATTCAAAGTAACGTTTGAACCAGCAGTGTATTTATAAATAGTATGATCTTGTCATGGTCATAGATTCAAATCGCATCTTGCATCTACTTCATAGCTCTAAATTCAAGAGCTATGAAGTTTGTTACTGTCAAGTTATATTATAATATTATTATTATATTTTTAATTAACTATTCATGTTCCATTTCTGGGAAAAGATTACACGTGACTTTAATTTGTCTATTGAATAAAAAAAAACCTCGGGAACTACCGAGGTTGAACTGTTTTAAACTACTTACATTGGTCGTATAACCTAATCATCGTATACCTCTTGAACTACTTACATTGATAGTGGCAACGAACGACGTTTTTTCTTGCTCTGTTCTCCAGTTATCTCTATTTATAAGTCATTTTTTTATATTATTAGGAGGCCTTTAATCCAATAAATTATTCCCAAAAATGTTTACTTTCGTCTAACTGGTAACATCAACTTAGCGTTTGTTTGTTATCAGTTGATAAAATAACAAACAATCAAGTTAAGTCAGAAACCTATTTAAAATAACGTCCTCTCAAAATGTGTTTGTCTCAAACTCATTTACGTTTGGCTCGAGCTAGGCTTTGTCCGGACGGAAATTACGCTGCTGTGAGTTTGCTACAAAAAAATGGTTGAGAAGTACTAGGTAATTAAATGACAGCACACAAACTTCCTACTTAAAATACATGCTATTTTAATAAATACATGAACAAAACGCAGTCGGGGTAAATGGAGCCCAAATGTCGTATGCTTTGCCTCACACACATAAGGGCGACAATAAATATTGGAAATAACCAGCGTTTTTTGACTGGTTTTGAATTTTTACTAGAGAGCACATAAGTATTTGTTGAAAGTTTACTTAAGGACCTGAAGGTGATCTTAGAATCCGAGACAAGAGAGTATCAGTCTACTTCACTATCAGCTTTCCACGCACACAGACCAACTTGCACCATATAGCTGTGTTATGTGAGGTGGTGTGTTCGACTAGGTGTCTTCTGATGCTATCTTTCTACGCAAACAACCTCTTTAATTGTTTCTCGATGGTCAAACTACAAGTATCTTGATTGGTAATATAGAAAGCTAAAAGTTTACAAGTGTAATTTTGTCTCAAAAATTCCAAAACTTATTTCATTTCTGCCGCTAAAGGCCAATATTTCACATGTAACAGTTCGTACAATGGCCGCTTTAGTGCAGATACAGCCAGGTGCAGCTGTTTGTATGCAGTTTGGAGAGCCATGCGTCATGTGCAGTCGCTAAGTGCCGGTTTACGCCGGCTTTACACGGATTGTCGCCGCTCGACTAGGCCGCGCCGAAATCAACCATCGCACACGTTTAGACGTACGGCTTTTCTAGATCTTTGGTCTAGACCGGCTTTTGTCTACAGCTTTGTGAAGTCAAGACGTATTCGGCAATTGGCAAATTGGGCAATTGAAAGTAATAAGTATTAATAAAAATAAAAATATGATTCACAAGTAATGACATGTGAGTATCTCTTGTGATATAATTTGTCTTTTATGATATCTACGACTGATAAATAAATAAATAAATAAATATATAAGGACAAATCACACTGATTGGGCTAGCCCCAAAGTAAGTTTTTTTTTAAACTTGTGTTATGGGATACTAACTCAACGACACTATATTTTATGATAAACACATATATAGATAAACACCCAAGACCCAGGAAAATTTGAAAAAGGCCATTTTCCAACTTGCCCTGGCTGGGAATCGAACCCAGAACCTCCGGGTTAGCGGTCTAGCGTGTTAACCATTACGCCACTGATGGAAATTGTAATGTGATCCACGTAATCTGAGCAAGCGGAATAGCCAAACTACTCGTATAAGTTGTTAACTTGTGTTATAGGATGCTAACTCTACTATATTAAGTATATTGTGCCGTTGAGTTAGCATCAGCCCTTGTGAACAGTTTATTGATAAAAGTGTGGTATATGTAAGGTTGCTCATTCAAATACTTTTAACTATTAGCAATCCAAAACTGAGCAATCAATCTCCATAAACAAAGTCTAGATATAATAGTTCCAATTGTAAAACAGTTTATTTTCTTAGCACGTTTCTAAATAGAAATAAAGATAGGTAGCTAAGGAAATCCTTAGCTATCCTACTTCTACTTTTGTACTCGTATCTACCTATCTCTCTCTCTCTCTACCAGCCTATATACTTGTAAGTCTATTGCTGGACTAGAAGCCAATCCATCGATCATTTTTGCGAAACTCCCGCTCAAAAGATTAGGTGCAAATGTGGATGCAGTTGGAAAAATCATGAGTCATCTCATGAGCAATTGTAATCATTTTATAAATCAGTGGTGTATAGTATTGTACACTGTTTAAGTTGCGGCAACTTCTCGCAATCTGTCAGCGTGAGAAATAGCCCGTCTGTGCAGATAGTCGTACCTACATAGCAATCCGCAAAGAGCTAAGCTTGATAAATCGTGTCGCGGACGTATGCAAGAAGCCGACCGTCTGTATGTTCAAACTTCTCGTTTAAAAAGTTTCTCTAATAATATGTCAGATGAAACAACATACCAACTCAAAGTGTTCAACCGACTATTTTGAAATTAATGTAGAACCAAATAGCAGCAGTTATAAGAAGTAGTCACACTTAAATACAAAAAGCTTTTGTCTATACGGTCTATTAATATCTGATAAATCAGTGTACCTACTGACCCACATAATTAAGACTATAAAATGACAGAGACACAGAAGATACATTCCAATATTGGATGGCCCTTAAATCTAAAACTGTCAAGCGTCGATCCATGTAGACCCTATGCAATCGGGCGGCCGATCATCGATGAATACTTGACGGCCGAGAGTCGAGAACCGAGCTCTCGAGAGCTCAAGTCGCCATCGATCTATCGATACATCGGTTGCCAATTAGCGCACAAAAGCGCGGAAGTCGCCTCACTCAGCTGTGTATCGATGGTTTAACGAAAGGAAATTGATACGCCAACGTGACCTCCCCACTTGTGCTCCTCTATAGTAATTCTTGGAAGCGACAAATTTACAACCTGTGGTGCTACGCGATCGAGAGCGTTGGGTGGCTTCGTGTCCCTTTTGGACATTACGTATTTGTTTTTTAAACCAATAATATGTTTGTAGAAAACACGTACAGCAACTAATTGTTCCTTTTGCGTAGTATTGTCAAGAAGAACTGGCAATCGCGCAGCTAATTGGACGTCTAATAAGCAAGCAAACTAATGTAACGCAGCGACAAGCGCAGCCGGCAAGCTGCAGTTCAGGCTGCGGCCTTGGCTAAAGCGGGGTAAGAGTTGAATGACCGTGATGACTCTCGATAGCGTCACTTGTATGAAAATACCTGTAATTTATCGGCGCTCGTTCATTGTATTTCGCAGCCGGGCTGCTGCAGTCAGGGCTGCGGCCTTGACTAAAGCGGAGCGGGCAGTTATTGTTAAATGACCGTGACAGGTCTTGATAGCGTCATTTGCATGCGTTAGTTCGTTTAAACTGCCCTGCCCGTTAAAGAGTATATAAGTTTGCACGTTCACGATTACACCGTTGGCTATGTCCCGCTTTGGAACCCAGAGAGCGCTTTCCTTATTTTTCTACTTCAATTCGCAGACTTTCCCTCCCCGGTCCTTACCATTATATTTATCATAATTATACAGGGTCTAATAAAATATACTGAAACTACTTTAAGGCTGAATTCAGTCCATGATACTGAACAACTTTCTCCAAGAAACATAGATCGAAATATGAAAAAATTTTTTTTGCCTCCCATACAAGTTGACCGATCAGCTGATCCGAGTTTGTATGGAAAGTCAAAAATTAAATTTCATATTTCAATATATGTTCCTAGGGGAAAGTTGTTCAGTATCATGGACTGAATCCACCATTACAATAGTTTTAGTATATTTTGTTAGTCGTTATATAACTAGTTCTTGTCTGGTGTAATGTATACCTACAAGTGTTTTATTAACGAGTTTATGTGTATGTGGAATATATCACAATTTTTTCTCAAATAACCGCTTCCGTATAACCTTCCTTTCATCTTACCGCATTCCCGGTTGCACCCTTAGCTGTGCTGCTTCGGAGATCGGGATACGCGCACAGGCTTTTTCTTATCTAAATAAACCGCTTCCGCTTGTCCATCAGCTGAAATCAAGACTCTGCTTTCAAAGTCAGAGCTAAATCTCCGCTAGCATTTGTTTCAACTAACGAGGACTCGCACATAACTCAGACGTTTTTCCTCAAAATCTCATTTCCTTGCACCGATTCACGATTCAATTACATTTTTTATAGTTCTACGCCAGGTGCCAGTTATCGATTAGTATTTGATGCAGTTAAATAATACTTTTTCTATGCAATCGTCAGTGCATCTGAAAATTATTACAATGAATCTTTAAGAACTATCGGTTTACTTTGAATAGTAAAATAAAAATATTTCATTGTTTCCTTCAGTTCTGAACAAGAGACGCAAAGATTTGGCTTATTCAAATTACCAAGTTTATTCGACGAGTTTTGCACAGCGTTTTTTTTGTTATTTAGGCTCTGTCCTGTACAACCACATTAATAGGCACCTGAATATTTATGTCATGACCAAAAGAGCTTGCAAAAAGACAGTTAAAGATTGGCTATTAGGTTCGAGCTATGGTGACACTGAGAAAATTTTGGATTCTTCTAAAATAGCTTAGGATTTGTTTGGCTTAACCTTTTTAATTAATTACTTTGTTTATTACAATAAGTGTTTGGCTACCTTACCTTATGATACATTATTCCCTCCCTACAATTGATGTGTTGTTATAGTTGTTTGCTTATTTGGTAGATCTTTAGCTGTTAACTTTCCTTGGGGTGAGACCTGGTGACCTGAAATACAGGCTTTGCCTAGCTTAGGCACCAGTCTCCCACTACGTTTTTGTATAAGTGAGATCGTGTAATAATAATACTTAGCATAAGTAACAATCCTGCTTATAAATCAGAGTTTTGTTTTCAAAAAAGTGTACTATAAAATTTGTTATTTATTTGGGAGAAATAAAGAATATTATTATATTATTAATATTATTATTGTTAAAGTTGAAATAAAATAATTTGTTTCTAAGCATTCAGTAAATAACGATATCTATTTAGATTTAATTAAGTTTTCAAATTATCCAGAATTCATTAGCAGTGCAGCCTTTCAGTTACTTAGCAAATAAACGAGGTTAATGTCAAAGTAATTTTTTTTTATTAAATGTAGGATAAATATATCACTTATTCATTTCGGTCATTATTTTTAATTATTTTTAGTGCAAAAGCTACCAATACGCAACGACCACTGTTGAGAAGAAACGCCGAAAGAAACTCATTTACACAGTATTGGTCGCCTACGCGCCGGAAGGGCTTTGTCAGTTTACAAAGATAGTATGCCTAATACAATGTTATCACAATTAAAATATTTCAATTCTCAACGGTTTTAGGAGACAAAAGAATAAGCTGAATATTTTATTTCTTCCATTTTTTGGTCGATACATAAATAAGATTTGACCATCTTTTACTATTGACGAATAATAATATTTTTGTAATTTCACAAACCCCAACTAGACTCCGTTAAAAACCGGCCATGTGCGAGTCGGGACTCGCGCACGAAGGGTTTCGTACCATTATCTAAAGGTATACAACATTAGACACCGAAAAAAATCACGTTTATTGTATGGGATATGGGGTACGGGGGATAAATATTTATTTTATTTTAATTTATTAATTTTTGAAGTGCATATACAACGAAATATTCTGTGAATATTTCAAGTATCTACCTGTTGCCGTTATTAATATTAAGCAAAAAAAGGGCAAAAATATCACTTTTGTGGTATGGGAGCCCCGCTTAAATATTTATTTTATTCTGTTTTTAGTATTTGTTGTTATAGCGGCAACAGAAATACATGATCTGTGAAAATTCAAACTGTCTAGCTCACGGTTCATGAGAAACGCCTGGTGACAGACAGACGGACGGGCGGACGGACGGACAGTGGAGTGTCAGTAATAGGGTCCCGTTTGCACCCTTTGGGTACGGAATCCTAAAAATAACTGCATTGTAACCCATTTTTAAGTCGGTTAAAAAGGAGTTTGTGCGACTTATAGCAGATTGATATATGGTCCAGTGCAACCCTGCGTCAGTAGCTCACTATACTTCATTCCTCACGTCACTCCACCGCCCTTCAATAAATCAGCCGCGGGTGCAGACAAAGCCTCGACGCACTAAGACGTCTGAAAAACGTCCAGCCTCCAGCCTCTGATAACATCAATTACAGCTTTGTTCTGGCCTCGATGAGGATTTTATCTTTGACTGGAGGTAGCTAGTGGGATTACGAGTTCGTTCTAGAACTACGCCAATTAAATTCTGATAAACTACCAGTAATTAGATGATCTTATTCGTTTTCAAAACGATCCTTTTTGGTTTTATTTGTCTTTGTTTTGTGATTTAGATTTTATATTTTTTAAATCATAGTCATAAACTTTTTAAAATTTTACTCACAAGGTTCTAAATAACAATAAAAAGATAATTACATAGATACTTAAAGTAAATTAAAAGAAAGCTATAAATTCATAATACAAAGACTTATGTACCAACACGTTTATTTTTTTATGCATGAAAATTATGTTTATGTACTTTGGTTAGTGTTTTCTCATTTAGTTTTGTTGTCACGTCCATAATGAGTGAAGGTTTTTGGAAAAAATAATCCAAATGACTAGGAGTGACTAGTATTGAGTGCATACTTGACGTTATTATCCCTATCATCACCCATATCATTAACTTTTCCCTCACTTCAGGTCAGTTTCCCTCATTTTGGCGGAAAGCTTTTATATGTCCACTACCCAAAGTTCCCAATCCCTCTCTTCCGAATCATTTCCGTCCCATTTCTATTCTCCTGCTGTTGTCAAAGGTTCTTGAGGCTTGTGCACATAAACAACTCACCTCATATTTCACTCGTAATGGATTATGAAATCCATTGCAATCTGGTTTTAGACCTGGACATAGCACTGTATCTGCCCTCCTTAAAGTGACCGACGATATTAGATCAGGTATGGATAATACTAAAGTCACCGTACTGGGTTTAGCAGACTTTTCTAATGCGTTTAATACCGTCGATCATGATATCCTTCTCGCAATCCTCTCCCATCATTCAGTTTCTCATACGGTTATAGATTGGTTTTCTTCATATCTTCGTGGACGGCAGCAGTCAGTTCGCATCGATAACTTATCATCAAGGTGGTGTGAGTTGGACACTGGTGTTCCACAAGGCGGCATCCTCTCTCCTTTACTGTTTTCCATTTTCATTGATTTTGTCACCAAAGAACTTCGGTGCACGTATCACCTCTATGCTGATGACTTGCAACTTTATGTACAAACGGATGTTGACAATGTAGATAGGGCTATTGACCAGATTAACTCAGATTTAGCGGCAATTGCTGATTAGTCGCGACGTTTTGGGGTCACTGTTTATCAATAATTTTAACATTGCACTGTTATATAATAACAAAGCGCATAAAAATTTAAAGTACAGCTTAAAGCAAAAGATGACTATGATATAAAAAGAGCCTTTCGTAATTATTTAGGCTTTTGGTAATAAATATCGAATTAGAGAATTCCTTGCGCACCGTATTGCCCCGGGCCATAAATAACAGTTTTATTACGTTCGATCGCAGACGCTACTTCTGATTACTAAACGGTCAGCTATTAATAACGGCGTCGTTAAGTAAACGCCCATGGCTATTTTGAGATAATCTAAATTCATGTTTATTTGCATTTTATAATCTCGTACATCTATACTTAATATCATTTTGTTTTTGTATTTATAATGCTATTTATGTCTTTTATATGTATATAACCATTGCTACTGTCATTTAGTTGCGTCGCTTCACTCAACGAAATTTTTGGTGTCCGCCTATTTTCTACAAACTCAGTACCAAATCGACTAAACAGCTCTCTTCAAAAGGATCTGGTTCAACCTCTTAACCCATCACGTACGTACATTATATTATCCCGCCTGTTTCCCACAGGGGTAGGTAGAGGCTATGGACCTCCACTTGTTACGATCCTGACAGACTTCTTTCGCTCCATCTACACTTAAACCAAAAACTTGGATTTACCACTGCCTCTACGTCTCGTGTTAGCCCAATGCCAACCCTTCGAGTTCCTTAGTTGAAAAATAAATTATATTCTCCATATGCTATCCTAGCATTGGTAAACATCGACTAGAAAAAGGAGAGAACATTAGCTACCCGCCGCGTTTGCTCGTCATCCTTTCTACAAAAAATGCATAAATCCGAGCACTATCTTCTTACCGGACGTCGTCCGCCATCCAAAACGCTTTTTTGCCAAAAAAACGTCCCGGGCGAGTAATCTGCCTACATTTTTAATGTAACCCGACCCTTCACCGAATTTAAGAGCCTCCGTAATGTCACTTTGGGGGATAATGTCGAGAAGAAATGCGTGAGTGGATTGTAATATGTATGGACGATGTGACACCCGCGACGATGTCGAGCTTAAGTATGCTGGTGATTGTCACATACAAATAATAAACTGAAAATACATACTCGTATTGGTACTTGTTCGCACGCGATTTTATTCGTGTGAAGATGATTAAGAAACATTAAAACCAGTGTTCGTTTTTAATCGTAATACACATTTTTATTACTGGATGTTTATGACTAGTCTACTAGTTTCTGTCAGTTTACTAAGCATAAGTAGTAAGAGCGTTTACACATGACGCCGCCCCGGCAGCGGTTCTCGTCGCTGCGGCGCCGCGCTTTGCTTTTGTTAGTATTTGTAGTGACACCTACACACGGCGGAAACCGCTACCACGGCGGCGTAATGTGTGAACGTTGTAACTGTAATATACTCGTAATCTGTGACAGCACTATTGTATTTTAGTTTGAAATGAAAACAGACAAGGCATAAATTAAATTACATCAAACAAATAAATAAATAAAAAAAACATACTCAAAACCGCTGACAAATACCTATATATTATTTTGAGTATTAAAGCCAACACAGCGCATTATCAAAATCAGTACCTACCTAATTAGAGCTGGTGATTACATTTATTTAATTTATTTTATCATCATCATCATCATCTTAGCCCTTCTTCCGCTCACTGCTGAGCATAAGTCTCTCTACTTCCTGGAGATAGACTGATGTAAAAGGCAGAAAGAACTGGCCTATATTATTTGCCTTTTAAATTTTTGTATATAGTAATGATGAACAAATAAATAAATTGAACTGAACAAGGCCAGCATACCAAACAGGTAGGTATCTACATTATTTGTGTAAATGAGCAGATCTAGCAATGCCTTGCAAACCACTGCCGCGCGACGCTCGTAATATTGAGAATGCGGAAATTATGTACGTGACTCGGGCTCCAGACGGCGGCGATTCTTTCCTCTCGTTCCGGACGGCACGCTCTTATTTAGTACTTGGTGCCCAGGGTTTGGAGCTATTCAGAAAGGTTTAGTATAATTTGATTTTTTGTAATAGTGTTACGGAAATTAATAGGATATTGTAGGCTATGTTTAACAGGCTTTTGAAGAACAAGCAAACACATTACTTATTTTTTATGGTTTTGATTGGATGATTAGTCTGGGTTGTTGTTTGAGACACGCTTTAACATCTATAATGTGGTCCTATTTTTAGTTCTATACTTACATACGTATATTTAAGAGCTAAGTTCTTGTCAGTGTCATTGTTTGGAACGAAATGCACACAATGACAATTTTGACACGATACTTCACAACGGAAAATTTATGTTTTTTTTACGTATTTGCATTCTGTAAGGTTTTTTCTGTAATCTTTACACTATCTATCGTAACTTACGGTACTCAGACTTGGTCACTTACCAAGGAACAGACGACCAAGTTCAAGATTTGCCGAAGAGCGATGGAGCGAAGTATCTTTGTCACGAGGCTGGATAGAGTGTCAAACGTGGAACTGTGATGTCACGCAGAGAGGGTAAAAATGCGTTCAAAAACGGGAGTTAGCGATGAAGGGCACTAAAGTGGGATTGGGCAGGCCACGTATGCCGGATGCACCCAGACAGGTGTGCCAAATTAATCACGGGATGGATTTCCGCAGATGGTCGTCGGAAGCCGGGCAAGCCTAGGAAACGTTGGAGTGATAACATGACATGTTTTGAGAGGAATTGGTTGCAGGCCGCGTTAAATCAGGATGAGTGGAAATCTTTCCCCCATATCTATGGGGGAGACCTTTGCCCAGCAGTGGAACAGTTGAGTTTTTAAAAAAAAATCTTTACATAATGCAGTGAATATTAAAGTGGCTCGCCTTTATGGTTAGTTATTGGCTATTCAATAAAAACATATCAATGTCCCACCTCGGTGCGTCTTATAAAAATATTTCCTTGAATAGCGTCGGGGATTGGCTGCCACTGCCATCGTCGCTTCCGGCCTGTCTGCGTACAATCCTGAAATGTTATTTCCGGTGTCCGTGGACTAACATTTCTATTGCACTGATTAAGTAGTTTGTTTCATTAAAAAATTCCTTTCTAAGAAGGATATTTATTTTTCTTTCTTGAAAATGAAATAAAAGTTATATGTATTTTACTTGTAATATTCTAAGTAAATATACAGTGACAAATGTGTGTGTTATGATTTTTCATAAAATATATGGTGTATATTTTTCCCAAAGGTCCAAAATTGTTAATATTGAAACAAATATCTTCTTTAAAACTTATTACCTAGTCAGTAATAGGTCTCCATAATCAGGCAATTGTAACAATCTAAAGATGGTATACTATACAATAGAGTTAATACCAATAAGCTCTTTTAATGATGACACCAATCAGCTGTATAGGCACATTTTGTATTCATGCAAACAAACGGTTGATTACTGATTACTAAAAATCTATTTCAAGAAAAAGTTTGATTAGCTAAGTCAGCGAAGAAAACTTACGAAAAGCAGATTTTTATATAAATGCGATGGTTGGTGGTGATGAGGAATAAAAAAACGCTTTACTGATTGCTGTGATAACAACATTAGACGTGAACGACCGGTCTCGCCGTTTTATATAATATATAAATATTTCCCCGAAGGCGAGCGTCTGGTCTGCGTTGTCGCTTCCGGTCTGTCAGCCGTAGAATCCTGGAATTTCATTTCCGGTGTCTGTCGTGGCGTGGGCGACGCACGACTATTGCATTAACACACTTTAAGATTGTAGGTATATTAGATCATTTGAGAAATAGTCATCCACGCTGATCTATTAAAATTACCCCGACCATGCTTCACGCTTGAATTGGTGACCACAAGTTCCTCTTTTTCCAGTTTTTGTTTGCGGTTGATCCACTTTTTGGAAGTGATACCCAACAGGGCTCATAGCGTACTTACATGTATAAAGACAATGAATTTTAGTGGTTAGAACTATAACTAAGTAAAATTATGGAATGCAATAATAAATTGAAATTTAGAAATCTTAAAATACCTCTAGCTATTCCATGCTTTGAAAGGCGCGTGGTGCTGGCGTCGTCATTAGGTGGCACTGGTGTGGTCACTCATACACACGAAAATAAAATAAAGATGCTCCTTACAATGGGCTTGTTTTATAATTGTATAGCCAGTTTAAATGTAGTATATTCCACGTTGTCTGGGGGAAAAGTAAAAAAAAATGAATGTACCAGCTATTTATCTCCCCGAGCAGATCGTAAAATCCGATCGATGGCATGGGTAAGAATAACTTTTTGATTCCCTTTTTCCATCGTAACGCCCACCGCCCTTCAGGCTAAACGCGGCCTCTTACGGCCTGCGCTCTGTCTCCCCCGTCAGGGATAAAGACGTGACAGGGTATCTGTAACCAGTATTACCTGAAGACATCAAAAGAATCTCAAACAGATACTTATTTAAGTAGAAAGTTCATACGCACCTTTCTTTAAAATTTTCGCAGCAGAATTAGTCATTATCTTAAACATTTGTAGTATATATATATGTATGTATATTTATATAAGTATTTATATGTATTAAGTGTATTATATGAATGTTTTTAAGTATACTTGTAAATAGTAAATTATTAAGTACATCTTTAAAGCGCCTATCGCAATTAAATAATTTCTCCTTTTCCTAAAGGTTGACTGGTAGAGAATGCATTAGCGTTAAGTTCACCTTTTGTACCATTTTGGTCAATAAAGATTTTAATAAATAATAAATAAACAATAAAAGCTGTTGTCCATTGTTAGTGACACGCCTCCACTTGCATTTTGATTAAAATCATTTCTGCTGTAGACTAGACGATAAAGTGACCATAAATAATTATATTTGTTGAATGGTATTTTATTTATTTCATAAACAAAAACAAACAAAACTTTAGTGTCATAAAAAGGAACTTAATTAACTTTATTTGTTTTAGGTATGTTAACTTAAGTTTAAAGGAGTTGAGATTGACAACCTTACGTAAGTCACATTTCATTTATGTAATATATATCACTATTTATTGGCGCAATGGCCTCGTTTAGGGTAATGGTGCACCTGAATATGGTAAAAGGAATGCCGTCCGCAATAAGAAAGATACATTTTACTGACCTATCAAAACTTTTGCTTATCCTTTTTACAATTTCGGTCTTTAAATTCAAAAGAAAGGGACACTAACCCTCATATTCAATAAAAAATCTGCCATTCTAAATCAGTCATACAGTGAGTATGCTGCAGATTTTAGGAATACAGACTTTTTTGCAATCGACCGAAATAACAGTGCTCCTCAAACCAGTAGGGTTATTCTATACAACTGATATAAACAGCGCAGATCTTTTAGCAATACAATAATATGTTTCCCCAGCTCTGGGTGTTGCCGCTGATCAGAGCAGCATCCCGAGATTGGATTGCGTGATGACAATCTACAATCTGATGCTGTGTCGCACTCCGCAATCACCAATTTATATCTTATTGCCCTGAGTTCCTTTGAGGATTCAATAATGTTTGTAAACTTTAAATCAAATTTCAAAAATATTACAAGAAAGATGTGTCCTTTATTAGCCTTTTACGATATCTATTGGAAGCGATGGAGTAGTGTACTTTTCTCTACCTACACTTTTAGGGTACTGTTGACGGATATAAACAAAAGGCATTTTTATTTTTTATTTATTAACTATTTAACTTTATACACAAATACAAGTGTAATGGCGGACTTAAAGCTTAAGACCTTATCTACCAGTCAACCAACCGGGTGATGTTGAGAAAGACACGGGTAGTGCAAAAACTCAAAAAGAAATGGTGAAAAATGAACCAAGTATACTTAAATATGTAATAATAAACCATAAACTACATACAAATAATACACACTATTATTATACTAAGATATACTACTCACATATACTACATACACTAAGAACTATCTGACAGTTGTTTAAGAAAATGTGCTTTCACCTGTTTTTTAAATGAAAAGCGGGTTTTAGCCTTCCGGTATCAACTGGTAAGGCGTTCCAGAGCTTTATAGCTTGGACAATAAACGAATGTGAAAAGAACCCACTCCGGTGAGCTGGTATAGAAAGGCTGAGATTGTTAGAGGAACGAAGATGTCTGACATGGGTGTCACCCAGAAACTGAAATTTGCAGGAGTAGCGGGTTCAAATAGAATGGAAAAGAGGGTTGTGAGGATGTGCAAATTGCGACGTTAACGAATTGGTAACCAATTAAGTTGGGAGCGGTAAAACGACACATGATCATATTTACGAAGACCAAAGATATATCGAAGACAATTATTGAGAAGACGGTCAAGTTTGTTCAGCATATTAGCTGTCAAGTCCGAGTAGCACACATCAGCATAATCTATGATTGGCAGGATCAATATGTTCACTAGCATTGTTTTAGTGTCACTGGGGAGAACACTGGGGAGTCATCCATGTGGAAACTTGCACCAGGACCAACGATGCCAGTTTTCCTCACTGATACGGCCGAGAATCGTTACGTCTCCAATTCGCCCTTCTTAACATCTCACCATCTCGTGGCGGCGAAGCAACAAAATAACAAAAGTCATGAGATTTCATTGTAATGTGCAAAGTTGCCGCGTGGCGGCGCGACTCGCGACCGTTTTCAACTATTTTATCGGCGATAAAACTTTAGTTTTATTCGTCGCACGCCACGCCACAACTTTCGCCATATAAATATTTCGATAAGATCCCTGTGTTGCCGGGTTATCACTTCAATTTCAATCGTAAAAACTTTGACTGCCCTTTGCCGTTAGACCTTTATCTCTGAAAGCCAACCTTTGGGATTTGATAATGTGGTGTGTGATAGACATTACAACTTTATCAGTATAACGTCTTTACTTCAAAGAGTCTACGCTACGACGCTATCGATATTATGCTCGTATTGTACGAGTATAATTCGTTAATTGACTAAACCTCTATCTATTTGGCATTACTGTGTAATAAAACCGAACTGTGATGCCAAACAACTAGAGGTTTAGTCAGATAGCGGTTTATACAATCCAACTGAGGCTATACAGGGTGGAATTGAAATCGTTGGCATCCTTTTAAATATCCACTATACCCATGATACAAAGTAATGTGAGCCTATTAAAACGTCAATCAGAAGTAGTCATTTTCATATTAAAGAAAACCTCTAAACATGCGTTAGACTCCTTGATAGACACCATTACTGCAATTTTAAATAAAAAAACTTATCATCATAAAACTCATGAAAAGTAAAATAATTATAATAGTATTATTTTCATTGCGTCGTCGTAGATTTCGTAGTACCTAACATTCGTTCCCTCAATCGGTCGCGTGATATCGCCTTTCCCCACTCCACTTTAAACCTTATCCACGCAACTTAAAGTCTGTTTTTGTATGCCGGCCGCCCGCCCCACAGCTGGTGAGTGTACTTACCAGCGCCGGGGCCCTCTTGCAAGCGCGACGCGCGATGTTTTGATACTTTGTTTATTTATCTAAATTTTTGATACTTTTTAATTACTGCAATAATTGCAGTATTGTTACCGTAAAAAATATCCTTTAAGTGAGTATGTTAACAAGTTAAATTAATGCCAATGATTTCAAATGCTCCCTGTATATACATAAAAAGTAAGAATTTATTTCTTCCTCTTAGCCTTCTTTTTATTTTTTGTTTTGTTGTGGACGTTAATCTTGTATAAGTAATTATATTTTTTTGTTTTTTTTTTTCAAATTAAAAGAATTTTTAACTTTTCAAACTGCTTATAGGTCTAAAATCTGAGTGCAACCTCATGAATACCATCCATCCATCCATCCATAGCAGCCTCTATGTTATCCTTTTCAGGACATAGGCCTCCACCATATCATTCCATTTGTGTCTCTCCCTTGCCACCTGCATCCATTCGCGGCCTGCGTGATGCTTAATATCGTCTACCCAACGCATTGCTGGGTGTCCTCTACCTCGCTTATTGGCCCATGGTCGCCACTCCATTACTCTTCTGGTCCATTGATCTGCGTCCATTCTCTCTATGTGTCCTGCCAACTTCCATTTCTGTCTTTTTATAGTATCAAAAACGTCCCTGACTTTGGTCCTCCTTCGAATCACCTCGCTTCGTATATGATCGAGCAATGTTATTCCTAACATTGCTCTCTCCATTGCCCACTGAGCAACTCTGAGTTTTTCTTCGGATTTCATTGTCAAGGTAGTCGTTTCAATTCCATAGGTGAATACTGGCGGGACACATTGGTCAAAAACTTTACTTTTCAGCTTTTGTGGGATGTTCCTTGATCGGAGAATCTGCTTATTTGCTCCGAAAGCTGACCACGCCTGCTGTATACGCCTGTCGACCTCTGCGGTTTGATTTTGCAGGCCTAAGGTTAGCTTGTCTCCTAGATAAATGTAATGGTTGACGACTTTAACAGGCATCTGATGGAATACTGCTTCAGGGTGGTTTGTCATAATTTTTGTCTTTGAGGTGTTCATTTTTAAACCTATTTTTGCAGACTCTTTTTGTGATTCGTCGATGACCTTAATATCGTCAATGTTATCGGACACGAGGACAATGTCATCTGCGAACCTTAGGTTGTTCAACATATCTCCATTTATCTCATCAGCCCTTTATCTTTCCATTCTAGTTTTCGGAATACGTTTTCTAGAGCCGCGGTAAACAATTTAGGTGATATGGTATCACCCTGGCGGACTCCACGTTCAAGTTGGAATGGTTCGGTCAATTTGTGCAGTCGTACCAAAGATGTGCTATTTTTCTGTAGGTGTTTGAGGAGTTTTATATACCTTTCATCAATTCTGCAGTCCGCGAGAAATTTTTCAACTGCCCAGCATTCCTCATACATACAACTTGCATATATCCAACGACGACTCTATGACATGGCGAGTTAGCACCGCCATCAAATAGGTGCTTAGCCCTGGTAGAGGGCAGCAGCCTGCCAGTATTCACGCGGGCGGACCTCGAGTGGAGGAGTACGGCTGTGGGAAACGACATCTACAAGCGACGACAGTACCTGACACCATCGGTTGTAGTACTGCGATCACCAACCCGTCGTGGCTGACGTGGTGATTAGGGCTAAAACCCCTCCATAAATATGACAAACACAAACAAATATCGACCCTGAGTTCCCAGCGCTCTGTCACTTCCTGGTCTCAGCAGTGGCTTGGTGACACAGAGCAGGGGTGCGACAAGTAATCCCTGGGAGTTGACTAACTGCAAGAAACTACTATATATTGCCTCATGAATACAATCGAGGCCAAAGGCCAATGCTAAAATATGTCTTCCAACGCACGGAAGACCTCGAGATATTCGTATATCACTTGTGGTCACCAATCCTAATTTAAACCACGCCTGGACGGCTCGAAGTCCACTGTTGGACATAGAACTCACCCGAGGATTTCCAAAACAAAATGAAAATAATTCAGATACCTAACCTAGCCACATTCCACACGCCCATCTTGTTGTACTCCTGCGGGCAGCGAGGCCGAGGCAGCTGTCGCTGTAAGCCGCTTACCGCTCTCGACGCCGCACTGGCTGTCGTGAGCGATGCAGCGCTGCGACGTGCGACGTGCAGAATTAGAGCCTATCTTGACCGGTGATATGTTTTCTGGACGGTGAAAAAATGTGTTGATATATTATATTTAGTTCTTCAGAAACGATAATCGTGCGTCGTGCGAATGCGTTGTGAGTACCATTTCTATGTATATTGGTTTCCGAAGCCAAATCAAATTTAAAATAATCCTAATCAAACGCAATCAAATCAATCTGTTGAGGGACACGAGGGACACACATACTAACTCCTCTATTGCGACCGGAACTAAGAATAACCTTGGCTATCAAATATCGCATTGATAGAGCCATCAGTGCATTTTGTGTAGAAATACTTAACACGTTATTATTGCGTATACTGAAGCGTAAATCTATCTCATCAGAGTGAATTTTCAACAACAAATAAGACATCTGATCTGCTAAAAACATTTCATGAATCATGTGACCCTTTGGGAGCGATCGCTTAGCGTATGTTATGTCCCGCGTGAGTCCTGTGTCTGATGTTTAACCTGCAGTGGCATGCACCATGCACTTCCCCGCACCAGTGGCGACACTGCACGCGCGGTTGCACACTACCCCGCGACCAAATAGAGAGAGTATAGAAGTGCTTACTTTTAACTAAGTATTTGGCGACCTCTACGAGGAACTACACCACCACACAGAGACTACGAGATGGCGTTCACAAAAAGACTACGAGATGGCGCTAGCGCTCCTACATATTGATCACAGAGTTCTGGTTGCAACTTACCATAAATAATATCCCCGACAATACACCTGTGGAGCCGTGGTTCCCTGCACAGCACCATGCCTGGCGGGAAGATGTTCCCTTTGTGGCGGTCGAGCATAACACCTCGCTCCCGCTACAACAACAAAGCGACTAGGCTGTTTATGTCACTTTTCATTATTATTACAACGCACGATACCTATCTAAATTGAAACAATTCATTATTGTAAATGAGTCTTTGACTGCCTCCGTGGTCCAGTGGTCAAGGCGTTTGCCTTGTGATCCGGAGGTCATGGGTTCAAATCCCACTGGGAAGCATACTTTGTGAAAGGTTGTTTCCAGTCTGTTTAGGATATTGCAGGCTTGAATCACCTGATTATCCGAAAAGAAAGATGATTCCGTGCTTCGGAAGGCACGTAAAGCGGTTGGTCCCGAACGCCTTTCAGCGTTTGTACCTATCCTAGGATTGGTTCTGGTTTACCCTTTGGGTTGCGGAGGTCAGACGGCAGTCGCTCTGTGTAAAAACCAGTAACCTTGTCAAATCGCCTAGGTTAGGTAGCGGACCCCGGGCTCTGAAGCGTAACCGCTGACGATGCAACCGGGAATACGCTCGGATGATGATTATTGTAAATGAGTCATGTTACTTGAAAAATAACATTCATTCATTCATTATTATTACTCTAAGCTCCGCAGGACTTTGAAAGGCAATGACTAAATCATTGGTTCCGAATTTCATCTAGGTGGCAGTTGTCAAACTATGTCAGATGACATCGGTTTTGGTACAAGAAAAGAATAGGTTGATACCTTTTTTATAGCATCGTCTCTGTACTTTCATACGTTGCATCCGCACCTCGCACCCCCGCACCCCGTGCCCTTCGGCCACCTCCCCAAATACACTCGAGCATTTCACAAAGTGAATCCCTGATTTCGCACCTCGGATTTCCTGGCGGAATTTAAAATAAAATCTATTTCGCTGTGAAATTTAAACTGCCATTTTGAATTTGGCGTTGCACGAATTGAAATTGTGGAAAGAAGTAAAATAGGAGCGGGTGACGATGTTGGCGGATTTAAATTTGTTTAGGTCTCATCAGAGATGCGCTGGAAAAGTTTCATGAAATTTTATACATGAATTATATGGTTTTACAATATATCAACGACATGCCAAGTCCATCTGTTCTAGTATGATAAGATCCAATATTTCATTCTATTTCCCGTCATGGATATGACACTTTGAATCTACGGTCCGGTTATGTAATAATTAAATTTTTAACAAAAAAAACAACCGACTTCATTTTTTTTAAGGAGTTTCTTCCATTTCTCCAAAGTTCTTCATCATATCTTTACCAAATTAAAATGGGACCAACTTGGTAGTGAAGGCTTTCAAATAAAAAAAGAATCATCAATATCGGTTCTCAATTGGCAAAGATATCGCGTAACAAACATACATAAAAAATAAAAATAAAAAACATACTGTCGAATTGATAACCTCCTCCTTTTTTGAAGTCGGTTAAAAACATAAGTCATCGTCATCGAAGTATAATTCTCCAGAAGCCTAACTAATCCCGAAAAATTATTTCACGCGATATGTACCGCGGCGGGCGGAGCTTCAAATATGAACCGCGCGACGTGACGCGATAGTTCGCCGTGATACTCGAGTCGTACGGTTACGTTAAGTTTCCTTTAAGAATATTGCTGTGTTTTTGCGATAATCGATTCATTAAAAATGCCGTCATGTGCCGTTGAGTGGTATAGAAGCCATATAGACATAAAAAAAACAGGACTCGCCTTTCATATGTAAGTAAAAAAACATTTTAATACTCCATATCTTGACATCTGTTGACACCTCACCGCTGGTTGCGTCGGTCGAGTAGCCGGCTCGGCTGCTCAACCGACGCGAAGATGACGCATGCGTGACCTTGTCGCAGCCAATCGCATGCATCTTTGTCTATTTGAGTGTTTGAGTGTTTCGTTGTAATTACTGTTAGTTTGTTTGCGTAAATGGAATCACAATCGAAGCGTTGAATGTAGCGTTAGATTTCTAGTGAATTATTGTTCGTTGGTTATCGTATTAAACCTTTTTAGAAAGCCATCATATAGGTAGCCACTTGGGTTTAGCAATTGATTTTTACCATCAGATTTTAATTTTAAAACATAAATTCAGTACAAAACCATCTTTACTCGTATTTTTGATAGCATATAATTCATAGTTAAAACGTGTATCTTTAACTAAACTAAAAATCAAATTGCCATCTAGGCATTTTCAAGTAATTAACATTTCTGCAATGTTTTACTTTAAAGCGTAAATCTATCACAAAGATAAAATCTAATTCGAGGTCTGCATTTGAAAATCCAATTTATCGCTGTAAGACGGGTTCGGCAAGGACCGCCGCCGCCCGCCGCACGCCGCCGTCCGCTGTCGCCGTTGTCCGAACTACGGTCTACGGTGTCCGAAGTCTCAAAGTGCTTCGAGAGCGAGGTGTAGTGAACTGCTAAAGCAGCTTTTTAGGGTTCAGTAGCGGTTGAAAACTTTGGTTTTAAGTTGTGTGCCGATCGACTAGGCATTTATCTTATACGAGAAGGGGCATCAGAATCTGTATTATTCATCGATGTAATAAGAATAAACTTTTATGTTACACAGCTAAGGATGAAGGTAGCTGGAAACGTTGAAAAAAAAAACGTATACTTACCCAGCTTTTATCTCTCTACGAGACAGCTAATAAAAGTTAATTTAACATAATATACAAATTTTATTATTTGTTAGAGCTCTCAGAAAGAAAGAAAAATCCGATTTGAGGGCTCCGTACCACGGAGCCAAATCTCCGTGGAGATTTGGCTCCGTGATACGGAACCCGTTTGGCGCGTCCACTCGCGCTTTTAACGCTTGCTCTCAGACTTGGTCTGTTTTCAGTGCAGAACCTGTAAAGTAGAGAGTTAATTAAAACTTAGGTCCAGCCTCGGCTCGACCTCCGCCGGCGACCAATTAAAACAAAAATAAAAACCATCATCGACGTCGGCCCCGTCGTGATTGATGATCACAAAAAATGCACCGTCGCGCCGCTGATTACTTTAATAGGAATAACTACTTTAATATCAAAAGGATAATTTTAATTGTGAGAAGATTTGTGCAAACGAAAATCGTAGCTCTTCGTTTATTAACTTTCAGCTACAAAAGACCTAGCAACCTTTGCGAACTAATTGCCAAAAAGTTGGATGATTATGATAATAGTAAAAACAACGATCGGTGTGTTGTTATGTGTACCATGTGTCCTGTAACATTTACTAAAAAACAGGTAAAATGTCTATACTCTACACAAAATTCATAGATACGGGGAATGAACGCGGCTAGCCCACTTTGAAAAGCGCGTATTGCTCCTTACACAAAATCATATAATTTACCTTAAAAGACACTTTTGCCACTGAAATTATTACGCGTGTAAGAAACACCTAAATAATTGTTTGAGCAAGGCTCGAAACATATTGCCGGTATTACTCAGCGGGATCCCGCAGCCTATTGTTCCCTCGGCTCGTACAATCAGAATCACTTGCCAAAGCCCGGTCATTACACGGAGAGAAGTGATTTCGTAACGAATCGGTTATGAGCGCCCGCCCTCGGCGTTTACAATAAATTGAGACAAACAGCCTCCTTGAGGCTTGCTCGGGCCGCGAAAAGGACTATCATAGTGAGTGCGCAGAAATGGGGGAAGTTCGGCCGGATGATATCAAGTTGGGGAACGAACACGCCGCACGAATGACATACTTGTAAGAACTAGTCGCTAGGTTGGACAATAGTTGACAGGATGTAAGCGGTTTGCGTCTTATGAGAGGAAAAAAATACTGTTCAGAGTTAGAGTTATGAATAAAGAAAGATATGCGTTCCATAGAAATTCGTGCGCACTGCAAAATGCCAAGACTCCATTCGAGATGAAGTCAAGTCAAAGTCAAAATCATTTATTTATCTTTATTCAAGTGCAAAAGAAGCGGCATCAAACTTTACTGCAGCATTTTCTCCAAATACGTCAACACTTACAATTAAAATGATATTAAAGTTTGTGGACTGAGAATACATTTTGATGTCATTATTATAAGTTTAGAATGATGTCATTAGTGAAATTAAAAATAATATCAATTTGTAAATTTAGTATGACATTTGTGAGTGTACATTTTTTAAGAGCGAAGGCAAAACATAACGTTTTGGCAACTAATAGGATTTTGATGTCACTAGAGAGATCTACTATATCTATCTCTTTCTATATGTGTATGTAACAAAATGTCAATAGATTTTAAAAAACACACCCTCGCACATATTTAATGGAGTTTCGGCCTAAGAAGTATGTAATAATTTGTATTTCACGTATTAATTAATATTGTGTATCGTTTGTTTATGGTTAAAAACAAAGGCTGCTTTACAATATTGATTGGCTCGACTAAGCGTGAACAAACACATTCCGCGAATAAACAAGTCTCAATACTGCGCCCTTAATTATGAATCCTTCCTCAATTTATTAGGAGCGCGAGTAAGAGCATCTATTGTGTGCTAATGACTGTATTATATCGCGGGTATCAAAACGCTGTGTAAAGCAGCGCGGCGATGTGGAGGCTGCAGAAGGAGCGCTCGCGTGTCTACACTACACAATACAATTAATTGCACAAAAAATAAATACAAGACATTATCTTCAATTATATTAAAAACTAGAAATGCATAAAAGGCGGCCTCATCGCTAAACGGGCAAGTGCGAGTCGGACTCGTACATGAAGGGTTCCGTGCCACCGTACAATAATTTAAAACGCTAAAAAAAAAGTTTTTTGTATGACGACCCCCTTTAATTTTTAACTTTATTTTATTTTTAGTATTTGTTGTTATTGTGGTCATAGTAATACATAATTGGTGAAAATTTCAAGTATCTACTACAGTTAGTAGTTAATGCCAGTTAAGTTAAAAACGCTGAAAAAAAACACGTTTCTTGTATGACGACCCCCTTTAATTTTTAACCATTTTTTATTTTTAGTATTTGTTGTTATATCCGCCACTGTAATACATAATCGGTGAAAATTTCAAGTGTCTAGCTATTATTACGGTTTAAGAGATAGAGCCCTGTGACTGACGGACAGACAGACAGACGGACAGACAGACGGACAGACAGCCCAGTCTCAGTAATAGGATCCCGTTTGCACCCTTTGGGTACGGAACCGTAAAAAAAGACAACCGGCTTTATTTTCTTTCAAGAGTTTTTTCCATATCTCCAAATTTCTTCATCACAATATCGTCACAAAATTAATATGGGACCAACTAGGCAGTAAAGGCTTTCAAATAAAAAAAGAATCATCAAAATCGGTTGAATTGATAACCTCCTCCTTTTTTGAAGTCGTTAAAAAAGTAATGTCAAATCAGGGAGGGAAACATAAAAATTGTGTTTGACATAAAACTACTTAAAAATAGCGTTGTATTCACATCCTTTTTATCGGTTATACTGACAATTTAGATCTTATAAGTAAGTCTTCTTCAGAGCGTGGCGCGACCACCGTTCCGGTCTGCGCTGATCGAGTAGCATACGCAAAGCAGGTCCCGGATGTCATCGTTTGAAGACGGTACTTAGGGCATGTCTGACGCCTTTAAGGCACCTTCAACAATCGGATACCAGGGTTGGCTATCTCAATACGAATTTTCGAGTGCACCATGTATGAAGTCTTTACTTATTCTATAGTTTGCTTACTTGCGGGTGGTTTGTGATGTGAGAGTGACACGCCTCACTTTCCCGTTGCACTGAAAGTGGCATTGTGTTCCGCGGAACAGAATTCTATGAAGGTGTGCATTGCGAGATTTTCGCGAAAGTGTAATTTTGATGCAATGTTACATACTGGTGTACAACCATTGTAGATGTGTGTGTATTTCTATATTTTGCTTACTTGCGGCTGGTTTATGTGAGAGTGACACGCTTTACGTTCCCGTCGTACACAGAGTGACATTGTATTCCGCCACGGATATTCCGCGCACAGAATTCTATGATGCATTGCGTTCTCGCGAAAGTGTAGATTTGATGCAATATTTGGAAGTTGTTAGATCTATTACTGTATTTGTGTGGTTTGTAACTACAGTTTGACAACTTTGCAAAACGGAAATAAATTTATTAACAATGGCAACATTTCGTGCCACGCTTCGTACCGTGTCATCAAACAACAATCATGAAAAGTAAAACTTAATGTACCAAGATGTAAAAAACGTAATATAAAAGTAGATACCTGTTTTGTGATATCACACTGACAGTCCGGGAGTATTGTATTCAGTTGAGAGAATTCCTTGCGTTTCCGCGCGGATTCCCGCGACTTGAATGCCTGTTTTGTTGCTAAATGAAATTCCTCCTGTCGCAAGCCGCGAGGTGAGAACTGCTGTATGATTTGTACGAATTCTCAGTATCTTACGAGTTAACATTCTGCTGCGAATTCTTAAGCCCGTACATGAACGAAATGCTGTGTGTTTAGTTAGATAGCCTTTAAAATTATTTTATGAGATATTGTTGGAAAGTTTTACATAAAATCGTGTAGTTTTAAAATCTGTTTTTAATTTAAGTAGCCACTACTTTTGGCAGACACGAAGGCAAGCAGGCAATACGGTCCATATAGGCGGCTCTTTACAGACGGACAAAGTTAATATTGATTCCTAAATTGTTTTCTTTTCCTTGACCCTTTTGTCCATTTTTTTTCGTCAATCTTCAATATTTTCTATATCTTCAATAGTTGTTATTTTTTACAAGCTTTTATTTAGCTTACATTGTTTTTTATTCGTTTGGGTCAAATGTTGCAAGTTAAATTGGAGCCACTTCCCGGTTTCCGACTGAGATGAAATTTTCTATGCTCAGATGACAATGCAATATTATTATAACAAGAAGCTGATCTGATGATGGAGCCGAAAGACCATGAGGACCCTGTAATAAAACGACGCAATTCCATCGTGTTTGGGCTTATTATATTTGTCTTATTTAGTACTTAGGTCTAACAATAAAAGCTTGTACGAAAAAAATAAATTTTATCTAAAATCTTATACTATATGTTTTTTGGACATTTAGATTAGTTTGTACTTTTTTTGCATATTTTATAACTTAGATTTAATTTTGTAGTACTGTAATGTTTGTCACATACTGCGATACCTCAAAATTAAGCACCTTGGTCGTTACGCGCGTGGCTACAGGCGTCACGTTCCCAGATGTACGTGACAAAAGGTTTGTAGAATCATACCAAAATAATAGCCTCATTACTTGGAATATGTGACGAAAGTAATGCTATATTATGCAGTTGGATGAGCACAACAATCTCTAAAATATATTATGATAGTTATTGGTATCATATAAAGTGATCATTTATATTCTCTGGCATTGTTCAGCTATAGTGACTGTTAAAGCCTCAAAGTAAATAGGTATACCATCATAAGAAATAATAAACTAAAAAACTATGAGGAAAAGAGTCGAATGGAAATTATTAAGCATTTTTTTCCACGTAAAGTTCGGATATCAGGCTAATTACTAGAAATTATTAGAAAAGTCCGTTAGTTATTTTCGGAGTGCTTTCGTCACGCAACGATAACACTCATTATAAGTTATCAACCATAATAGTTAGTGCTAAATAAGATGATAATTAGCCTAGAAATATATAGTTTTTATCCACGTGAAAAGATTGATTTCTATATTATTTTAACAGTCTCAAAGAAATGACAAGCTGGTGACAGCAATTTCGTAATTTATAGCCTTTTAATCGACGTCAGATTGCAATGAGTGGAACTTAATCTATTTGTATAAACCGCGAAAACAAATAATGTACCTAGGTAGTAGTTTTGGAGATTAGCGGAACGTACAGACAAAAAAAAATAAAAAAATATTTTTGTGTACTGATCTTATTCGTTTTAGCCGACACGACACAATTTTTTTGATGAATTTGTTATTAAATGTACAGATACACTGATATATGAGTGATAAGGAAAGTCTATTAGTCAGAGGTATTTTTCCGAGTGCCTTCATCACGCAACGCGATAACCTCTTATTATCAAGCATAACAATTAGCATGTCTGCGGGACAGCCAAGTTATTTCACAATTAACTTGATTTGTGAATACGAGGCGCAAAGTATGGAAACTATAGAACTGACACGCTATAAATAAATAAATATAAATATATAGAGACAAATCACACTGATTGAGCCAGCCCCAAAGTAAGTTTTAAACTTGTGTTATGGGATACTAACTCAACGATACTATGTTTTATGATAAATACGTATATAGATATACACCCAAGACCCAGGACAATTTGAAAAAGGCCATTTTCCAACTTGCCCTGGCTGGGAATCGAACCCAGAACCACCGGATTAGCGGTCTAGCGTGTTATCCATTATGCCACGGAGGTCGTCAAATATACCTATGAACACACCTGCCCTGTCCTGCCCTCTTACAACTTTGACTATACCTAATGCTCATTATCTCTGTGCTCATAATCAAAATTTTCAGAAAGTTACACTGAAAGATAATGATATCTCAGCTAATTAGTAACTAGTTCGTGATTTTTCTTTTAACGAATCCCCTTAAACTTAACCAACCCAGAGTACTCCATACAAACGTAGTGTAGATTTTATTTTGAAACGACATGTCAGATTTCGGAAAAAAATGTAATTTCAAAGAAATAGCACATATCTATGCATACTCGTATTCTTGGTTTACATAGTCAAAGTATGAACTAGACTACGTTTGTATGGAAAAGTCTAGGGTAAAGTATGACTTATATCGTCAAAATTTTAACCGGCGTTGTCGATTGTCCTGGACATTTAGACAAAATTAATATGGTACCACCAGCTTGTACAAATTATAAACAAAATTCATTTTTTTATCGGGCATTAGGATCATAAAATAAATATTGTTCAGAAAATGAGTGCGTAGATACATTCAATGCAGAACCTTTTCACATCAGGCGTGTAATTGAACAAAAGTTTTTAATTCCCAACCCCCTTTCGTCCTTTAATGTATTGTAAGATTTTAAGTTTTATTCTTTCCTATTTATCAACCTTGGTTTTTTTTGAAAACACTATATTGAATATTTTTGCGTTCATTTACATTGAAGTATCGTGTCAGTGTCATCCAATTGGTTGAAGTACTATATTTTTTGAAGTACTATGCCAGACAGAAAATTCAAAGCTTATGTAAAGAAAGTACTTTGTGAGAAGGCTTATTATAGGACCGATGACTATCTTAAAGACAAAAAGGTCTGGCTTGAGCTTGGCGCGGGTCCTTCTTAAAGGTTTGTATACTTAGACATGTCATAATTTACGCACATTGGTACATACTAAATTTACAAATTGACATTAGTTTAAATTTCGTAATTCTTATAATTCAATTTAATTATGACATAATAAACAATGTAATCTCTGTCCATCTATATAACTAATTTTAAGTTTTTAGTTTGTTAGTTGACGTCTTTGGAGAAAACGTGCAGTGCAGTTTGTTGCCGCTTCTTCTGCACTTGCGCCTAGGAAGCGGCGTTAACTTAGCTGTAAGTAACGATTTGACGTCAACATTTGTGCAAAACAAAACAAAGTGACTATTATTAAGAGATCTTATAAATATCCTATGATAATAAAGATATTTTGAATTGAATTGAATATATTTTTTCTATGAGTGGAGTTTTGTAACTATTTGCTGTTATGCTTACATTGATAAGAAAATAGCTGTAGGTTTACCAAAATAAAATAAATAAATAAATAAAAGGACTCTTAATAAAATTGATAATTATCAAATTAGTATAATTAAATAAACGTTATCACAATAAGTAAAAAATGTACACGTACTGATGTTACCGTTCAAATAGGCTTGCAAAGGCTGTGCTGAATTTCTTACGGATTAATCTCAAAGGGTCCCAAAGTAAATCTACAATAAAATAGCAGCATAATCCGGTAGCGTTCATCCGCTCACTTGCTTTATTAAAATATAAATAGTTCTACAAAACATGACTTATCAGCATGACACAAATGCATGTAACCAAGAATTTGACCAGTTTTTTTAAGTTGAGAAAGGAAAAAGAGCTTTATATTCTGGCCGGAAGAAAGCACGAGTAGAAAGTGTCACTCACCAGTATCTCCGCTATTATTCTGTAAACTGTTTACTTTGTGCAGGTAATTTGGCCGCCGCCGCCCTGAGTTATGTGCGGGACGTGGCGCGCGCGTGCATTACACGTAAACACGTGAGCACGGGAACACGGGAACACGCCGCGTGTGAATCATTCACGAGTTAATCAAAAATTAATTAAGCTCGTTTTAATATTAATCGCCTAAGTGGTATTTGATTATGATATTATAGACACAATGAGGTATTACTGGCATTATTGGCTTGGCGGTGCCAGTTCATGTTTAGTACATATACTGTTTAGGATATCTCTGTCATAAAGGAGCGAACATGTGTGAACCATGACGAGTTAATCAAAAGTTAATTCAGCTCGTTTTAATGTTAATCGCCGAACTGTAATTTAATTACGGCTGTTATGTCACGCAGCTTACGATACAATGACACATTACTGGCATTTGCTTAGTTCATGTTAGTACATATTATATTGATTAGGGTAACCATATTGTAGGGACATTAATATACAAACTACGATATCAATAAGATATCTCAAATAGAAAAAAAATAGTTATTGTTTCTTTCGTGTAGTCTGCCAAATAATTTTGACGCGGGCTGAATAGAAAGAAGACTGTGAAAGAAACTTTCAATTAATAGATTTTAGGAAGATGAAATTTGATGAATCTTTTATACTCGTACTTAACAGAAACTCATAGTATTGAGTTGTTTAACAAACTAGAATCTTTAACATGAAAAATAAATGTTTGATTTAATTGATGCTAGGAAATAAAACAAAATTTGCCAGATGCCATTCTTGGCTAACAATAAATAAAGCGAAATATATGACAATACCTTTTTTTTGTTAAGGCCCCTGTTTTTATTCGAGAGGGAGTCTAAAGGTCGCGCCAATAGTTGACAAATCGAAAAGCAATCCATATGATGGGGAGGGATGTCGAGCACCTGGCCAAGACAATGGTTGACTTGAAAGTAGACGGATATAGAAAAAGAGATAGACTTAGAAAGACATGGAAAGTACGGAGATAGCAAAGGACAGGAAATGATGAATGACGAATTTCTTTATTTAAGAATAAACCCTGTGGGCACTTACATCTATATATAAGAACAACGTACATTGCACCGCGTGTCGTCGGTATAACGTTTAATTTTAGTAACAAAAGACAATCAGAAAATAAATCAAGTAGATCTCTCTCCCTAAGCCTCAACACTGAACTCAGTATAAATTCATCAGAATTAATAAACCTCTCTCGCCGGGCATCTATTACCCGATTACGCTGACGAAGTGGCGTTCCACGCACAAACACCAAGATTTCCGCTGAATGTGAGCTAATGCGTCTGCGGTGATGGGGGGGGAGGGTAGAGGGGGAGCGAACACGCTGCGTGCATTTTAATCACGCTGGATGCGTAAGAGCGTACCACGAATCATGGCAACATTTTTTCTCATGACGATTATGTACTGATGTCCACGTCTATTGCACTTTATTTTATTCATGACAGTGACATTAATTTATAATCTCAAATGAAATTATTTGAATAATGAGAAACCTATATTAGGTATTACTTTATCGAAACAATAGATATCAATCACCGTTTCGTCGTTAAGATAATTCTTCCAATAATAAGTAGCGGTCAGTCAATAAATCAGTAATATTATTAAGTACTTACTTTGCTGTCATTGGTTGGTACGAGTATTATCTATCCTCCGAGCTAGAATACCAATAACCATCCACTCTGTATATTGACATAAACTACACTACTCTGAAATAGCTAAAGTATTGTCACGAGCTACTCTCAAAACTTGTCGCGCAGCATCGGGATCGCTGAAAAATAACCCTCATTTGACTTTGTATGTGTCGTCGACGAAAACAACAGTTTCGCCATAAATCCAGACTACAATAAAAAGCGTGAAAGCACAAGTTGAAGAAATTACAGGGACGCAACCCACACATAGATTTCAAATGGATCCAAACAAAGTTAGGTTAACTTGCTTAACAGTAACCTGCCTGTTAAAGAATAGTCATAAACCTTAACCTTCTTTCTTCTCATCGAACAGGGAATTTAACTTATCACCTTGAAACCAAACATTTCTCGTATGGCACGGTTTTAGGGTTTCTGTCCTGGGTTTTCCCTAGAGACTGCAACATGAGGTTGAAGAACCTCATGTTACAAAGGACGTAAAAAGATTTCTTCAGCGTCAGCAAGGCGCATGAGGCACTCCTGGATCCAACGGATCCACCGCCAGAGAGTGGTATAGTCTGCATCCGCGAAAAAACTAGCAATAGTGTGGCTTCTAGTAACTATTGGATATTCTTCTGTGTTCTCGCTATAGTAGACGTAAAGTGAGTCAGACAAAAACAGCGATTCGGTTTCATTGCAGCTTATCTGGATCGCGGCGACTCCACACTTCTCTTTATGGCTCCAATTACTATTTGGAAGCAGTTGTTTTGTTTTTACTTTTATTGCCCAAATTAAATGTTTTACAAAAACATTAATATCACAAGAGATAAATAAGTATCATTCTGTTGTTTGTTTGTCAACTCCCATAGTCTCAGCACTATTCCTGCATCACAGCCAACTAGAAGATCCTTAAGATAGTGTCATTTGAGCCAATGGATATGAAAAACAGTGGCGCTCCGGGAGTGCGACAGAAGTGAACACTTGAACCAGGTGGTGTCGGTTACGGTACGTAACGGTAACAGTGTCGCAAATTCAATAGTTTTTTCCATCTCAAAGAATTCCCAACGCGCCTTATAAAGGTTTTCACTTCAAAAAAAGAATTAGATCCTTTAGAATGAACGTTAGACCTGCGCAGGATTCCATCCTTCATCTTGCTTTAGTACTGTTAGTTTATATTACCTTGAATGTATTAATAATGTATACCTCTTAATTATTTTAATAATGATTATTATATTATAGTAACACACATGTTAAGAGTATCATATGACTTGTAAAAGCTTGTAATATTATTAGGCTTTATTTATGTAGATAAGACCGGCGGGTTCTTAATCCAAGACGTGACCAGTTCAATGGGTGCTAATATTTCGGGTTATTTATAAGTAAAAATCCAAACTACACATATATTCCAGCGTGACGACAAGCATGAGGTTCTCTAAAAATGGCGTGATAAGATTTCTACTAAATGTGTGGTGTAGCCTGCCTATATAATAGTAGGTGGCGATAGTAGGTGCACCTTACAGACTATCAGTTCAACGCCCGTACTCTTTTTCTTTGTATTCGCTGAAAATTTCTAACTTGCACCTATTCATTGGCTTACCCCACAAGATGACAAGAATGTCGCAAAAGCCATTGTCACGCACGACAAGCCATGTGCCTAATTGAGCGGGGCTAACAAGCCGCCGCTCATGCGCGTCCCGTTCCGTGCGCCGCCAACCCGCCACTAGTGTTGGAAAAATTTCGACTTCAGGAGTCTATATTTGAAAACTTGTTTAAATTTCGGTGTAGTTCTAAAACATTCACGAGGTCTGAATTGAACAGAACGTGAGTCGTCGGAGCACGGAATCGATTCAAACAAAAACTCAAGTCGTAAGACTTACTCGAGTTCTGAATACTCTTCGTCATAAGACTCATTTCAATCAAACAAAATAATCTTGTTGTACTCAAATAAATGTTTCTATAGAATGAGATTTATGTTATTATATTTCACAAATAAATGAAATGTTTGGACACCACACCCAGTAAAGTCTACAGTTTATTAAATAACTAAATTACACGAGAATAACTCGCGGGCACGAATGTCAAACTCAAGTTTATTTGAGAACGCGATATATAGACTTTTAACTTTCAGCAAGCAAGCATTCAGTCTTGTTTTAGTAAGTTGAGTTTGAGAGCGTTTACAGAATCTGTTACAGCGCTGCGCGGCGTTGACACCATGTGTGAGGGTCGATACTGGTCCAAAATCCAAGCGTGCGGCGCCGCAGCGACGGAAACCCTTGCCGCAGCGGCGTAATGAGGATACGCTCTTAGAACTTGAGTTGTAAAATGACGACTCCCAGACTCGAGTTCTGTAAATAAAACACTACGCCACGCTTATCATTTTGAGATTACAGACTATTTCGCTAAACTTTTACAACACTGCCGCAATTTTCTACGGAAAAATGTACGTTTCTACACCTTGATCTTGGAAATCTCTAATGAGCCAGCTGTTCCCTGCACACAGATTTTTAAAACTTTATCAGAGGAGAAAAACCTTCCTTAATACGCGATAATCTGTACATCATTTGAGGTTTCCTTGTGTGTACCTATTCTCTGATACTAGGTACATGTCTTGAATACTTGATCTTGTAATACTATGACGACATGAACTTTTCCATAAAACTCACTGTCAAATAATGTTGATTTGAATAATTGTTCAAATCGAAAAAACAAATGCGTGGAGAGTGCAGGCCAAACTGACTGCTCTGGCGAGTACATATATGGCTCTGGTAGTACAGAGAGGGTCGTGCTCCTGCAGTGGGGACTAAATACGACCTGATGATGATAATGATGATGAATAATTGTTCAATGTTCTCACACTAGTCTACTAACTCCTATATTCTCAGTTGAAAGCGAAAGTCTCATGAAAGTTTAAATGTCATGAAAACTATCAACCCTAGCTACATCCACTCCCGTACATTGCCACTCGCCACTAATGCTATCACACGTAATTAAACCATAAGGAAAAGCCGAAGACAGCACGCAGTTAATTGCTGCGATTACCCGGATGAGGGCTAAAAAACTAGCGCCATTACTCGTTCCTTAATGAAGGCGTAAAATACTGGTAGCTGCCTCGCAGCCTCGCCTCGCATGCCTTGGCCTCGGCTCTTCCTAACCCCGTTTAGGCAAGGATTACATTATTTAAAGATTGACACCTAAGTGGCGAAGTCCACTAGACTCGCCATACTGCGGAAAATTTCTGGTGCAAAAATTACTTAGTAGAAGCTTACTTTATCATACTTAAACATTAGATAAATGTGACTTTGTCTATTCTATTTGCTTCATATGCCATTTGTATAGAACTTGATCGTTTTCTAGATAGAATATAAAAACAAGAAAAATAGTAAATGAAACCGTGACTATTATAACTGCATTTAAGTATAAATCATTTCAAATTCCATTAAATCGGTAAGTTAATTGGTTTGTGAATTTTGTATTTTTTTTTCCAATGAATAAAGGTCTTGACAATCGGTAAGTAAATAACTTTAAAATTTTACTATTTGATGAATGTAAGTTCACTATTAGGTACGTTACATAGTAAAACTGTTGGTTTGGTCGTAGAGAGTAGCGGAACTATGCGAAACTAAAAGTATTACGAAGTTTCAAAATATTCTTCGGGAAGCTGAATAACGTTTGTAGTTCTGGCTTCGCGATCTCACCCCCTCCAGCCTCCCTCCTACAGAGTATAGAAGCCTACAGAGAGTAAGCTTAGTATAAGCTTACTTGTAAAATACTACATACGATACTAGCACTTATAAAATATGCAAGGTTCTACGTGTATATCTAGACACTCTACGTGTGAACCATCAAATAATTGACACACCACGTGTACATATTAGAAAATCAGAACCGATTTCGAAGCAAGTAAATTTTTAGTTATTTTAATTATTATTCCTTATTCACAAATGGCAATTGAGTTCCTGATGGTACCTGAGTGGTTACCGCCACTCAGGTACCATCAGGAACTCAAAGCCACTTTGTCTAGTTATGAAAGCCCATATCCCTGTTTGCCTACTGGGTTTTAAAAAATAACCAGATATTTATTAATTTCATGAAGCAGGGGTTTGCAGCCGTTAGATCACTTCTTTGCAAGATCGCTCTATTCCAGCTTGTTCTCTGCGGGCCCCTGAGCGCCCCTCGGCCGCCATTTGTCACCGGACACAAAACCCGTGGAGTAGAGCCTCCCTAATTGCGATCTCTTTGTCTTTGTTTACACTGGCTGTCGGGAAGGTTGCCGGCGCTCGGCGCTCGCTTCCACCGAATTTGCCCCGTATCTCTTAGTTAACGAAACAATTTCAATATTTCTCTGACGGTTCGCGACTTTTACAAGAATAGAAATCGAAGAAAATTAACGTGGAAAATTTTGTTACAAAGTTAATAATGATTTATTCTCGTTTTTCGGGATCTTGGCTTTTGTTGTTGTCAGATGAATAAGACTTTCTTAGAAGTTGAGAACCTTTTAGCATTCTCAATAAGAGGTAAAAATAAATAGAGGTTTACTTAAACCAAGCTTTCTTTATGTTTCGTAATCACATAATGGCACGATCAAATCCTCTAAATAAAGAACAGGTGAAACTGCATTTTAAGCTCCAAGGCAAGCACTAACGCAGCCTTCATGCGTGCAGCGAGTAACCCTGATTGGCACTGGCTCCGCCGCAGGGCTCGGCGGACGCACACAGCCAGCGTTTGACCGCTAATCTCCGAAAAACTCGCCCCTACCTCGCTCCCCGCAACCTTAACAGAGTTACTACGTAATAATGAGAGCATGGATCGATCACTTTTAGCACAACATTACACATGAATAATTAAAATTAACTAGAAGTTACAAATTATACGAAACTGAAGCTGCTTGTAGCATCGGGCAATTCTGGTATTTTTTCCTAGTTCAAAATAAGTTAATTAATAGAAGTTACCGTAAGGGCATAATATCACACGCTGAAGTTTATTCTATAAATTTGCTACCCACTTATGGGAACTATTAACCTAAGGTAAGCAGGAAACCAAACATAGCCATATACGCGTTACTCTTCTACACTCTCCTTACTGCATGGCCCGAGGTCACAAGCGAGGCCGGTCATTGTCTTGCCCGCATTTTTGTGCATTACAGCTCGCACAGAATATATAGTTAATCCATCTGACGGCCGCTGTAATCCACCAGATCTGAGGGCTTTCCTTCTCCCAACGCGTACCCTGCCTTTTGTGCCTTGCAATCGCAAACACAATACTCGCTCCAAAAGATGCGTAATGGTAGTAAAAAGATATTCTTTCTTTCCACTTTAGCTTCTAATATCAAGTATGCTGTTGGAAATGGGCTTTCCCCTAACCTTTCGGTATTTTTTTAAATTTAGAATTTAAAAACTAATTTCGATGTCATGACTTGAACGTTCTTGAGTAGAACTGGGCTGTGTAATGTGTATGTCTGCTGCATACAACCAGGCAGATAGACCCGAATAGTCACTGTGGGTACAAGAAAGGCGTAAACGTCGGTGTAGACCAAGAAAGAGATAGTTGGATGACATGGACACGTCATTTATGAGTGAATGGCAGCAGGGTGCTAAAGTGGAAAAAGGAAGGAGGGGCTTTGTCCTGCTGTAACTCATAACTCCTTTCATACTCCTTTTTTGGAGAGTTTAGTGTGGTGGTTTCTCCACTTGCCTTCCACAACGTGGTTTGACTCCAGTGAAGACCCTTCCGGAATAATTAACTTATAATATCAGGCTAAAAAACCTTTAATGAAGAGATACGCCTATGTTCTATTTTAGCTTTACGCTCTTTCACGCCGTTCCATCATAAATCCTTCAATTGGGTGTGGAGATGGAGTTTTAATATTTGCTGAAACAAAGTCCCATTCTGCAAATGTACGGCATCCATCAAACCCGACGTCATTGGGACACAGGAACCGAGTGTGCGGAAATGAAGCCTTGGTCGTGTCGTGTAGGACGTTTTCTGTTCACGTCTCTTTAACTTTAAGGCCGTACTTGAATTTTCCGGGGTCCAGTGCTGCCCCCATTTAAAATAAATCATTTCAAAGAAAACGGAGACATCATTTAAAATTTTGCAACTATCAAGTCCTAGATAACCCTTCAAAGTATTTTATGAACTACTGTTTACAGTTTAAAGTAGGAACGTTAAGCTTTACTACGCACATTTGCGAAAAACGGCCACTTTTGGCAAATTTGCGTAGTAAAGCTTAACGTTCTCATTATAAACTGTAAACAGTAGTTCATAAAATACTTTAAAGAGCTATCTAGGACTTGATAGTTGCAAAATTTTAAATGATGTCTCCGTTTTCTTTGAAATGATTTATTTTAAATGGGGGCAGCACTGGACCTCGGAAAATTTAGGTACAGCCTTAAGTGACAGGTACGAACGAAAAAGCGCTTGTGAAATAAGTTCTTTTGTTCCAAAATCTCTAACAACTAAGACACGTAAAACTACTCGTAAAACTGTCTAACAATGATACATAAAATAACTTGCAAAGTTATCTACACGGGATGAAATGTTTACTCTTAGTCCTTTAGCCGCTTCTTAGCACAATATACGAAGAGATGGACACAAGGGGTATTTTCTGTACCGGTGAGTTTTATGTCTTAGCTCACATTTGTCTGCGTTCCGCGCAGTCGCACCTATTTGTAGCGCAAAAAGCGTGAAAAATGTGACGCACTTAACGTGAGTTGGCCGGCTTTGTAGGGTTTCTGGGTGATGATAAAGGTAGACCATCAAACGGATCCTTATGCAGTTTTGAGGATGAACTTAGGGAGACGTTGGCACGCATAACAAAAATAGACTCCAGGCGCGGGCCTGCCATGACAGTCAGAATTTAACGCACTAAGTTATGCGGTCTGTGCTTATACTCTTTTTGCTTTGCTTTTAAGAGTCGCCTTACCCTAGACAGAATCAGAGTTTCCCATACAAACGTAGTCTACGTTTTATTTTGAAACGACATGTCAGATTTCGGTAAAACATTTGTAACTTTAAAGAAATTGCATATATCTAGGGTTATAATTGGTTTTCACAGTCAAAATATGAACTTGAAAGAGAATATAGTGTATTATATCATTTTTGACCATTAGTATGGAAAACTTTTACACCCTTATATTTTCATTCAAGTTCATATTTTGACTGCGAAAACTAATTATAACCCTAGATATATGCAATTTCTTTAAAGTTACAAATTTTTACTGAAATCTGACATGTCGTTTCAAAATAAAACGTAGACTACGTTTGTATGGGAAAGTCTAGGGTAAGGGGATTCTTAAGCGGTCCAGTATTGTTATTCAGTAAGAAACGTTACTCGCATTTTTGCAAGTTACGTACTGAGTACGAAGCTCCCCTTAGTCTTGTAACCCTTGCCTCTATATACAGGAATAAAGACGGGATACCTAGTGTTTGTATTATATTCAAGGCTATTAAATCAGACTGTTCTAAATCACCAATGAGCGTAAAACGTCCAAAGTCATCCTTAATCCAAACTGCATCCGCCCCCGCGCCCGCCCCCGCCGCCGCCCGTGCCTCGCGCCCGCTCCGCGCTGTTTTTTCATTATGCCGCCACAACTAGGGGCAGATTAAATACTCCTCGCCCGAGCCGAGTCTTAAATATATCCATCCCGGGTCGCTTTGTTCCGCGATGCGTTATCAACCCTGTTTAGAATTATTAATGCCGACTGGATAAAGCCCTTTTTGATACACAATGCCGCGTATATTTTTGTAAGGAAATGCTTTCACTATTTACTTTTCATCTAAGTACTTTTAGCGCCGGTTTTACGCTGTTTTGTTCAGATATTATTTTTCTTTTAACCTGAATAAGACGTGGCGTGTCTTTTTCTTTCATTACGTCACATAATTTGGTTTCATGATAAATATTATGATGGTCTCCGTAATGAATATTGTCATAAGATGCTTTAATTTTTTCTTAATGAATATTTGCACGTCAAGCTTTGTTTAATTTAATCATGAGCATGCAGCGTGCTAAATTTCAGGTGTTCCCGTTATTCTCTCCAGGAACAGTGGTCGCAAGGTAGCAACACGTCAGGCCAATCATATCGATTTTCCAGGAGTAGTGTTGTTTCTTGTCGATGAAATTTGCCTGGAGCTGTGATACTCAGAGTTAGTTTGTAGATCGGATAGCCTTTGTTCTTCGTTCGGTGAATCCTTATTGTTAACTGTACCACATAGCTAGTTTTCAATAGCTTTCAGTAGCTACGGCGAAGTAGAGAATATTATTCGTATCTCTTTTTATTTACGAATTTATATACACAGAAAAGACAAGGAAAAAAATATAGTTTAAAAGCAAGATCTCAAAAGCGACATCTTTAGTTTCAGTAAACGAAAGAAGGTATTAGTATAAACTTTGGCTACCTATGCTGTAAGAACTAGAGACCTGTCCCGGCTTCGAAGGACGCGTTATAAATGATGTATGTGTCGCAATTGGATTGTATGACTCGCTGTTTGACATGACCCTTATGACAGGCTCTGCCCGAAGTGTATAGCCTATTTAATAAATATCCACTTACAATTAACCTAATGATCATAAATCCTACAAAATTTACTATGATCAGTCAGTAACACTACTATACATAGCAGAAAATAGATATCCACGTTTATGTTGAAAAGTTTATATATATTAGTTTCCATATACTCTCGATTGAGAACAGATAAGTAAGCATCTAAGACAATCCCAGATAAGCAGCCTCAATAAATCACTCATTCAGCGGCATCTCACCTCTTTCACGTGTAATCTCTGATCATGGCCGCCGGACGCGGGCGCCCCATTACGCCCGTCTAATTAATCCGTCAGCCGCCCCATTACCTCCCTGTCTATACGCACCCGATTATACTGATTAATAACAGGTGAAACTACCTGTTACGAGATACTATGATCGATATGCGAAAGGGCCTACATGCAGCGTGAGGTTCTTCACAAAGGATGAAAGATTTCCTCGGATTTGGCAACGCGCGTGTAGTACCCTTAATAGTTGCAGTTGGTAGGCTACGATAACCACTTCCACCAGATTGGCCGGTATCACAACAGTTCAACCCCAAGACAACTTAACCCTATAAACTCGACCCCACGAAAACTCAACTCTATGACGATTCAACCCCAACAACTCGACCCCCGACAATACATGCTTATAAGACGTGATAATATGTATACTATATGTATATATGTACCCAAAAGAAAGCGAATTTTGTATCCTTGCCAGAGTTGCGCTCAGGTTGAGTTATTACAGTCGAGTTGTTTGGGGTCGAATTGTCGAAGTCGACTTGTCGGGGTCCAGTTGTCCAGGTCGAGTTTTATGGGGTCGTATTGTCACAAAGGTGGAGTTATCGAGGTCGAGTGGTCTGGGTTGAGTTGTCTTGAGGTCGAGTTGTCGTAGATTCCATTAGTATGATACTTACTAGAACAGTACAATAGTCGGAAATGGCAACATGTGTTGTATGAGGACTACAAAAAGATATAACATAAATTATAACTTAATTTTACTTAGGAATATGGGACAAAAGCTTGATAGGAAATTAAAAAAAAAAACATAATAGAGTAAAATGCCATACATCCCTATATCGTTACTTTATAATTGTTCATGTCCCGCAACTGTGAGCCGGGCGCGCGGGCCGCCCCAATAACCCGCTTCAAAGCGCGGTGACGGTGCCCGATTCCCTCTTTGCGTCCATGAAATTTCCACCCGACGATACTTTACTGCGTGCGTGACGGCGGCAAATTGCCGCACTTTGCCTTCAAGTTATACTTTAAAGTCATTTGCCGGAATTCAGCCGCGGAAGCACCTTTTTAGTGTTTTGAACATTTCCTCGTTATAACTTAACCTTTCTGTTATTTTCTAATAGATTTATTTCAGAATCTTTGTCAAGAATTTTTAGTACAGTCACTCTGTCTTTACAAAGTGACTGTACTAAAAATTCTTTGATGTCCGCCAGTCTCGCCTTGCAGTCTTGTCCAACTTAAAAAGATGTAAAATCACATTGATATTATAAGTACGATCAAGCATTTCTTTATTAATAATATTACTGGGCTATTGCCAGGTCATATTAAATATTACTAGGCTATTGCTAGGTCATATTATTAAGGGGATACATGCATTTTTCTTTAAAATGTAAACAGTAGTTGAAAAAAAAAATAGTTTGAAGGGTTATCTAGGGCTTCACAAAGACAACATTTTAAATTATATCTCCGTTTCCATCATACATCATAATGTGATTGTTGGCTAAGTTGGTTAGGGTATATCTTATTTATCTGAAACTAATAATAATAATCTATAATGCCCTAGATAGGAAGGTCCGCCTACTGCTCACAACACATCGTATGCTACACCCACGCTCATCTGTTATGAGACTGTACATCCCACGGAAATGTGGAGGTCGTGGATTTTTAAACGCCAAGAATCTTCACAACCGTGAGGTGTGCAGCCTTAGGGAATATTTCCTTAACAATGAGTGTGGGTTGCATCGTGATGTTGTAGCAGTAGACAAAGGCCTCACGCCGCTCTCCTTGGCAAAAGAGAACTGGCGCAAACCAACGGTGCTAAGTACCGAGGATCGCAAGAACGTATGGAAGAGCAAAGAGCTCCACGTGCGGTTCTATCGGGCCTTAACAGGGCCTGATGTGGATCAGCTCGCATCGGTGAACTGGTTACGTTTCGGCGACCTCTTTGGGGAAACCGAAGGTTTTGCCTGTGCAATTGCAGACGAAGTCATGATGACAAACAACTATCGGAGATATATCCTGAAAGACGGTACGGTTGATGTCTGTCGAGCATGTCGACGTCCCGGAGAGTCGATCAGGCATATAATCTCCGGTTGTTCTCATCTGGCTAACGGCGAGTACTTGCACAGACATAACCTAGTAGCCAAAATTATTCACCAGCAGTTTGCTCTTCGATACGGGCTTGTAGAATCGGAGGTACCGTACTATAAGTACTCACCGGCGTCAGTTCTCGAAAATGGTCGTGCCACGCTCTATTGAGATCGATCTGTCATCACGGACAGGACTATTGTCGCCAATAAGCCTGATATCGTGCTGACAGATCGATTGATGCGCCAGGCAGTGCTAGTCGACATCACCGTCCCGCATGACGAGAACCTCGTGAATGCCGAGAAGGACAAACTTAGCAAGTACCTTGACTTGTCCCACGAGGTGACTGCTATGTGGGATGTGGATTCGACGATCATTGTCCCGATAGTCGTATCGGCGAACGGTCTTATAGCGAAGAGTCTTGACCAACATCTTAAGACTCTCTCGCTAGATGGCTGGATCAAGGGTCAGGTTCAGAAGGCAGTACTCCTGGACACGGCACGTATTGTCAGGAGGTTTCTCTCTCTGCGGCCCTAACCGCCGGTAGCTTGGGCCTTGCCCCGCTGCCAGTGGGCAGCTAGGTTAGGTTTTTGTAAATGTTTATATTTTGTAGTATGTTTTATATTTTACTTTTTATAAATATTTTATAAAAACCTAAGCTAAGTCAAAAAATGAATAAAGAGAATAATCTATAACAATCTTTATTTAAGACAACATAGGCCCAGGTGTTAGTAACAATGGTACTTATTCTATGTTAGTAATTAAACCTATCTAAATATACAGCAATCCTAACTAGCATTTAACATGGTTTGCAAGTGTATAAACGGCACCCTTACAAACCATGTTAGTACTGTATTGCTAAAAGCGACCGGGTTCGATCTATGAGCCCCCTAATAAGTGGACTGTCAAATCGTTCGGCTATTGCACTCAGAATACTGTTGCGCCTGGAGCGCCCCGTGCGCAGCAGTGCTGCAGATTTCTTGCGCCAAACCGCGTCAAACCCGTTAGTATGGGCGACGGTGAACATAGTTGACGCACTACAGAACGGTGGCCTTCGCAACAGAATTCTGAAGGCATTATTGTATTGGATTCGCAGAGCATTGTAAGCTTTTTGAGTATATAGCTAATGGTACACTGATATATATGTAAGATAATGGTACACTGATAAACACAAAATATATGAATAGCTAAAGAATACCGACCACTTGGACTTGGATGTCAGTATCTACTTGTAGAAGCGGATGACGTGTCTGTCCGTGGGCGGCAGGGCGGCTGGGGCCGGCAGCTAACTAACTAAACTATACAGCTAACTAATATGTCACTCATAGCTGGTACTGAGATAAAGTTTTTATCAGCTTTTTTTTATGTTATAGGGCGGCAAACGAACAAGCGGGTCACCTGATGGTAAGTGATCACCACTGTCCATGGACAACTGCAACACCAGGAGTATAACAAGAGCGTTACCAGCCTTTCAGGAAGATATAGACTCGTTTTTTGAAGGTTTCAATGTCGTATCGGTTCGGGAACACCGCTGCAGGAAGTTGATTCCACAGTTTGGTCGTACGTGGCAGGAAGTTCCTTTTAAAACGTACGGTGGTTGATTGCGGTTCAGGTGAGGATTTCAAGCTCCTTGAAAATGCAGTTGTAAGCAGCACAACTTATTTTTGTTTAGTCTTTTATTGGCATCTTACGACATTCACAGTAATTGATGGAGTTTTAAGTAATTACATGGCATATTATCAAAGTCCCACGAAACAATCAAGTAATAGCTCGAAGTACTCAAGCTCAGCTTACGTGTGTTAAGCGACCCAAAGTGCAATTGAATTGGTGGTCAGAAGTGGCATAAAATATCTCCAGCTTGCCTCTACTTCGGAAGTCAAGTTAAATCATCGGCCCCAGTTGTCAACATTAAATGCCGGTCGTCAAGTTATTTCCAATTCCTACAGAGGCAGTTTAAAAAAGTGACGCCAGTATCGACTCACTCCACACGGAAAGCAAGCCGTTAATAAAAATAATAACAATTAAGAACACATGACTTTATTAACAATTACCGCTGGCACACCGCAGCAAATTCTCAAGAGAATTACAATTTTCGCGGGCAGAGAGCAGGGGGCGGGTGCAGCGTTGCAGTTAATTTAAAATAAGAACGGGGTTAATTGCTGAGAAAACATTAACCGCGGGTGTAAGAGGTTGCCGGGCCCGCCCAGGCGCCCGGCGCGCGGCGCACGGCCGGCCGCACGGAGCAGCGAGCGTACAGAGCCGAAGCTACTGCTTAGGACCACCAAATGAATTAAAATTTAATCACAAGTTTAATTGTGCGCTATTCAACACTAAGCTTTATTTACTTAGTTTTGTTATCACACGTGATAAAGCAACTGAGTACCTATTTGTTTTGAACTAAACTCGTTGTACACTTCCAGGGCCTGGTGACTAGCATTTTCGTAACTCGTTGTTCCTAATATACTACATATTTGCAATGAGACTGACATGAAAAATAAACACTTATTATGTATACGGCAGAAACTGCTGGTGAGATCCAAAACTTTACATTTCAAATTTGAATTGGCTACAGGTGAAAACGGCGAAAAATACTAATTTATTGCTAGTCTATGCCTTTTAAAAATATTCCTAAAGTTGAGGCCGAGCAGATTTATAAATTTTACTTTTTTCTTTCTTTTTTGAAGCATCCACATCGTATTCACAGTTTAAGTCACGCGTCGTCTTCTAGCAAAGCTGCACTTCTGGAGTCCTCTATTTGGTTGGGGCGGGTTTGTCGGCGCGTATCTCAGCGGCGGGAACAGCGATAGTACGTGTTGACTTCTCGTTCCATTACCCACTTTAATCTATTATAGCTGGACTGTTACACAATCGAAAGGAAATCTTTACGCTAACTTACTTGTATGTTTGTAACAATTGTGAAATTATCAAAAACAATTGTAGAGCTTAACTCTAAACAACTAATTGGTAAAACTTTATCAAATTTTAGTTTTAAAGATTCTTACGGGACAATACTTACGGCTCAATCCGTTGTAGGTATCAAAACGCACTTAATGTACAAAATGTGGTAATTTTTTGTAGTAATCAATAAATGCTGCCGTTGTCCGGTTTGTAGAAAATAAAAGTAAACTTAATGAAAACTAATTTTGCTCGTATACTTACATTTTTCACAAATAAAAAAGCTATTTCTGTGACACGCTAGAAAGAAGATAAAAGTTGTTTTAAAAGTGTTCTTTTTAAAACCACTTAAATCAGACATAACCAACTGGCCACACTCTTTACGACGCTTTCAAGGGGCCATCGCTGCTAAGTAATGTACCGATTGTTAAATCGCTCACACACTGGCCTACTTCGGGGATTTCCTCCCCGAAGCTCCGGCCGCCCCCCAGCGCGGCCGCCCCCCAGCGCGGCCGCTATAACTTTTATTTTTATGTCCTTTCCCCGTCGCACCGCAATCCTTCAAACCACACTGGCTTTTAACCCCAAACTTTTCTATAACACGATATTTTAGTGGCCAGTGATTTAGCGCTTATATCGATTTTCGTATATTTTGGCAAATCTGCGTTCTCTGTCACATGCCTACTTATGACTTGATAAACAGTCAACAGTTTGGTTTAAACTAATGTGAGATGTAGAAATTATAAATATCTAACGGATTCCTCACGTATATGTGACCGAGCCGGTTGTGAGTAACTCGTTAAATATTTATAAAGTCAACAGTCAGTTTATGTGTAAGATGGGCTAGTCCTGCTGGTCAGGGGGTCTTTCGTGATCGCCGTGCAATTATAGTGACATATATAGTGAATTATAGTGAAATATGACTTCCTTTCGCCAGTTTTTGAAGTGCTTTGACTATTAAGGACTCTTTTCCGTCAGAATACCTGAAGAAATAAGACAATTGATATACAATCTTGACAATTTCTTAAAAAAACTGAGACTTCAAGGAAATCCTAGCTGCAATTTCTCTGTATTCATAACATAAACATATTGTAACATAAGATTTGTTAAACAACGCCGGCCTTTATCATACTGCGCGTGTTAAGAGGGCATATCCATCGTAAATTAATAAGGTCCCACACGTGCCTGACATCGGATTCGTCCCCGGGGGCCCATCGCCGGCCGTTTTTTGCCCAGGATTGCTTTAATATTTCTTCCAAACAACGTAAGGTCGCGGCGGACAAAAACTCTGGCCCGAAAAATACACTTTTTGCTATCGGCGCGGGATGTTAATCTTCGTCCTCTGCAGGCATTTGCGGTATTGTGGGACTTGGCTCATTAGTTCTAACGGGACATCAGCAGCTAGACAGCGACAAATCCGCTAGTTTCAAACATTTTCTATGAGATTTGTATAAATTATTGGATTGTGGCGTCATAGTTTTTTGGAGTCAAATAGCGCACTTAAAATCCGTTTTTCTGCATAAATAAATCTAAAATCACGTTCAAAATGGATGTAATCAATGACAAGTGACATTATTTTGTGACGTTTTATTCTCTTAACAATACCAAATAATTTATTTTTGACCAGGAAACTACCTAATTTAGATAAATTGTGTTTGTGCTATGCTGACTGAGCACAGAACTATTTTTTTTACTGTTACCTCAATATCAAGCTAACTGAATTGTCTATCATTGAAAATAGTAATTCTGTTAGAGTCTCAAAATGTCTAACATTGATAAACATTAAGAAAATAAAATTGCTTTGAGCTTGAAATCAAGAACTATTAAAACTCTACCTATTTTAAAGAACATGAAGACCTGTTGTAGACGGATATGATGGAAAAAATGTGTAATGTGATTTTTGTAGTTTTTAATGTTCCTAAACATTTAGTTTTAAGTAGGTCCTCATACCACGCTGTCGGTGTCGAAATGTCGATTTTATATAAATATTTGAAAGTGTTTTATTTTTGTTTTATTCCCTGTGAAGACGCTATAATATTGCTGTTCCAAAATTTCTTCTAAGTCGTACACTTTTGACAGAGTAGTCGTGATTATGGAGTGGGTCGTACGTCCATGGTCGCTGCTTTTGTGATTGTTTCTACATATTTGTGACTGCGCCTTTTTGAAACATTCCGTTGCTGAATACTTCGTTGCTAGTCCAAAAACATGAAATAATTTTATTTTCACTCAAATCGTTACAGGCTCTGGTGACCTTTCGGTGGGATGTTTGCATGTTTGCCTACTTAGTTGTAATAGAATAAAAAAACTCACCGAAATCATAAATGTGAAAATAGAAGCCCAATTCAATATCCGACAAAAGAATTGAGATCTAAATGGCTGCCTAAGTTCTGTTGAGAACCCGCATAATCTCGACGTTTGACCTGGCTAGTTGTAGCATATTACTCGTCTTATACTATTTCATGTTTGTAGTTTATAGTAAATAGGTTTTGGATGTGAGGGGGTCTAAAGTAAAGGCTGCTGTATCGCCAGTTCGTTTTTCTTTGAACTTGGCTGGACACGCTCCCGCGTGTCTAGATAATAATCCAAACGGACCTCTTTGATTGATGGAGTGTGGCTCGGCGTCGAGACCCCGGGACGCGTGTTCCCCATCCAAAAGCAATTTGTTTGGTAATTGTATCGACGATTCAAAGTACCGCCGGCGCGTCAACACTATCCCTTTCGACGCGATGTTTGCCAACGCATCACTGTAACGATACAAAAACATTTGGGAAGAGGCGACGAGCGTTAGCTTAAGATGCCACAATATTGTGAATTAAAAATGTAAATTTGATCTAAAAAATTGATACATGCACTTGAATTTCATACGGATCGTGACTCCTAGTATTGGTTAGGACCAAAATAGATAAGTTTTTTGGAGATTCTATGAGAGTTTAGAGAAAAAATAAGGAGGAGGGAGAAACTTAACTAAGTACTTCTCTCAGGTTCTCTCCATGCAGATCAACTGAATGCAGCCCTAATGTTTTAAGGCCCACGGCTTTGTCCAAAAAATCAACACGTAATTAGTATGTACCTCCACATATGCATAAATTATCCGTAAACAGCGTCGGGTAGTGATGGTGAGCGGTGGGTAATTATTTATCGTCATTACACGCGGTAAAAAGACCGCGCCGCGGGCGCGTGTGGGCCGCCATTTGTAAACGAGATAAACAATAGAAGAAACAGCCCATCGTCATTTATTAACACGAATACGATGTTTTCACTTTAAAAAGTAAACAGTTCATTTTCTAATTATTCGCGTTAGCTCAGCGACCCATATCATGGTCTTTGAAACCAAATTTTAGTTACAAATTGTGTAAGTAAATTTAGTTTGGCAGACAAGTAAAATCTTTTTCTGTTTGATGTTTTGTATTTATTTAGCATTACTGGTACTTGACATACTTTCAGAGCCATTCAATGCAAAATGTGAAAGTTTTCCCGAGCAACAAAAAAAGAAATACTAAATAAATCGACCTCTCATTCAAAATCTGTATACCTGATCGTTAATTAACCTAACTTATTTTTAAAATAAACAAAAAGTTTATTCAGTAAGCCTGTGGGTATAATAAAAGTCAAAATATTTACAAACTGTTCCATAAAGTAAACCCACGGCCTACAATAAGCCATTAAACTAAAAGGTGAAACTTCCATACCGCGTATCGGCGGACATTTGTAAGCCGCCATGAGTCGTGTGTTCGCCGAGGGTCAGCCGTGATAAGGTATCGGCGCCGCTGGTGGCATGTGTGCCGTTTTTGTGGCGTCAACAAGATCCATCCAGCGATAGCTTATTGCTCTGCCGTCAGCGCCTTTCATGTCGGGTTTGGGACCAAGATTCAAATCTTTGGGCCCGCATTAGGGTTAAATGTTTACGTGATGCAGCTGTCTAGTGCTGATATTAATGATATATGGCAATGAGATTTGGGTCTGAGATTACGTAAACAAAGAGGGCTTGTGTTAAATGAATAAAAGTTTCTTAAACGACTCACTCTAAGCGCACAACCGTTTCTTGCTATCTAAAAATCGGGCGGTTTTATTACCATACTAGTACCGAGGCGGTAGTGGTGGTGGGCTTGAACGTAACCGTACATTACAGTGACGGTAAAACACCTGAAACAAAACTCAGGGACCGCGAATAGCAAGGTTGGAGGAAAAACGTGTATCAAAAATGTTAAGTAAAAGTTTAGCACGAATGGATTCCTAGGTTTTCTCCCATTCTCGTAATCAAGATCTACGCAAGAAGGAGAAGCATCAGATACGTTCAGGTTTTTCTTCGTTCCCAGATCATTCAAAGAAAGATTAATTGCAGCTGTAAAGCTAGCCGCAGACGTGCACATTTACCCTTCACGGTCACTTTGCCCATCCTCAGAGTTGTTTGTAATCTGTAACAATAAACACGTCATGCAAAGTTATTGCGGACATCGCCAACAAGTACCTATTAGTTGGCTAATGTGTAGTGTATACACAATAACTCACGTATTGCTGGACAGCATCAAGTCTCGATGGGGTTCTGATAACGATGAAATATTACTAACATTTGTTCGTATAATAATCACTGAATAATTGGATACATACAGTTTATAACTCAGTGCAAAGTTATATATTTGTATTGTGTACAAGTGTGTTGTGTACAAGTGTGTTGTGTACAAGTGTGTTGTGTACAAGTATGCCCATCTCAATTGTAAAAATGAACTAAACTCAAAAAAGATATTAAATCATCTATTTCTATCTAGTTTAATGATATCTTCTTCTTCTGCCTTATCCATATCCCACTTGTATGTGCGCTTGGCTCAGCATTACAGTTTTTTTCTATCTTGTTCTATCTCCAGTTTAATGATGTTATTATTAGGTATTTTAAGATAAAATATATGAATATAATGTCTCAAACTCTGAGAGACCCAAACTTTCAATTCAAAGTTAAGTTCAGATGTAAGAGTTAAGACGATCAAAGTCTTGAAACCAAAAATTTACTCTCATGAATATAACAATAATCAAAAATTCATTAGGAAAGTACTAAGTTTTTTAGTAAAACGATATTAATTCTAAATGCGCAAAAAACGCATGTATTTCTCGACCGAAACTAAATAAAATCAAAGGTCTAGAGACATAGCCACCCTTGGCATGTCGAACCGCAGCCCCATCCGTTAAAAATCTTTAATACATCTGAAAATTCGCAAATAAAGCTACTCGAAGATACGAGGATTAGGGCTGAGCTCGGACACACGATGTTTTTATGTTTTATCTTAAACATGTCACGACCATCTATGGAATATATTAATGAAATGCTAATTCGGCTCGCTTTGCACACTGATGGCTGGACTCGTAGTGCTTTTTTCGGATTATAAACCCATTTATTTTTGTGAAAGCAACTTTGCGATAATGGATTTAAAAAATGTTATAGTTTAATTTTAGATGCATTTTTTTTTTGTAACTATTTGTGGCTTCATTTAATACTCGCATGTCTCTTGACAATATCTATTTTATTGACTCCGTTTTCATATTCACGCATAATGTGTAGTCATACTTCTTAGATATGTCTACTACTTGGCTTAGCTGGCCCTCCCAATCGAGAAAACGCAAGATTTCTATTCTGCGAGGCATCTTTCCGGTTAATTTGACAGCTCTCAACTCTCGCAAATCAGCCTGCACCCCATCGCTTCATCAATAACTGGATATTTCTATGATTAGTTAATTCCATCTCAGGTGCATTCACTCGAGCACCGAGCCATTATCCGTGTCCAGATATTCATTCGGTCACCTCGCAACGCTTAGGACTTAGTGCAACAGCTTTGCCGCGGTAACATTTCACAACAAATTCCATTATTTTCAATTTTCGATAATGGAGATAATATGTTTTTGTATAAAATCCATTTAATTTCACTCGCATTTAATGACGTTGTTCCATTTAGTTACTGGTATTTACTAGCGATGTTTTTATTCTATTTTTGATATAACAAAAAATAAATTAAATCTATCGTAAAATATCCTCAGATTTTTATCTTTATTTATTGCCTACGTTTATTTAGGAGCATTATTCAATTGTTTGTGTATTTGGACTGATTAGAACTCTTAATTTAGTTTTTAAAAGCACCTCTATTCGACAGCGTACACCGGAACACTAAAATTGCTTATTTGTTATTATCCAGAAATAGAAAATTTCCTACGGATACATTTTCACGACTTTATCCCTGAGCCCAGAGCCGTAAGACAACAGGCCACGTTTAGCGAGATGGTGGGCGTAAAGATGGAAGAGGGGAATCAAAATAGTGATGGGTTACTTGCTGCATCGCCTTTTACCATGATTCCGATTCTCGTCCATTTCCTCGATCGGTCCCACGACCTACGCGGAAAGAAAGGCTGGTACTTTCAAAGTTTTTCCATTTATCCCAGACCAGCAAGAAACTTTCATTTTTTATAAAAAATCAACAGTAGTTTCTTCGGAAGGAGCCTTCATTTTTACGAGTAAGTATTTATTGTACTAGACTAAAGTGTTTGTTACAATCTTACAGCATTTTCTTTTTTTCACCAACTTGAACTATAGTTTTTTGTTTGCATAATGCCCGCAAGAGAGCGAGCGCACAACAAGACGTAATTACAATAATGCCGCGAGACCTATCGTATTCAAATGATGCACTCGGAGGACAAAATGAATTTAAGTACAAGTATGAAGCAGAAATACGTGCCAATGCCAAGCAAAGCAGCCTGCCGATATTCGGACTGTCCTCTTCATCTCAGTGGTTTCCCAATTTTATTCTTAGCGCGCTGTTTGCTCTCAGGATCCGAAGCAGCAAGCTTCAAATCCCGGATGCAGATATCGCGCGGACTTACGTACGAGTATAATTTATGCAAAGTTATGGTAACGAACGTGTCGCGACCGCTGCGCCTGCCAACTCCGACGATCTGGGTTGGAAGCCAGTGACCCACTTGTTTGTCAAGGCTAAATAAAGTACATTCGTACTGACGTAACTTGACCAACTTTAATTCAATCGGTAATAAATGAAACTGAAGATTCTCAGTTTCCAGATTAATGTAAAACGCAACTAAAAATATTTTAGATTTTAAACTTTTTAGGGTTCCGTACCCAAAGGGTGCAAACGGGACCCTATTACTGAGACTCCGCTGTCTGTCCGTCTGTCCGCGTTTTTAACTAGATCTTTATAATGGCATTAACCAGATACTTGAAATTTTCACAGATTATGTATTACAATGGCCGCTATAACAACAAATAAGTACTAAAAATTAAAAAATTAAAGGGGGTCGTCCTACAAAAAACGTGTCTTTTAACATTTTAAAACATTGTATGGAGGTACGGAACCCTTCATGAACGAGTCCGACTCGCACTTGCCCGTTTATTTATTTATAATTGTAGGTACCTTACTATAATTGGTTCCTTTAATTATACTTGCTGGAAACATTATGAGAAATATACCTGCTGTCGTCCAACACCCCTAACAGCAAAAGTCAGCCCCGCCTCAGCAGTAGACGCGTTTTTTTTTCAAATTCAAATAAAACCAAGTTACTCTGTAATTCAATGAGAATAAATTGATCTCAATTAGCATATTATTAGGTATAATTAGCCGGCATTGCGTGGCCGCGGAGGGCGGGCGGGCGGCGGGGCGGCGCGCCGCTGCCAGCCGTAAACTTTTATGATATTACGTATTAATTCAACACCAGCATTGTGTGCCGCCGCCAAATGTGCCACTATCTCAGATGCAGTTAGTGGGCTATATTTGGAAAGATTAGAAAAGGTATTATACCCACAAGACCTTTTCTAATGATGAAGAAATGGGTTGATGGATCCTCTCTATTATAAATAACTTCAGGAGTTCGTGAGCCAGCAACGCAAACTCATCAACAGTGATCCTTTGAGTCCATGCGTTGAGGTTCAAAAGTGTTTTGTTATTTATAAATAGTGCATCATTTCCAGCTGTCGTCTCAACGCCGTCGTTACATCTTTATTCTTCTAACTTATGTGTTGAATTTGATGAGTGTCATAGGCTGTAATTATTGTAGTTTGCGCACTGAATAATAAAACCTTCCTGTATTACATAAGAAATGCAATGAAAGTTACACGTAGAATTTCCTAAGGCGATAGTAAGATTAGTTGCATCCAGGTGGAGTGAACGCCGACTGGCAGCGCTGTCCCGCTCCTGACCGCCCGTCGCCTCGCTGCCGCCCTCCATTTACATTCTCGATGGATACGTCCATTAGTTCCGACAGCTTCCCAAGACCTAGTTCATTATCAACTATTGAGCGAATGATAAAGGAATCCCAATTTAGATTTTGTTGTTATCTTTTTATATTTTTCTAGGAATTAACAATTATTTTCTACGGCATCTTAGAACGTATTCGTTGGTAACTATTTGTTACATTAACGGGTGTTAAGGAAAGTGTAAAGCATTGAAACTGGAAGGTAGCTTTGAAATCTGACACCAGTGTCATTCACTAAAATAATTCACCTTACCTATTTATAAATATTTAGACAAGATTAAAATCTACGTTCAACTGAGGAAGCGGCACTAAACTTAGCCCCAAGCACAGACAAGTTTTTCTTACGATTTACGATCACAAACATTCAATGCATTTATAATTTTGAATATAGTAGCTTATATGGTATGCCACATATTTTTTTGCCTACCTGTATGTAAAAAAAACTACAGTATATCGTATATAATATAAGCTGATTGGTAATTTTTAAAAATATATCCCTATATTTATATAAGATGAGAACACAGCTAAGGAACGCGCTAGTAAGCCTCTCAACTAAATTAATTAAAACCTACAGGAAGCTATATCTGTCCTGCGAAATGATCATAATTAAACTATTTTTTATCCATTAACCATTGTACATTTTAATGTATTTTTTTATTCTTATTGTATAATTTTTATTCTTGGTGTACAATAAATTATTACTTACTTACTTATTTTACTTACAAGCTTTTATTTATCTTGCAATGTATGCAAGTCGAAATTCGAAATTCGAGTCGAAAAAAGAGGGAAAGATGAACACGTATCCTGTTTGGGCTTATTTGATTTTCTTGACAAGTACTTTGGTCTCACAACAAAAGCTTGAATAAATAATGTGTTTTCTTTTTCAAAAACCTTTTGTTTTATATTTCTGTGCCTGGCCTGCACTTTTATTTGCATCAGTTCCCGCCCAATTCTAGTTAACATTCGCAAAGCAGCGAGTTACTAGATACGAGAACTACGCAAATAAAACAAACACATACATTGAGTGTCCCAAACAGCTCGCTACAAAGTAGGAACTGCAAATTTGTCATACGAGAGGCAATTTGTACAGCGCCAGTGTGTCGTGTGACATGAAAGTTGATACAGGACACAAAATACAGACAGACAGCAGAATTACCGATCTGTGATTAGCGTTTCATACTCACTAATATCAAATAAGATTTTTAGGATATAACAATCATCATCTGAGCCCTTCTTTCGCCCACTACTGAGTATAGTATAGCTTCTTTTTGTCGATACCACCAATCTCGCAAATTAGAGCAGCTCAGAATATTTCGGTTCTGTGCTTCTCTCATCCAGGTGCGACCCGCGACTTTGATTATGTCGTCAACCCATTTCATTGCAGGTTGTCCTACGCTTCCTTTACCTATCCTAGGCTAACATTCTGTTTTAAACTCAAACTGCCTTACTCCATAGAATATAACAAAGTATGAGATAAAGGCTGCTGATTAAGGCTGCTTAATTTACCAGTTTGTATTAGCAAAATTATTCCGTCAGGAGATAGTGTTCAATGTTAGATAAAAATGTATTAGTTTGCTAAATCTTTACTATCTATACTAATATTATTAAGAAGAAAGATTTGATTGTTTGTTTGCTTGCATTGAATAGACTCCAAAACTACCGAATCAATAAATATAATAAAATTATGATATACGAAATGTCATATATACATAGAAGTCTAATAGATAAAGTGTTAGGTACCTCTGTCCTCTATAATGTGCGCTGGGGTTGCTACATTCCGATTTCAGATCAAAGTGCGGAGTCGCGCAAAAATTGCTTTATTTTTCATTGCTTCATTGCGAAAGCTGTCTGGCGATCGCCTGCGATTGGATTTTTAATGGGAATATTAAATGAGTGTGCAATTTTATTCATTCGCTGTTCGATTCAAATTGAATATGTTAAGTTCTTTTATTTTGAATAGTCGGTTGACTTTGGAATTGACGTCGTATAAAGTTGATATTTGAATATATTCTAGATTGTCTTGCTGTAATGTAAATTGTGGTTGAATGACTATTCTTAAGACTATTATGCATCTGACATTTTTTCATACAAGTAACGGTTTTCACTACTCCGACTACCTACCACGATTTTTGATTTGTTTTTAATTTTATAGTTGTTCAATTTTATTTAAATCGAAACATCCATGTTTTTGTGCAAACATTTTGTTTGATTTCTTTTTTTTTTATTGAATGCATCCAAATAAAAAATCAAATCATACGAACCTAGTTTATCTAACCTAGTGTCATGAGTGAAATAATACCAAAATTAGCAAATTTCATAAAATTTCATAAATATAAACGCCTGTGCCCGGGAGGCACAAACAAATATGAAACACCAATCTGTCTAACAACTACCTTCGACTAACTATTTTCGACTATTTTCGCTGTGTAACTTACGTACACACACAAGCCTCAAATAATTATTATTTTTTTAATTTCTGGTAAGCAGTGAATACGCAACGGTTTGGTAAGGGGAAAGTAATACATGAGTGTAGAGAATTATATATATATAAGAGTAATTGTATGTCAATATAATTGGTGGTATAAAAAAAATATATAGTATCACATAGAATTATGTGATAATAATCTGATAAAAATCTTCGTAAATACTCTCTTACAATACGGATATGAAACTAAAAGATGAATCACAAAATATAACTATCATATAGAGTTTCCGGAGTGTATGGACAAATCCTCATATAAGTATATAATATGTAACTCAACATCCCATTGATGGACGCCCGGTATCCGGCTCGTTGGCTCCTTTCATCAACTGCGCCTTTTCCTGGATCTTTTTAGAACATTAAACATCAGATTACGTGCCTCATATTCCTTGTTGACAATAATACGCTTAAAACCGGCTACAAAAAGGTTCGTTTTACTGATTGATATTACCGCACGTGGTATATAAATATAAATATATATATATATATATAGGGACAAATCACACTGATTGAGCTAGCCTCAAAGTAAGTTTTAAACTTGTGTTATGGGATACTAATTCAACGATACTATATTTTATGATAAATACATCCCACCAAAAACATTTTCGTGTAATAATGTTGCTAAGACGAGTCTACATAGCTTCGTTCATCGTGTGTGAAATAAAACGGCCAAGCATCACACACGATGAACGAATGCCTGTGAAATCTTCGAAATGTCTAATCTATGAAAACTTGTAGGTTTAGAGCTTGTAGTCTTTATAGCTTGGCTTTATACGAGATCTGATAACTTTTTCACAGGGTAAGCTATGTAGACTCGTCTTGGCAACATTTTTACATGAAAATGTTTTTGGTGGGATAGACTCTTCAATTTACACTAGTATCAAGTCAACGTGTTGGTGCGTTGGTGTGTGACCAATACAATTAAATTCAGTAACAAAGCGTTGTACTGAAATATTTGAAAAGGGATTTTTTTGCCATATAGGTCCCATAGTTGGGAAAATCCCATAGTTATCAACGGAAACATAACGAACACTGACAGTTTGTGCAAAATATGAAATTTTATATAAACCGATGCTGAAGGCTTTTAAAAAAAATTATCAAAGATATGTTTTAAAAAAGCACTTCACGACAGTTGACCCCTATGATTTAATACCAAGTTTATGACAGGTACACAACCAACAACTTGCTACAAATCTCGACGGAATCCTATCACAATCATAAAACTTTGTGACGTCTTGCGTTATCAATTTTTGGTAGATACACAATGACGTCTTCGCGTTCCATTTTAAGACGTGGGTAGTCTTAAGAAATTGATATCTTTTTTTGCTTCTCAAATTTTACGAATTCTATTTATACACAACATTAGCTCGGGCGTCAGAAGGCAGGTTTCTCAAACAAAGCATTTGGTACGAAGCCTTTAGATGGTGGTGTTTACGGGAATTATGAAGCTTGGTAATAAATTAAGTTATGCGCCGGATGCATTGTCATGCAAATACCGCCTGTAACACTCGGCAATAAAGCCTGCGCCCGAACTCGCAGATTATGAAAATGACCGTAATGATGACCGCTCCAGAATATTCCACTTTTTTGTTCGGCGAATGTATCTCTTAGGCGCACAAACAAGGAGAGTTGAGAAGTGACGTTGCGTGGTATTCAACACCTCGGTACACCACAGTTTTGGTAACGACGGCAACAAGTAAAGGCTTGACTATTTGATTTTTGATTTATTTTTTTTAAATCGTGTTTAGAGCGAATAATGTTTTTCTGTCTATACTATCAACTAGGTCAGATGACGCAGCGTTAGCCACCAACCTGCCAGATAGTCAGTGTACGAGCCATGTTCATACATTTCGGCTGCATACTGCCGTATATTATTTATGTAGGTCGTATGTCAGCTGTTTTTACTATACATTTTACATCTATTAAGTAAGAGCAATCAAATGAGATTCTTTCGAATGGCGAGAATGGACCCGTCACACCCAACATGTAATTTATATCAGCAATAAATCGTTAAGTACCGTATAATTTACGAACAATGCGTATATCTATTAATGTTTGAAAAGGCATGAACAATTTATTAAATTTTAAACACGGGAATTAACGCAAAACCTACTTGTTTATTTATTTTCTGGCGTATTCAATCGGAAAGCACCGACCGTCCGGTGCAATCCGATTGAAGCGTCAGAAAATAAATAAAAAAGTAGGTTTTGCGTTAATTTCCGTGTATAACAATTTAAGTGTACATTACGTGTAATGTTTACTTATTTCTATATAACTATTATTTTTTTAAATCGTTATCGTTGTTAGTATCCCATAACACAAGTTTAAAAAACTTACTTTGGTGCTAGCTCAATCAGTGTGATTTGTCCTTATATATTTATTTATCATCATCATCATCATTCACAGCCTTGAACCTCCCACTGCTGGGAATAGGCCTCTCTCAATGAATGCCATTTACCACGGTCCAGAGCTACTCTCATCCATATTTATATTTATTTATATATTTATTTATTTATTAAAAGCTATAATGTTCTTTATTTCTAAAAAAGTCAATATATAGGTCTCATTACAAATTAATAAAATAAAATTTACAAATAAAAAAGAGACTCCAACGCCTCGCCGCGAGGCAGGGTTTATTAAAAGCTACTCATACTAGCGTTTGCCAACGACCACTACTGAGAAGCCGGAACTTATTTACACAGTATTGGGCGCCTACCCGCCAGAAGGGCTTTGTTAAGCCTAACAATATAATCAAAATAGAACATGTAAAGCTGAGTAGTCCTAAAACGGAGTCAAGCTGACTGGCGGCACCCGTTTAAGAGTTAACGCGAGGATCAGCCATCGCTGAACTTAACCATCTTAGAGGGAATCTAGCGACCCGACCCACGGCGCCACCACCAGTCTGGATATTGCAGTGAGCATGCCAGGCTCGGGCTCACCGACCTTACTAAGAGGAAATTTATTTTTACCGCGGTAGTTTAAAAGTTTATAGTATGAACAGCTTCTTTCCTCTCGTTGTTGCACATGTTAAGTGCGGCTCAGCGTTCGTCGGAGCTCGGAAATTGCGTCCGTTTTCCTCGCTATTTATTTCTATCGTAAATCTTTATTATCCGAGCTTAAGCAGTAACTTCCCCGCGCCGATGTTCCTGGAAAAGCGTCGCTAATTCATAGACGAGGATATCATCCTTCCATCATCAGTTTCATCGACGGCATGTTGCTGAGTCACATTCGGCATCTGGTGCCAGCGTTTCAACTTTGCAATGCTCTACAAATTAATGGCGAATTTATACATAAGTAGTCTTATTCCGCAATGACTAATAAAATATCGCAGTTTAACATGCCAGACCGAGACTCCGTTGTATGTTTCGTGTAAGTGGCCAACATTGGTGTCAGATTTTTTAAGCTGCCTAAATGCATCTGCCATAGCTTGACGACTGCCATACAGTGATCACAGCCGGAAACAATGGCTTAACATACTTCCGGAAGCACAAATGAGCTCGAGAAATTTTAGTGCCACTTGTACACCCATCCAAGTGAGGACCACGCCCAAGGTTGCTTAACTTGCGAAAGCGTTCTCCTACTGGGAGTCACTCCAGTGTACATAGATGAGCGAGGGTGTTTTGTGTATTGACAACTTGTTAAAACACGGCGCATCCTCGCTGAGGTTCGATGGAGTGTGGGCCTTAGCTTCCCAGCAGGTGACTGCAACCCTCGTCCGCTCCCACACACTTAAACACCCCGTGCCTTGGAAGCTTTCACATCGACCTAGGCCGTATTATTATAAAACGCAGACTCAGTAGTACTTTTGAAGTGAAAACTTCCTTAGCGTCGTTGTGCACTTTTTTTGTACCTAATGGGTAAAAAATTTTAAACTCGCGTCAGGACACGTGACCTGATCGAAAATTCATAAGACGGATGGAGAGTAGACAGCCGGCGCGGCGTAGGAGAGGAAGTATCCCCCTCTATTTCTACGGCGCGGCGAAAATGTATGCCTGCGCCTGCTGTTTCGTTTAGCTGAGAGATAAACTTTTTAATGTAATAAAAAAAAATTCTTGAAACGAGGAGTTACCAAACAAACTGTTTATTGTATGGAAAAACTGGATAATGGTTTATTGCTAAAGTTAATCCACGGAATAATAAGTCGGAGGTTGTCTAACGTAGGTCATTCAAAATACACCATTTTATAATAAATAAGTCTTTTTATTCACTGCATGTTATAATTTTTACGACGTGATAAATGAGGAGAATAATTTCGCCACGCCGCGTTACCCGCGCTACGGCGTAGCCTTGGTCTACGAGGCGTAGCACCGCTACGAAGTGCTACGAGGCGCTATGAGATAAACATGGGAATGAATTATATTTCTGTTTCTAGCGTCGATATAACTTGTTCTTAGTTCTGAATCATATTGGCAATTGCCATACTCAAATAATTCGTAACTAGAGCCAAGCCCAATTATTGGATCCTAACTCTACTTTTAAGCAGCATACATACATACTATCACGTCTTTATCCCCAATGGGGCAGACAGAGCATTTTGGGTCTTGGCTCTAAGCAGACAAAGCCCAGGGCCGAGAGACTCAAAGGCCACTTTTAGCGTGATGGTGGGCAAGAAGTTGAAGAAGGGTATCAAAATATGTAACCGCAGCCACATAATACATAAGAGTACCAACAGAATGGAATCTCACAGCGTCTCCCGCAAATTGGCGTCCCCGGACCTCTCCCCCACACTTTGTGCGCCTTTTATTGCTCTTAACCAGGGTTTAGTTACTAGAAGTTTCTTGTCTTGAGCAACCAATAGCTGTGTCATTATTGACAATGACAAGCCGTGTGTGGATGCGTGATAAACATTTGTTTATTTTTATCGAAATTAATCGTATCGTTTTGCGCCGAATATACAAATTACTATATGACAAGAGTGTATTTACATTATAAACGACTCAATAATAATCAGTAAAGTGAACTAATGGTGAAATAGATATGAACAATGGACATAATAAAAAATATTTATGAAGTGATATTATGTAGCTGTTTCCGACTTTTCTGTAACATTTAACACATATAAAACAGAATATTTTTACGTCATAGTGTTTGCAAATCTCCAGGTATGGAAAGATATGATTGTAAATATGTCGAACTCGTTAGTAGGTAAGTATTAAATTATTTCTGCGGTGCGACCCTAAGTATTACAACTCACACATCGACGTGTATACAGATAAATTATTTCGTTTGTCGTAGTAGTAGGTATAAATATTACTCTGAATCTATGAAGTGTCATACCAGTGCCGCAGCGCTGTTTTAATTACTTGAACGATACTCAACTAATTCGTTATAAACTGAGTAAGAGAACACTCCGTGAAGTTACCGGGATGCTGCAACGATATAACGTTATAATATCATAACGTTACGCCGCTCCTATGAATAAAACCGAATCCTCTGGTTGCGCCTGCGCCGCCGGCCAGCGAATTATGGCAGACAGTTAGCAGCGCTATAAGAGTCTGTGTGACTCACTTTATATACCTATTCATTATACATTTAAGCTTATTTGCAGGAAGTTTGTGTTCCCTGAACGCTGAAATATAAATTAATGTGTTTGACTACAATTGATATTATCAACCAAGCACACATAATAGTGTTACACTAGTAAATCTTTACTAGGTATATTAAAAGTCACTTTTTATTTGTCTGTCCACAGGATCATTCGCTTGGTACTTCTAAACCACCGAAAGGATTTATTTTCTGATGTAAATTGATACTGTAGATGTATTTTCTTCTACTACCTACTAATTTGTTAAGTGTAAAATGCTATGCCCTAACAGGGCCTATGTTACGTTACATGTGCATTGTTATGAATAAATAAAAAAAAGATTCTAATTAGGTGTTTCTTATTGTGTTAAGTATTTCCGCCGAATGAGAAAGCAAGCGGACACTATTTAAATAGGTAAATACTTTTATACATACCTACCGATGTATACGTGGCAAAGCATATATGTACGTTATAATGTGTACGAAAATTTAATAAATTTCTCGAAACGGATCTTTAACAAAAATTCTATAAACAAATTAAGCTTGAAATGACCGTAAAATGGCAAATGAGGTAATTCGGCGAAGCGGCCCGGGCCGCGGCGGCCAGTGCGAGCGGGCCTGGGCGGCTAACAATTATAAAAATACAGAAGGACAACGTATGGGAACACGTCACTTTTCTTGTCAACGCGTCATGCTGCTTCGTAGTTTATACGTTGAAGATTTGATCTGTAGAGAATAGCACATTCTTCCAATCCCATCCATCCCAAAATATGTACAAATTTCCGGCAGATCTCATTCTCCTTAAAGCGCAAGGTTAAAGGTTTGTGACAGAGACGGACTGAACCCGACGCGGGTCTCCGCTTAACACAGTTTTAAGCCTTAGTCACTCTCCACATATTCACAGTGACAAATAAGTTGCTGACACGAAAAGTGCAATCGCTGCTATGCTTTGAGATTTCTCAGAACTCTCGAATCCTGATTCTGTAGTCTCCATTGCGTCGTGCGGGGCTCAAGAGCGGTAATAAGATCCGATTGCGGGCTCCGAGGAGGCTGGCGGGCGCGGTTTTGGGCGATTTGATTACGCAAATGTCTTGTAGAGCAGCTCGATCACTGCGTAATGGGTACACCTCGCTACATGCCGGATTACTATTATAGTTCTGAGGAAGGCTGTGGTGAGGGAGACGGACCATTGCATAAGATCAAAACATTATATTGGTAACAGTAGGGAAATTTTAACTTTTTGCTACACAGCCTATACGCTTTTTAGACTCCGAGATGACGAGGGTTATCCTGAAATTACGAGTTGCTCTCCACCCAGAGTGGGTATCTAATTTTTACATCAAATTTTCAAATTAGGGATAGACTGGGGACCAGATGACGAGAACCTTCATAAATTTATATACGAGTAACAGAAAATCAGAAAATCGCTGAAAACAGAAATGTGTGGAAAAATAAAGGGGAGACTTTGCCCAGCATTGGGACATTACACAGTGGGATATAAAATCCTCTGAGTGAAAATTTCCCAATAAAAATTCTTTAATAAATCTTTGATGCACAGCACAGACTCACAGAAAAATGATGCAATGGCCCAAGTGTAACAGAGATTCTGCTTAGAGCTGCCCTTGAGGCAGACACCACACAATGCATCTCAATGTAATTTAATTCAATCCCTAACGACCCCCGCAAATGGCACACGCTCTCAATTGCTATTTTTCTCTAAATTACCGTGGATTAGCTTTTTACAACAATTTGTTAGATTAAATCTTGTCTGAAGCTGGCATGATCTTTTAGTATTATTTAAATCGAACTGGATCTATAAGTGTCACATTCAAATTACAATTTTTTGCAATTTTATTTTATTTCAGAGCCATACTCCATTATTCAGCCATTTTTGTATGTTTTAATGGTTTTAGGTACATTTTCTTGAACATTTTTCGTGCTCAGATTTATTCTACGTTCGAGCAAAGTAGTTATTTTATCTTAATTTTGATATCATACGCTATTTCTAAATCCGTAATTACTTAGCTGTAAGCACATCTATAAGTAAGCGATTTGACTTCGGTAACCATTGTTCTTTCTTACTTATCGAGTGTGTTAACACTAAGTGTCAGAACAAAGGACCTTTTGGTTTTTCGGTGCGCTCTTGGACCACTAAACTTATACCCCTACAACAAATAAAATTGATTAAAAATAAATATTTAGAATTATTTATACACTTTCTTCAATAATAAGTAATATCTTGTTCCGTCGCTACGCTGGCGTGCGCTCAAGCTCATTGACCCGAGAAGGTCGCTATAAAGGCTACTGCGCCACAACTGCATACCGCCATGTGGTCTCCGGCTATGTAGTAAACCCGCTCTAGGTGCGGCCCTGTATTGTGTTTGCTCGCGGTCCGTGCTCGGGAATATAAATACGCCACTTACCGCCCCGCAGCCAGCCTGACCGCCGCGCGCCGGTGAGAAGGCGAACCAATACCATATAGCTAGGATCTAGTACTTTGCGTTGAAAATATAAAAAGCAAGATGAAAGATTGCACGTCAAGCGCACCCTAAATAATTAGTATGGTATAAATTACTGACTGAACTTCTATGGCGTATGATCTTAGGGTTATTTAGTCATTGGGACGGAGAAAGAAAATCAAAATTTTTTCAGACATCAAAGTTATTCGAAATCTTAAGTGTACTAAGTCTAGTAGCAAGTCGTCTCATCCCGCCGACGTGCGCCGCCAACGTCTTTATAAGCTTGGTCTGTTTGCGCGGCGTGCGTGCGAATATTAAACACTACTTACCACTTGCACGAGCCAGTGCAGTTAGTGGGGTGCGGCGTTAGTGTTGTCTTATCTCGACAGTACTCGTAAGACTCAGACGATGACAAGTTACCTCGTGCTGTTTGTATTAAGGGCAACACGCGCTCCTCGAATCCAGGGGCCACGCCGGCCGCGTTTGTAGTTAAACCTTTTCCGTTTTTTTACAATAAGTGACCTGACTATAGCCCTGGTTCAGATCTATCCACCTGAAAGTTAAAATCTAGTGATTCACTGCACTACTTTCAAATGTTAATTTTGAAAATTCTTGGGGGAAGTGTATGTAAAGAAATGAATTTCCTGCGGCTCAAATTTTGATGATGAAGTTTTATTTCTTTCTCATCCCTCGATATCGATTCGGTGTTTTACGACCAAGTTTTAAAATAAACCGCATCTAGAACGAGAAAAATATAATTATGTGAACCATATGATAGGTCACAGCCAACAATAAGCATCGTAGTGAGAATGTATTGAATAAAGTAAGCATTGCCGCAACGTGCACCTCAATATTTAATGTGGGTTGAAAGAACTAACGCTACTAAGCGGCGTCTAAAAGAATTGAATAGTGCAAGCTATTTTATTGAATTCATTTTAATTTGAAGTAAACAATAATAATTTTCCAATTTTGATCTCAAAAATTTTGTGAATATTATTCACTCCAAAATTTGGAAGTAATATAAACTACTAAAAGACACGAAAAGAAAAGAATAGACTACTAAATAATAATATTTCTCTCATTAAATACTCAAAACGCTGTGCTTATATCATGCAGATTGGGTGCTGAAACTGCACCGTCCATTTTATTAGGCAATCGACAAGTTAATTTCAACCATATACCTAACATTTTTATATAGTTCCCAACCTGCGAGGAGGGTAGAGTGTGTGAAGACCCGCTGATCGCGGACTGTGCGGGCTGCGGGCATCATCAATAGTAGTGATATTGATAGTTCGCATGTTGCCTGTTAGCCATTCTTGTGAGGGTTATTGTTGGATTACTGTTTATAATGAAGTGTTCTGTTGCAATAGGATATATCAGTTTTGTAAGTATTCTGTATCTTTATTTATTTTCCACTCGCGATTTCCATATCTCAGCAACCCATTGACCGATTAGGCCCAGGTTCGAATTCAAAAATTGTACTGGCTACAGTCCCCTATCAAATTTCGTGAAGCTCCGACAGCTCCGATCAAAGATACTCTAGTTATCGTCAAACAAGCATACTTATGCTGGATGTTGAAGTAGACTCGGAGAACTTCTATCGCTTTGCTCGCTCGTTCAAAAATCGAAAATAGTATAACTCAATATGTCTAGCGTAACAAAGTGCATGTTTTTAGTTTAATAAAGATATTGCAAACAAACAAATAAACAAACAAAAGTGTCTTTATAATTGTGAAAGTAATTGTTCTCAATTTCACGATAAAGTAATACCGGGGGTTCAGAGACCTCTCCTGCAAATCCGCAATAACGTGAAATAATTTGTTTTATGGGTGTGTATGCAGTCTGACGACGTCCGCAAATTCATCGCACTGCTGGTCGCACGCTGCGCTGCTCCGGCGAAGCCGAGACCGAGCGTTTTTGTCGGTTGTGTGTACGAGGCACTGTATTTTGCTTCTTTTACTGTAGCAGCAATTTCTAAGCCTTATAGTTAGATAAGTGCTACAACACAGTCCTTACGTTAAAATGATTATTAATATATAAAAAACCGATCTGTAAAATTTTTATAATCGCTGAAAAAGCACGATTCTTGTATGACGACTCCATTTTTAACTTTATCTTATTTTTAGTATTTGTTGTTATAGCGGCCATAGTACGAGTAATACATCATCGGTGAAAATTACAAGTATCGAGTTGATTCCACTATAAAGATCGAGTTAAAAACGCTGAAAAATAAACGTTTCTTGTATATGACGACCCCTTTAATTTTTAACTTTATCTTATTTTTAGTATTTTTTATTATAGCAGCCACAGTAATACGAATAATCGGTGAAAAATTCTCGCTATTACGATTTACGATTCAAAAGATAAAGCCGTGTTTCAGACGGACGGTCAGACAGACAGATAGTATTGGTACCGAACCCTAAAAAATAAGTAAATACCTATGTGACAAAATGGCAGCTGGAAAAGTTCATAGTTTATAAATGTGTGTCTCTTTGTGTCTAAGGAGAAACTTCTAAGGTGTTAGTGAGGCGGCCATAGGCTGCGTAAATCACTGCACGTTCTTGGTAGTAGGACGATTGATGTCTCCCATCTTCGTACTTCGGGCAAGAACGGGGTTGAGGTTAGCCCAACACCTACCTTTAGTCAACAGATTTTAAAATCCTGGAATCTGATAACAACGAATCAAACAGTAACGCAAATAGAGCAGTGAAACAACCCTAACTCTAAATCAAACTCAATAAGCATCCATTTCACAGAAATCATTTCTTACATATTCGCAGTTGACATAAAATATACGTTTACCGGTAATTTATTACACGCGTGTCTGGCGCAGGGCGAACTCTATTAAAATAATGGTTTTTCCAACTGAAGTAACTTATTTTGCGTCATCTGTTCTAGGTGCACATCTCATTCAACTAGTTTTCTAAAAAGCCTATACTTTTACTACACTTGGGCAAAGAGTTTGAAAAAATATGGCAATTTATTTGAAAGTAAGGACAAAAGTCCATAGTAAAATCTCCAATTGGCTGACGGATCACTTATACGAGTGAGGAGTTCAGAACGATCCCGAGGGGCAAAGTGCGATTCTGTTCAGTCTAGTGCAGACCTAGAGAATGAAACAACTGGAGTTTTCAAAGTAACTACTCTTTCTTTCTTTTGTGTAAGCTCAAACTCTTCAAGCTCCCTAAGGCACGTGACTGCTATCAATGGTAATTCCCAGAACTAACGGCTTAACGTGCCTTCACTAGCAAACACGATCTAGACAGATATTGCCACTTGATTCTCTAACCCAAATGTGAACCAGATCTTCCACTGTGGAGACGTCATTCGATAACGTAACTAAAAATTGTTAACAAACAAATTGGCTTGTGATTGAACTCCCAATCATAAATTGTATGACTCCTGCACAGATTTAATAATGTCTCGTTCGATGTGTCCGTCGTATCGTGATGAAAACATAACGCTCGCTCGCTTTCGAAATAATTCCACTGTTTATTTTAACGACTCGCTGAAACTGAACACAATTTCAGCGAAAACCACTCCGACTCGATTCAATATTACATTGTGTTCAAACTATTGTCTTAACATTTTCATGATCATATTTCTATTATAGGTCCACTTCTTCTTCTTTATCACTTACAAAGATAGAACCGGAGAGACTTTATAATATTATGCTTATAATAATTAAAACAAAGGAAACTTGTAAAAAGTAAAGGACGATATCAATATAAAAAATCCAAAAAGTTCAAAAGAAAGTTTAATTGTTTTTTACATATTTATTAAGAAAGGTACGGTGTTAGGTTGAAAATCAAATGCAAAACGGGTTTATTAAAAACAAATCAAAGAAGTGGGCAGTAGATAAGGAACATTCCGCGAGTCTTTCTTTTTGGAAGTTGCAAACAGCGTCACGGCGCGGGGTGACATTTCCGCCGGCCCCTAACAGAATTAATTTGCGATGTAGCCTCATAGAAGGCGCCAATTTAGAGAATAACCGACATAATATTTTTTTTTTTAAATACAGTGGTAATTTTCATGAAGCGGTGTGGCAGGGATTTATGTGAATTTCAACCTTGAAAAGACAAATCCATTTATCCCAGCTTACTCTTGTACCATTGTACTTGTACCAAAGTTTTTTTTTATATTTTTTATAGTAGAGGTATAATGGCGTCGCTGAAGGAATCAGATATTTTGAGGAAATAATGTTTTTCATGCCACAAGTGAATTTGTCCTGTACATCAAGTTTCCCAATGCCCTAACTGTTGTGAGAAAAATGGAAACCAGGTAGAAGAGATGAGTGAATGATAAAAACACCAATATGCAAAGATAGGATTAAAAAATATGTTGATTTTCTTATAAGTTACCGTAACGTCTGATACTGAGTTCCCATGAGGTTTAAAAGCACAACTTTTTTTGTTAAATGTAAGACTAAAGTATAGTTTAATATCATAAAAATATTTTTTTGATTTATTAAATTTTCCTGCATAAAAATTGCAAATGGAATTGTTCTAGTACATATGTAGAGCGCGCGAGTACTCGCTCACCAAATAGGGGCGCGGGTAACGGAGTGTTAATGAGGCTAACAACAGAAGGATTGTTTGATTACCGACCCCCTTTCTTGTCAAAGATCTCGACAAGAAGAAGAACTAGAGCTAAGGCTGCAACCGAGGAAACAGGGGGCAAGGATACGGTAAGATGAGGACAAGTTTCTAACGCCTGTCACAGGCAGACGTATAGAATATCGAGTAAGCACAGTGCGTCTTATTCTCTGTAGGTATCTCCTAACACTCGCAGCTGTTGTACGGAGTTTATAAAAGCGTGAAGTTGGGCGCGGGCCGGCCGGTCGCGGGCCGGAAGTCCGGCTGTAAGTAGCATTGTCTCGAGCCGGATCAACCGCCACCCGGATCTAACGGATCAGTAGCGCCGCGGGGAGCAAGGGATGCCACGCGTTTTGAATGTCGTGTTGCAAGTCACACCCCTAACGTCGCATTGCAAAGTTTGAGCTGCGCCGCGGAAGTCGCAGCCCCGATTATAATTCCGCGCCGAAAGGATATTGACTTCCATTCAGATTGGATTTCACACCGCTACGGACATCATTGTTTGGACTCCGGAATTGTAATCGTCTTGTTGTTGCTGGGAACAACGCTATTTGTCCCAGTGCTCGAAAGTGCAAAAACAATTATTGCTACATTTTCAGGTGGAAAAAATAATTTCACAACTCTGCTATAGTAGTTCCTTCACAAAATAAACTACAGAAAGATAACTCGCAAATTTATTTCTTATACTCACAATTTAATATTCTTTTCAGCATAGTATTATTTCTTTTTTCGCATATTTTATTGGTCATAACTTTTATAATTGTCATGCCCAAAAGCATCTGACATAGTTTAACGATTGCCTATTAGCATACTCTAAACATAAACAGATAGATATACCTATAAGAAGACATTACTTTGATTGAGCTAGCCCCAAAAGTACTACAGTTTATTCCTCAAAAAATTTTCATAAGAATCTTAAGGTTTCTCTACAGACACCCATAATATCCAAAACACGATTGAGCATTTTTGGCTCTCTAGAAAAAAATCACAAACATACCTCTAAATTCGCCTAAATTTACCTTTATAAAACATATTACTACTTTATGCAATCACCTTTTTATATGAAAGTTATACCAAAAAACGTATAATCTAAATTACTGGTCGATTTTGCTACAAAAAAATTATAAATGTAATACAAAAACAATTATAAATAAAACACAGTGAAATATTCGTCGAGAGCGAACAAAGGCCCGGACCCGTGCTCCACGATATTTCGCAGTGTTTTATTTATTATTATTTTGTACACAATACAAAAAAATATGTAACGTTTGATGCATACTTCTACGCTGAGTCTGCTTAGACTCCCGTATAATCTTTCTAGACGATGACCACCTCCTTTTTTTTGCTAGTAATTCTGGATGGTGGAAGAGTGAGTTCTGCATCCTCGGCATTGGCTCCCGCGAGGCGGCGTCTATTGTTCCTAGTTATCGATGGCCGCCTTTGTCCGCAGCGAGCTGTGTAATCAAAGGAAAACAGCTTTAAGTGGTTAAATACATCCCCGACCGCCTTTCTACTTTGTTTCACTCTTGGTAGAGCGTACTAACATCGAATCATTAATTGAATTGGCGTGTAAATTAAAAAAAATCACTTGCCCTTAAAATTTTTTTTTCTTTACGGCCTACATCCGTCACCTGCAGCAGCTGGACCAAAGCCTAGCTTAGCAACAAAAATAAAATTGGATTTCTATAAAACAACTCATTGACAATCTGTGTGGCTTCCACCACCACACCACTGTGTGTGACCACCTCATCTGTTCCTGTGGATGTCGTAAGAGGTGACAACGACAACCCAAGGAGGGTTGACGTTGGACGGCGGCCGGGTGTTAAACTATAGCTAAAACACTTATACTGTTCCGGCTATTTCGTCTCGATTTCGCATGATCTTCGGCATCCTTGGGTGACCATTAACATGCGTATTACATTTGGTGAAGAAAAGTGGGGAAGCGCACCCCGGGCTCCAAAGCAGCACAGCTGAGGATGCAACCGGATACGCGCTGAGATGAAGAAGAATCTCTGTCACAATCATGCTGAAGATAAATTTAAGGTCTTAAAAATCAAATATTTATTCAGTAATTAGGTCTTTGCAGGCACTTTTACACGTCAATAATTATAGTGACGTTAAAACATTACGGTGAGTAATATTTTTTATACCTAAATTATTATTTTCTTTGTTTTAAAACTACCGATACTAGCGTTTCGCAACGACCACTGCTGTGAAAAAACGCCAAAAGAAACTAATTTACACAGTATTGGTCGCCTACGCGCCCGAAGGGCTTTGTCAGTTTACAAAGATATTATGCCTAATACAATATTATCACAACATAATATGTAAAGCTTGCAAACGAGTGCCAAATCCAATTTACAGAAATATGTTACACTGAGTAGTCTTAAAAAACGGAGCTGAGCTGACCAGTCCCTACTGGCGGCACCCGTTCACGAGTTGTAGATGGTCTTATAGACCACCCTTAGCTTTGATCTTAAATCCACTTTACAATGTTATGAACAGGCACAAGGAATACTGCCTTCAATGAAGACAGCCGTAGCAAACATTTAAAGCTATTTAGCCACACAGACACGAGCTAAGACCCACACACGTTTTAAATTTAAGACAGAAATTAAAACTTAAATGAAGTCCGTCTCGCTACTTTGTTAAACTTACTTTGCTCTGAGCTCGACGCAGCTTTTAAATTGTTTACATTAGCGACCGGTAGCAGCAGCGGCTAATCAGCATTCCGGGGACGCGTGCGACATGAGAGTGCGATTTTCCGAGTGGATTTGGTCCGGCGAGCGGCAGGTCTGGCCGGAAGTTATGTAAATCGCCCATCTGCGCAGACGTGTGAAAACGCCGCGGGTTGCCGTGAGCCTCGGGTTGCCGTGCTAGCTCACCGATAGACTACTAACAAAACTATAAAGGTCATAGCCCACTTACACGACTCCGCTCCAACACCGCTCCCACCCAACACCGCCCTAAACTAATACGACTGCTCGCGGTCCTCGCATCGACAGCTAGCAGGCGCCCAGCGCTCCACGCCCCGGCAGCTATCAGGCGCCCAGCGGTCTTTGTTCCGACAGCTAATCTAAGGGAGGGAGGCTCATCTAGTCGCCGCGGTGACTGTTAGCAGTCAGCGTGCGCACGGCGCGTAGACCGCTTGTTTCCAACGCGCGGCTAGCGAGGCGTCAACCACCGAGCAGTCTGATGGCGGTAAGCTCGCTGACAGTTAGCTGTCTGCTAATTTATATTGCCAATGTAAAATATACCTAAAGCACTGTCTAAATTCCATATTTCAATAATATTTTACTTGTTGGGTGGGAGCAGAGTCATGTAAGTGGACTATGACCTTAATGAGTACCGTGCAGTACGAATTGGTTTTCTGCAGTACTGTAATAATCTTAGTAAAATCTCAAAGTACTCTTAGATATAGTCAGTAACTTTGCCAGCCCTAGTGTCTATATATTGGCCGTGCATGCGGCAGTTGCAGATGTAAATACAGCGCATTTTTCAACAAATACCGGCTCAACTGTTGCTGAGAGCAGCCTGCGCGGCGCGGGCGCGGTGCGAGACACGGCACGTTGCACAAGCAGGTGGACGAGATTGCCCGAAGCTGGCGGGGGCGATGCAACGCAAGCAAATATTGAACAAAAGAAATGCGTTCCTTCGTGCTTCCTTCGAAAAAAGTGCCTAATATGCTTCGATCATACATTCTAATATAATTGAAAAATAATACGTCAAGGTGTGCATTGAACTTAATTGGAAGTAGGTTTATGTTTTCTATTAAATGAAATTATTTTTATGAAAACTCAGTAGTTTCGTTTAAGGTAGGAAGGAAAATTACGCAATCAAGCATTTTTACTTAATAATATGCTTAAGGCTTCTGGTAGGTCAAAACTCTCTATAATTGAGAGTTTTCCTCTGTATACGAATTAAAGTTTATATTTTTAAAGACGAAAAATTTCGAACATTGTAAAATCCATGTAAACCTGAGAGCATCTGTATGGTCTATAACTTGTGCTCCATTAATCCATCACCTCACATACAGTCAATGAATTATGGATCGCGAATTCTTAGTTTTGGCTGACTCGCGCCGCCAAATAGTAAACAACAGAAAGATAGCTAAGCAAGAAATTGAAAAACGCACGCAGTTTCCAGCCACAGCTCTCAAGCTTAACGTATTAACCACTTTTTGATCGCTTGAAATATAGAGATAGATAATAATAGCTAAATAGTTAAAAACCGACTTACTTTAAGCAGTTTAATCGGTTTTGAACAATTTTGATGGTCAAAATTTAGGTAATTTCGAAAGTTATTAGACCTTGAATCTTTTTTAGTATTGGCGTCAAAACCAGTGCTAATGAATTATTGTTATTTCAAAGAAAACAGCTACAAACTACTATCGTATTGGAATAGCCTCTGCTTAAAAGAAACGGCGCGCCAAAAGATCATTAAGGCAGTAAACACGTCCGTGAAGCGGTGGTGGCTAAGCAGTTTTTAGGGTTCCGTACCCAAAGGGTGCAAACGGGACCCTATTACTGAGACTTCGCTGTCTGTCCGTCTGTCACAGGGCTCTATCTCTTGAACCGTAATAGCTACACACTTGAAATTTTCACCGATTATGTACTACTATGGCCGCTATAACAACAAATACTAAAAATAAGATAAAGTTAAAAATTAAAGGGGGTTGTCATACAAGAATCGTGTTTCTTCAGCGTTTTAAAACATTGACGGAGGTACGGAACCCTTCATGTACAAGTTCGACTCGCACTTGCCCGTTTATTTTTTACAAGCTTTTAACTTGCAATGTATGTATGTATTTAACTATGTTTGTTCGGGTGAATCTTGCAACTCAATTTTGAAGCAGATATCTACTGATTGAGCTGAAACTTTGCGCGCATATGTACTCGTATATCGCGTTACAATGCAATATTATTATGACTTAGAGTTGATCTGATGATAGAGCTGGAAGGTGGCCATAGGAATTCTGTGAAACGACGGAACCCTATCGAGTTTGGGCTCGTTAGATCTTTAGATTTGTCTTGACAAGTACTTTGTTCTTAAATCTGGGGTCTGATGATTGAGCTGGAAGGTGGCCTTAAGAACTCCGTACCTAATAAAACAACGCAACCCCATTGAGTTTGGGCTTATTTGTTTTGTGTTGACAATACCTTTGGTCTCACAATAAAATCTTGTATAAAAAAATTTTTAACTTATTTTTAATAAATAATTGCAATTCACATTGATTGAGCTATCTCCAAAATAAGTTTCAACTTGTATTATGGGATATATTTATATAGATAAACACCTAAAACCCAGGATAATTAGAAAAAGACCACTATCCAACTTACCCTGTAATGCTAGACTTCATTCCTGTTTCTGCAGCGTCGTTACTTTGCAAGTATCCCGGCCTCGCGACAGATACATATTTAATCCGGTGCTTGCCGGCGCGGGGCAGGCGCCTGATTTATCGCCGTGTATTAAATTCAATTTATACCGAATTGCAACCAGAATGGAGCCCGAAACAATTTCAAATACCTATCGAATTAGATAAACAAGATTTGCGATCAGACTTAAACAGGGCTTTCGTTTTAAAATCTAATTATTAAAAAAAATCTTTTCATTTCGTTTGCGACATTAATTAAATTTATTATTTAAAGGCACTGATTTAAAGAGGCAGTTGTAAATAGCAGTTTTGGTAAGTTAAAAATTATAAATGGCATGTTTAATAACTAGTTCAACAGTTAAAACTAAGCAGTAAAGTAAACAAAAATGAGTACCTAATAAAAAATAATGAACTGGATCAGTGAATATATAATTGAGCAGGAAAATAATTAAATGGGCGGTAAAAAAAATTGAACGAGTGGTTCTATAGGTTTTCCCTAACCTAGTAAAATGAATAGTACTAGTAATATGATAAAATAATCGACTAATTGATTTTTTATTACTGTTCATGTTTTACTGTCGCAATAAATTATCAACCGCCATTAAATTAAAGAACTGCTCAATATGTTTTGCAACTGATCATAATAACACCTCGAATATTTAAATAACAGCTCAAAAAATTAGTTCCCTTATTTAAATGCCTGACCATGCTGAATATTCTGTTTTCCTTAACTTCTCTCTAAATTATTTTTTCTGTTGCAACTTAGCCTCCATTTTTTTATTTCATTTTAGTTTTAATATAATAAGGATAAACAAGATCTCAAAGTATAATCACAAGGGATATATAATATTGACTTATTTATGTACATTTACCGATGGAAGATTTAGTTGCACTTGCACCCCGTATCGGGGTCATTTTGATTGACGCATTGACAACATGTCCCCGTTTCAAAGCATGCATTAATTAAAAAAGTAGAAAATATTAAAAAACACCAATCAAGATAGTTTTACGTAGTATGATCTAATCTTCTTCGTCTAAGCGCGTTCCCGGTTGCATCCTGAGCTGTGCTGCTTCGGAGCCCGTGGTGCGCTTTCCCGCTTTTTCTTCTCCAAATATAACATGCATGTTAATGGTCACCCAAGGATGCCAAACACCTTGCAAATGGAGAAGAAATAGCCGGAATAATTTAAATGACTTAGCTATAGTTTTACGACCGGCCGCATGCCTGACGTCAACCCTCTTTGGGAATGTATTTGTGCGAAAAGTTTTACAACCGGTCGCCGCCCGACGTTAAACCTCCTTGGGAATGCAATTGTAGCACGAGATGTTTGTGTTTAGTCCTTTAGTCGCCTTTAACGACTTCCACAGGAAGGGATGGAGTGGTCCTATTCTAACCTGGAACCATAGGTACGTTGTTTGATCTAATATATGAAGAATTTCAGGAGGTATTGTCCTTTCACAAGAATTCTGCTCTGAATGGAATACTCACCGTCCAGTAGAGCGGCCGGCCACTGCCACACCATCTCCGACCGCACGCCTGCGATTGTATTTTGTCATTTTCGGCATCTGATTGTCATCTGTCTGCGAAGTTAAATTACTTGAACAGTAACCAGCTGCTTGCTTGTCGCAAAATAATTTTAATATCACCATCACCGATCCCGAGAATTCGGACGTAAATCAAACGCGCTATAATCTAAAATCTGAAACGATTACCATAAATCAGGCGGTGCCTCTGTAGTGTCTGCAGTAAATCAGTAGTCCAACAAAAATTGAAGTTACAAAGTATGAACACTATCGGAACATCGATATTTGAACGCTCGTTCAAGTTGGCCAACAACAATTTGTAACTACCTAAAATATGATCTCGATTGGGGAATGTTGGAACGAGCTATTGACACGGCGGGGTGGTGGGGAGGTTACACAATAAATAGCAAGCTCGCTCGTATAAGAATACCGAAAAGTGAAATACTTGGATCGATAGCTGTGATAGATGTGACTGAGACACCAAATAAAGATGAGGCTCGAGAACTTCAAGCTGGAACTGAACGTTATCCATCCTTACAGGTTGATTTTGCACTGACTAGCTATATTGAAATCTTATCAGAATCCTTAATAGAACATAAAAACGTAGGACAAAGGACTCATTTTTGTGAAAAAAAACTCAAATATTTCTAGTACCTAAATGGCTAACCTACTGACTTTACTACACGCGCGGCCGTTGCCCTCCCCGCTAGCCGGCCGGATTTTTGTTATGCTTTTGCCGGCTGATATCTTTGGTTTTTATTTAGAAACAAGATACATATGACAGTATTTTTTTTTAGTAAAGAACAGAACTTTCCTTGAATAAAGCAACGAGGTTCAAAACCATCCTGTATAGTATAAGTTATTAATATTTAGGTTAGTTAGATTATATATAAGCCTAAATTGACCATAAAATCAACGCAAAACTGTGCGGTGCGGTGTTGCACCGTACCATTTTGTTTCCTTTTTTCACCTTAATGTCCACTTTCACGTTTCACATAGCCTTTGCCTGTTTTGACTTCAGTCTCACTACCTCGTGAAGTATAAAGACTTAATTAAAATGTATGTACGTACTATAGTCAGCCGCCGTTGTAATGTAATGAGGTGCTCTGAATATTGAGGTGCAATGACCGAGCAAGCAGCAGCGACCTGCGACATCACATGTAGCTAATGTTCGATCGATACTGTCCGGGAGTGTCCCGCAACACCAAATTAATCACTCCCAAATGGTCTTAAAGTTAGACAACACCGTCAGGGCTGCCAGCCCTGCAAACAGGACGGGTTGGTTTCCGAAATGTATTTCTTAATTAACGCATTCTCAGCGCTTTCACAAGCTAAGTGACCCTGAGCGTGGTCCGCACTTGGATGGGTGACATTAGGTGGCATTAAACATTTTCGACCTCCTTCGTGCTTTGAAAGGCATGTTAAGCCGTTGGTACCAGCTGACATCTTTGTGTGGCAGTCGTTAAGCTATGTCAGATGCCTAAAGGCGGCTTGAAAAAGCTGACACCAGTGTCGGTCACTTACACACACGAAAAATTTAATAATTTAAATAAATAACCACGTTGATTTCAAAAAAGAGGCTAATTAATAAAGACACTTCGAATAGCCTATATTTTTACAAACTAACGTTATCTAATAATAATAATAAGGAATCATGGTAGCTAGAGATCAGCTAACCCAGAAATAGAATACTATTGGACATCCGAGAGCTTGGGGGGTCAACGACAGCAAACATGTAGATATATATCCAAGAACTGAATAGCAATAGCAAAAACCCCTACGGTGTAAGATTTCAATAGTTTTTCCCAAACATAATTTGTATCAACCCAGCTTTCCATTAAAAAACCCAAGCAGCCGTCCGCCGGGTGTCCGGTGTCCGGCGCCGCACAACTTTTAATTGTGATTCACCCGGCGCCGGCCCGTCACCCAGCTCGGTATATGTTTCTACACACTGATGACTATTTGAAACTACGAAATGTTCCTAATACCAGTCCTCTATTAACAGCGGTGGTGCTCTACGTGTAAAGTTAATTTGAAACCAGTCCATTTCATGCTACAGTTAAGTTTTAATGGGAAAGGAAATAATATTATTCCTTGCAGTTTTTATGTTAATAGTGGTATTAACATTGAGATTATGTTGCTTACAATGCTTTTATCAAAATTAAGCACCCTCTTAACTCAGCTGAAGATAAACTCGATTACACTGTCTGTTGTATAGTTACACTACAAATGTAGATAACGGTCTAATCCATTTCATAGTGAGTATCTGCTAATTACGTGATTGAAATTCTAATCCATTGCTTATTTGTAAAATAAGTTATTGTGTCCTCTAAAGCCTTTAATAATAATTTATTGTTGGCTACCAATTTTAATATCGTCCCAGCAACAAGGTCCAATCTGGATGGGAATGACCGTTGTTATGGTAATGCCTGGCGGCCGACGCCATTTAATTAGGACGATCTTCTCCCGCGGGGCGCTTGTAAATAACAAACCAGTTTTTACATTATTTTCCCGGAATTATCCCGAAAATTAAACACTAAAGTATTTATAAAGCTCTAAGCCTTAAGGAATATTATTTCATAACTAACAACAATCTTTTCTTTATTTCAGTGATTTTGGAGACTAATACACCGAAACTTATTTTTATAAGAATAACAACATTTGAGTATAATAATACAAGAAAATATTGGCCTTCCATGCAATCATGTTGGCATACTTAGTGTGAACGGGTATCAGGTGATATACCCGTTCACGCTAAGTTTGCCGCTGAGGATGTGACATCACATGAGGGGAAGCGTCGGCAAAAAATACCAGCCTTACGTTAATATTTTTTTTATTTTAAATTACGTAGATTACTTCGTAAAGTCTTTCCTTCACCCATATTTCTAATACAGTGAAAAATAAACTAAAAACTTATAACAAAAATATGAATTACACGTGTCGATGTCGATTCAGCGGTGTGGTAGGCGGTTGGGGGGGGGGAGGAATTTAGGTGTTAGGCGGTGATCCCTCTGCATCGCGTACCATCCCGGAGCGTGGGGCGGCAGATTTTAACATTGTATGCAAGTATCTCAGTTTGTATAGAAAACACGCCTAGTCCAACCCACTAAAAACGCGGCGGATTCCGTAAAAACGCGGCAGATTCCGCGCACCGCGACGGGGCGCGTTGCCAGTGGGTGAATCACCTTACTTTCAAAATACTTCTCTTTTACGAAGGCAAAGCTCTATTATCTACTTAATTACTAAAGATCGTTATACAATCATCAACCTCTTGGAGCACGAAAATGAAAAACAACATAAAAATAAACCATAGCTCAAGTACCTAATCATAAAGTCAAAACTAAATGTCTGGTTTGAGTTAGTACTGGTGGTTCACAAAGGGCGAACGAGAGAAAATATAGAAATCCCGCTTCCCGCCGTGACCCAGAAACGGGCGGCGGCTCTCAGCATGCCGATGTGAATTAAACATATGAAGGCATTAAACACGCAGGCATATTAAACAGCGCGTCTTTCATATATGTGGAGTACAAAATGGCAGCCTACAAATACAAGCAAGATTGCAGAGCTAAGGTTGTAAAAACTAGGTTTACGGAGAACCTAGTTTTTACAACCTTAGCTCTGCATACGCCGCTTTTACGAGTGCGTTTTCTTCACGGATATAAGGCATTCTTTAGACCAACGTGTAACAAAACAAAAGCGCACCTATGTACGAAGATTGTTACGCTTACCTTCTCTTTTCCTCGGTGTTGGTAGTAATTTGGTCAGATCTTTTACTACGAGTTACTTACTGTATAAAAAGGAGAATTAGGTACCAACGCACACACAAAAGTAATGAAAGAGCCTTTTGATATGTAGAGCTAATAAAACGAATGAGTAATAAACCGTTCCATCCTGATTTGCATGTCAATGGGTGGCAGTGAACAACTCAAAAATACTTCTAACGCCCTTTCAGCGCCCAATAATAATCTTTGCCGCTGGTGTTTTCGCTCTGCCATACATTTTGATGGACAACCCTCGATGAATGTGCGGGTCGATGAATTTTGTCGGACTGAGCTAAGTAGATGTTGGTTCTATTAATATCATCTATTGATTTCATTTAGATTCAGCTATGACTATTAGTATATGCGGCTTGATTTGAGGATGTGTGGTGCTCTAATGCACCACATATTCTCAAATCTAGCCGAATAGTACATCTCGCGATATTTATATCTTCCCGGGCCGCGAATGGTATTTTATGCCCATTATTTTAAGGCTTATATCTGTTATTTTACTGCTCTCGCTACAGAATCTTCATGCGCACTGATAAAAGTCTAGTATACTGTCATTCGAGCGCCAGAATATAATGTTTGGTGTTTGTCCGCAGGTGTCGTGGATCCGGCACCGCGACCTGCACATCCTGACAGTCGGCGGCTACACGTACACGTCGGACCAGCGCTTCCAGGCCACGCACGCCGCCGCCACGGACGACTGGACGCTGCACATCAAGTGGGCGCAGCAGCGCGACGCCGGCGTCTACGAGTGCCAGGTCTCCACGCAGCCCGTGCGCTCCTTCTTCGTCACGCTGCATGTCGTCGGTGAGTCTTTCCAACTCTTTACTTTGTAAGGACGCGTGCTGCCTAACATGCGACTAAGACTGACAACGCCACGGATTTCTACATAAAGTAGAGTTTGCAAGAGACACGGTCAGCCCGTGCCATCGTCAATGTTCGCCTGATGCAGCGCACGTATAAGACTTCTACATCAGACCAGTACAAAGTCGCGCAACTTACTTCGGGCAACCGGACGACCGTATACAGTAGCCGATTTTACGGCTTAGAATCGCAACCACGAAGCCTGATTGGGTGTCCGCTGTCTGTCACTACAAGTCACATCTAATGGTTGAATGAACGGAGCCCTTTTTATAGCTTCAAGTTCTACAACAGTTATTTTGTTCGCACCTAGAGCCAAACGAGAGGACGAACAGAGAAGCTACACAGTTAACATTTCATAACTATTCGTTATTGATGATAGCTATTCACATCAAACGTAATCATCACCGTAACGACTAAGAGCAATTCTAGTTCAGTCTCTAGAGTGGAACTATAATGTAGAGTAGTACAGTACAGAGAGGTCGCGAGTCGCACGGGCGAGGTCACGGGTCGCGGGGGCAATCCCGACAAATGGCGAGTCGAAAATACGATGCGAAATCGGCACCGAGCCATTGTCACGGAACATTTTAACATATTTATTGGAGCGGATGGGCGTGCTTTGAATTAATCGGGCTCGCGCGCCCAAAACACCAATTTGTTGTAAATCCAGAGATAAAAGCGGATACCGGCCGTCGGCGGCCGCAATCGAATTCATCACGGTCGTTGTGTTTGTCTAAATAAACGGACAAAATCGAATACGTACCTATCGCGGCGCCTTTATTATAACTGATAGCGGAATATGGCCGCCCGGGATGAGCGGCTCATACTAAACGATAACAGCGTCGTCGCAAAGAATACGAATGATTGTGGTCCTGGGAAATGCAACCGTGTTACTTCCTACCGCTTCAATTTGAGGTTCCCAGGTCCGTTGGGCGCGCGCCAGCTTATTATAAATTCAGATTGCTCTATATCAATCGATTTAGTAAGCACCGGTGTAACTAAGCGCCGGAGTGAATGCGCACCAACTGCGACGGAATGCAAATAATCTGCAAAATTCCGATCGCCGGAGTTGCCACCGGCCTTACATTACTAGCTGCTATGACAGCCGGCGACTCCAGCGATCGGAATTTTGTAACGTGAGTATCCGATGAAATTGCATTACTTCAATAGGTTTTTGAGCGGCGACAGTGAGAGTCGCTCCGTCGGGTCACGGGAATGTTAATGAAGCGCGACTCCTTACAATTTCCATAGTTCAACAATTCAAATAAGACATTAGCATGGCGGGCGCGGTGCAGCGATCGCTCACATTTGTTATAATTGCTCGTAATGTTCCGCCGAGTTGCCGACGCCAACCAAATCTAACGCAAATGTTCTCCTTTGCCTTTACCAACGAGCTTCAATTCCAATCAGAGCTAGCGCGTTGAAATTCTCAACTTGTCTGTTTTTTAAACCCGGCAAAAAGAGGGATGTTAGTGTCAGTCTATCTGTCTGTTTGTCTGTATGTCTGTGGCATCGTAGCGCTCGAACAGATGGACCGCTTTCGATGCAGTTTTTTTTAAGTCAAAGCAAGTTCCCTTGCGGTGGTTCTTAGCTATTTGATGAAACCGGTTCAGCCGTTTACAAGTTGTCAGGGCCTACTCTAGCAAATATACAACGTGTTAATGAAATAACGCAAAACCTCTCAGATGATACCTCAGCCCATGAAACTGAACAAATTTTGTTCTAAAATTTTCACGAAACCCAAAAAATTGAATTTTTATACAAATTAATCAGCTGATCGAGTCAATTTGTATGAAAATCCGAATTTTATTTTTGGCATTTTGTGAACGTTGTAGAACAAAAGTTGTTCAGTTTCATGGACTGAGTTATAACCTTAGAGGATTTGCGTTATTTCATTAACTCGTTGTATAGATGGCGCTATGTGGTGTATACATCACGCGCGCTGCGTGAAAGAGGTTTTTCTTAATTTTTGTCTAGCAAATAAACTTGTTTGACTACGGGAATAAACATAAAATAACTTGATAAGTTTGCTAAAGCTAATTTTCACTTTGATTTAAATGTTCTTGCAACATTCTGAGCAGCGCTGCTAGCTGCTACTGTATGCACCAATTGAGACTAAACGGTCCAATAGCATTTCTGTTGGACGTCAATTCGCTATACAATTTCAGTTTATGGTGCAATCTCCATTGGGTATAAGCTTCCTATTCCTGCCTGAAGTGGAAGCAAGATGGAACTCTATCAAAACTAATAATTGTGCAGAAACGTATCCTATGTGTATCCTTCCTTTTACACTTATGTATGTATATTTATACCTTTCAGTAGTTATCTTATTCTTATATCCATTAAAGATTATTTCATTGTTTGAATCTGATCTTTGAATATTCGTATATCTTATTCGTTATTTGTTATATAGAAAAACAGAGTGACAAAATTGACAGATGCTTTAAAAGAAACAAAGCGGTGCCGAAAAATATAATTTCTAGTCGCCAAACACAGTTTAGTTTTTAGCTGCAGGCTCTATGCATTTCAGGCTATTTATCGATATATAAACTACACATCACTATTTTTCTAAGCTAGAATGCGCAAACTGCGTTGCAACAGACGTTGCCGCCGATTTCGGCATTGCGACGGCGTAACGCGGGTATGTGTTTCGGCTCTTATATCCTTGTTGTTGAAAAAGCAAGCGTAGTTTTTGATTTTACTTGGACAGTCTGGAGTCTCTGTGTGTGTATGTATTTTTGTACTGCAATATTTCGGGTACTTATCTTCTTTCTAATAGAATTTCATAAAATATAGTCGCCAAATTCATGACCCAAAAATCACCATCAGTCATCACATCAATCAAAGCAAAGTATTATGTAGGAACGTGAAGGCATCCGTTTCTTTATATTTCCGGCATTCTGTATATTCCGTATTGCGGCGCACCACCGCCACATTATTCTCCGGAAGTAGTCGAGACTTTCAAATAGTAAAATCATTCGAGTCGGAACTCCCCGCTCTCTGCGCGCCGCCAATTTTCTCCATTCACAAGAATATGTGTTTCGTTATTCATGGCTCGCGCGCTCGGCTCGATGAAATATACAAACAGCGCTTATATTCCGCAGCGCGATTATTTAATAGTTTTCAGTGTGCAGTCGACGAGCGCTGGTTTATTCATGTATTGCACAAGACAAGCGTCTATGACGCAAACTGGATAGAAAGCTGACGAAAAATCGGAATGCGACAAAAGTTCAAAGTTGTTAAATTCCCAAGCTTGTCCCTTTTTCTTCTGTTTTGCTGTTTTCGTACGTCGCTAAGTCAAAGAGTCGTGGTAAATAGAGTTGACTTAGGTTTCTAAAGTCTCTCGCTCTCTGATTGCCGCAATGATAAAAAGAAAATTCTAATTAGGTATTGCATAACTTTACGTTAATTAAGTTTGAAGTTACAATCGTGTAAATATAGAAGTTGCGTTTCCACAAATTATGTTTCGCATAAGTAGTGAAATGAGCATTGCCAAGGTTTCCCCGAGAGACCGCATGCGATTCTTCAAAAAGTGAGAAGATTTCTTCAGAGTTCGTAATTCGCATGTGGCATTCTTGGCTGCTGCCATCCAGAAACCTCGGCAACGTCCTACCACAAATGGACTAAATATATTTTGGACTGCTTAGTTTCATTGACTATATTATGTGAGAGAGTCGCTTTATGAACATTTACTGTGCCGCAAAGCTTGTATCTCTTTCATAGACCTAGTTAATTATTGATTCTTTGGTTCATAACCTAAAAGAAGTATTTCCATTTTCTATGATAGAATACCAAATGTTTATTATAATTCGGCAGATTGTGAGGAGATCTACAAAAATTACATAAGCCAGTGGATGCAGCAGCAGATGTTTGGAGACGACGCTGTCGCGCCCGCGCCGCCGCGTGAGTCGAGTGCTGCTTGCTTGCCTTTCCCAACGATCTTCCCATAAATTTCAACTCGTTGCATCATAAGCTGAACGACCTGTTAAGATATATTTGTAATTTTTTGTTCGTGATGCAGGTTCGACATGTTCAAGCTCTTTGGCTCTACTAATAAAATCCTCGTTTGAATCCCAACTAATTCTGCGTGCCTATTCCGTTTTCGATTAACTTTGAAAGAAAATGTGTGTTTCTTCTGTAATGGAAAGTGATTTTGTCCTCTTTATGTTTTCTCTAACGTGGCGCACCTTGGGAGTGCCGGTGGCACGCCCGATGCTCGGCCGAGGCGCGCCCGATGGCCCGGTGGCAGGCGTATAGTATCTGCTCCGTATCTGTGCGCGTCATTCACTATACAGACTGAGGTGCGCGCCATCTCGACGCCTTTCCAATAATCTTTCATACAGAATGTAAGAAAACGGACGGGCGCAAAACAGATAGGTAGAAGCGGTGCGCCGATGGCGTGCCATATGGCCACGCCCGCGCATCTTCAATCTGGCCCGCGCCTTAGCCTTATTATGATTGCTTTGTTTGTGTGTTATTTTCTTTTTGTGTGAGAATATGTGTTCAGGTTCCATAAATAACTCGGTTGTTCTGCAAGCATATTGTCTAAGGATTTATTACCCATCACATGTGGAAGTATGCAATCGTAAATGTAATAAAAACAGTATTGATAAAATAAGAATTAAATTGAAAGTGCAATGTTGTCCGCTACGATGACTGAAATTCCGCAAATTATTGCTGCCCGAGTTTTCTATCGAATGAACCTCTATTTTGTTGAAAAATACGGGCTGCAATATCGAGCGAGCGCTGCGTTTATTTCTCAATCGGCAACGACGAGCGCCGCTGTAATGACTCGATTTAATTAACGTGACACTACATCCGACGGCTCGAGCCGTCGATAATCGATACGTTCTGAGTAACTTCTGGGGTACTAGTAACAGAAATTTAATTAAATTTTATGTTAGTATTAGTATCAATTTGATAAGTTCTTGAGATCTATCTCTTTCTAGTATTGCTTTGGATTATTTTATGAACAACTAATGCTTTGCACGGGTTTTTTTCCCGGAAAAACTCTCTACGTGTTAACGAAAATCGTATGAAAACCAGTCGCATAAATGATTTTGTATTTTTGTATTTTTTTGCATATACTCGTAGTTGCAAAGTTTATCGCTCACAGTCAGGCAGACCGTTCAGATGTGCCAAACATCAGCCAGACGAGCGTTCTGTAAAACACGTGTACACGTGTCTGGCTCGGTGTTTGGTCTGGCTGCTAACATAAAGTATTGGAACGGTTGCCAGAGTAATATATAGAGAATAAAATAATAAATCAGCCCTGAGACTTTAAGCAGAGTAAGCCTATCTTTATCCTCACAGTGATACTTAATACGTCTGGCGGGGTGTTCGGTTCGTCTGGTTGGTCTGGCTGCTTACAGAGGAATATAGGTATAAGTACGCCATATAAGTATAAACGTCAAGATTGAGAATATAAGATATGTTGGTACTGCTTAAACCTACCTTTGGGCCCCTAGCTGTTCAGTAAATCGGCTTTGTTTCGATAAGTAAGGTCACGCACCTCTACGGCTCTCGGTCTATAATCAAATTACGACTCTATTGATTCATTGAAGTATGACACATTATGTAAATGTTTCAATAACAGGTTTGGAACTAATGCCACGTGATGTCGCTCAATCATCTTGCTGAAATGATGCATTAGTCTGCTCATTTCCCAAAAAGCATGGCCGCCTCCCCCGAGCTCAAGCAGCACGCAAATAAAACTCATCTCTGCTTTCCACGGCTCCATAATAAATGATCGCTTGCAACATCCCTTTATAAAATTAATCGCGCTAATTGAATCCCATCCATTCTGATATTAAGAGCCGCCAGCGGCAGGCGGCGGTAGGTGCCGGTTAAATTAAAGCACTGTAAGTACTCGTAATACAGTGTACTTCCGAACTAACAATTTTTACATTCCAGATTATTTTGTAAAATTAGGTAATGAACGATCGAGATTGTTCATGCCCAGTGATCTGTGTCAATTTATTTATTATTCATGTCAACGATATACTTCTTCTTCTTTGCGAGTCGGAAAAGTGTCATATGGTTTGGCGCTGAAAAGTGCCGTTTTTGTTGGTTTGGCCCTCAGAAGAGCCGTTCCTTTTTTATCGCCATTCCGTATCGAAAGGATCAGCCAATCTGCGTTACCGACTGGCTTTCCTCGCAGATTGCCCAGGGTGCGCCGCACGTACAGGGGGGCTCAGTACGTCACTCGGGGAGGCTCCTTTCATGCACCCCAAACGTTATACTTGGGATACGACACAAAACTTGACAGCATTTTACTTCTCAGTTTTTCAGAGTCAAGAGTTTTTCAGACGAGTTAACGGATCTTTTTGTATAATTACAGCTCTGGTGTAATGCAAATCGTATTTTTGTAATGAGAACTAAATACCAGCTTCACAGAGCACTGATTATTTATCGAAACTTCGATATGTAAACTGAATTGCAAATTCAATTACATTCTTGTTATCCCTTCGAATGGAAATATTGTAATACATCTCGTATTAGTATCAGTAAAATCAGATAATTATAATAAACATCCATATGAGTAAGTTCTAAATCTCGTCCAGAAACAATTGTTTTTTAGGGTTCCGTACCTCAGAAGGAAAAAACGGAACCCTTATAGGATCACTTTGTTGTCTGTCTGACTGTCAAGACCCTTTTTCTTAGAAACGCGTGGAGGTATCAAGCTGAAATTATATCAAATACATAAGATTGCCCTTACTCTAGACTTTTCCATACAAACTACGTTTTATTTTTAAAACGACATGTCAAATTTCGGTAAAAAATTGTAACTTTAAACAAATTGCATATATATGAACTTGAAAGAAAATATAAGGATGTAAAAGTTTTCAATACTGATAGTCAAAAATGATATAATACACTATATTCTCTTACAAGTTCATATCTTGACTGAGAAAACCAATAATAACCCTAGATATATGCAATATCATTAAAGTTACAAGTTTTTACCCAAATCTGACATGTCGTTTCAAAATAAAACCTAGACTACGTTTGTATGGGAAACTCTGATTCTGTCTAGGGTAAGGGGACTCTTAAGTCTACTGCTACCTTTGGAACTGTGAAAAAATCAAACTTCTAAGCCAACACAATCAAAAGATACAGCCGTTTATGCCGCAAATTTTCGACAGGGGATTTTCGCCGATTTTTACAGGGTACTTCACGTGAACTCAGAATCTTGAAATTTGGTCCGAAGCAACGTCTTCGCACAGATAAAGGAAAAATTGCAAAAAGCATAAATTTTTAGTTACATCATATAATAAAAATATTTTTAATAATTTTAAACTTACTTACCTATAGACCTACAGGTTTGTACGGAACCCTCGGTGCAGGAGTCCGACTAGCACTTGGCTTTTTTTCCTCTATTCTAAAATCTGTAACAAAACGTTAAATCAGGAAATATTTGTACTAGTCTAAAATATGTAAAAGGGGCTCTATACCTCTAGTATATGCGTATTCAGGGAGGGATCTAGGGGGTTCAACGGTAGTTCGCCCCAACGAAAACTGGCCTCTATGCCTCTGCTAAAGAGGTAATATTTTAATGTGAAGCGAGACATAAAATTATAAATATATAATAATATAAATATATAGAGCGAAAATATAATAGACCAAAAATATAATAGAGCAAAAATGGAGGTAACTGACATACACTGGCCACCGTATAGGAAAAAGCCGAGGAAGATAATAAAGTCTCAAAAAAGGCTAGCTAGATAAAACCAGTAAAACTGTGAAAGCAAGAAATGAGAGCACCTCGACAGAACGAGACTTGAAGTTGCATAAAACGATTGAGTTTGCGTTCATAAAGGTGAACTATGAAGGCTCGCTCCCGGCGGAGCGAGTGCATGCTGCGGCTACGGCGAGCCATTAACCTCGTTTACGCAGCCTCCATATTGCACGCTGCACAGGTGACGTCACAATGGTCTAGCAGACAGACGAGGGAAGTAGCGAATACTTGGATATTTCATAAAATGGTAGCTTACCCTAGACACCAAAGAGTCGAACTGCTGAATACTCACCTTGGGCTACCCTACAGGCATACTTCTCGACACCAGAACATCATAACAAAAAAATTATGTCTCACAAGATATGTGATGTCTCTAAAAATTATAAGAAGACTTTTCGTCAACGTACATACTATCCCCAATGTGTACGTTGTTGATCTTCTTCTAAATACAGTATGGCGGTGTTTCCACTGCACCGCGCACCGTCGCGGAGCGCGGGACGGCAGATTTTAACATTAAATGCAAGTATCTCAGTTTGTATAGAAAATACACCTATTCCAACCCACTGAAAACGCGTCAACGCGCGGGAGCGCGTCCTGCGCGCAGATTCTGCCAGACTGCGCGGGGGCGCGGTGCTAGACACATTGCACCGCAGTACCGCCCGTGTTTTTATGTATAAAGGACAAAGAAAAAAGAACTCTACGGCACTCATTCAATTTCTTGAATGAGTTCAGTATCCATTCTCCGCGACGATCGACTGTAAATTAAATATTTGGCGCGGGGCCGTCGAGACAGATCTGCGCCTCCGTCGCCGCGCGCGGAATATGCCGATCCGCGCGCCGAGGCGGGGGGCGTTTTCAGTGGGGGAATCACCTATGTCAGAATTAATTACTGCAGAAAATCATCTTGTGAAAGTCAAACAGAAATAAAATTGCGAATATCATATCGTTTCTATATGCATGATCGCTGAAAACGGCGTGCTTAGCTCTTTGACAAATATGAACGATAAACGGTTGATCGCTTGCCTTGGCTTCACTGCCGGTGTGAACTGAAAATAATAACCAACGCAATTCGCATATTCATTACTTACGCAATATATGTCTGTTGGGTGACATGTGCAACGTCTGCCATGTGAACTGGCGATATAGCCATGTGCAAGAAATGAAGATAAAATTCATTCAATTTAAACATAAATAAGGACAAATTACACAGATTGAGCTCGCTCGAAAGTATTTTTTAAACTTGTGTAATGGGATACTAACTCAACGACTACACTTTATTATAATATAGGTAAATATATAGCTAAACACCCAAGACCCAGGACAAATGAATATTTTCCAACATGCTCTAACTGGGGATCGAACCCAGAACCACCGAGGGGTGGTCTAGCGTAGTTACCAATACACCACAGAGGTCGTCAACATGAACCGAGCTGAACTATCTATGGCGATTGTCACTGGCAACGCGCCCGCCGCGGTGTGCGGAAAGGTTAGTAGGTTGGACTAGGCGCGTTTTCTATACAAACTGATATACTTACATACAATCTTAAAATCTGCCACGTCGCGCTCCGCGACGGTGCGCGGTGCAGTGGGATCACCGCCTATACGTAAAAATATGTACCTATGTATTAAGGTAGAATGCCTACGACACGCATTGCCGGTATCATATCCCTCTCTCATGCAGGGGGTACGCGACATGTGTACGTTGAGTGGGATATCTGATGTAAACAGGGTATGCTAATGTTCAAACCGAATTTTCTAGTAGGTATGATAGAAGATTCGTCAGATTTCCAGACGGGATTTAGGTGAAAATGCGCACTTTATATTCAGGCGCGCGGCGGCGCCACCTGCGGCAAATGCCGGTAAATCACGCGGCGGCGTGTCGCTGGTAATGGCGGTACAGTGCGTGGCAAGTGGCGCCAAGGACCACGGCCACTCTCTGTCGCTTAACTGACCTTAGTAAAACTGCCTGTGTTGTCTTTTGTTGCTTTATGCTGGGATAGAGCTTTTGATGTAAAATACCTAGTCATAGATAGACTGACACACTGGCACTTATTTGTACTTGTGTATTTTTTTTTCTTCTTAAAATATCATCGTAACGTAATTATGTCGGGTTCCCCTAAATTGGCATTGAAGAAAGGTTACATTTCAATAGTTTCTTGCATAGAATACAGTTTCTTCTAAGATCAGGCCTTCAGTAGAATTTGTATATTTGGGAAAACCTAACTACGAAACATACAAAATAGACTTTTGAAAGCAAACACAACAGCATAAAGCAATTGAACGACCGCTAGGAATATTTAGCAACCGCGAGTACCGCGACCAGTCGCAGCGCAAAGCCGATTGTTTGAAACGGGGCGGGACGGGCGGCGGCGCGGCTTGCGGCTTAGCGGTTGGATTGCTATTCCTCGACATTGTTATACCGAAAATCTCAATTTGACCTTACTTTATACCGATTATACCACTCGGTCTTCCAACGTTCAAAGCCAAGTTCGACACGCAATTTTAGGATATCATTGACTTGCCTATTAAATATGAAAATCACCATTCTTACTGATGTTACCTACAGGCCTACACAGAAAGACCGACTCTTGTTTTTCTTATCGAGTGGAAATGGTTCACTGTAGCATCAATTTCAAATCATCTTTTGCCAGTATACCACGGCGAAGCGTCTGTCATTAGCCTCATTAAGGTTCTCTATGGTACATGGATATAATAGAGAATAGACGAGGAAAGATGTTGGGTAATCTGCTACGACACGACGACTTCATAAATACTATCATTAAAGGAATGATAGAAGGGAAAAGAGGACCAGAAAGACCGAAGCATATACTACGTGAAACAGATAAAGGAAAAGGTAAATGTCCTGTCAGCGAAGTAAAACATCTGGCAGATGACAGAGACCCACCGACAAGAGCATAGTTCTGAAATATGTTTAGATAGATGGTTCATGACGTAGGGCAGCTCGAACATGACATGACAAAAACACTAGAGAGGGAAGAGGCGCACACATCGCATTTCTATTATTCTCAATCGTTGATTCTGTCCTGTATAGAAAGCTCGAGCCCATCATCATCGGTCGATCCCCTCGTCACGGCGGCGGCAGTCCATCACGTCTGGCATAATGATGTCATTAAAATGGAGTAATGCACTGCCAGCCGATTGCGCGCATTAACAATTAATTTAATTTCGCTTGTATCTGATAGCTGCAGTGATTGGAAGTTACGGGAATAACCAGCTAATAACCCGCCGCTAAACGCGGCTTTGCTGTTATCATTCAATAATAACTAGTTATTTATTGTACAGTTGCTATCGCTTTTCATATATTTCTTTACTAAAACTAAAGACAAATTCAGTAACAGTCATCTGTCTTCACTATTACTCTATAGAAACAATAAGTAACACCTGAGTTAAGGTACGGTGGCAGTTGCTATGCGAGTATGGAGTTCCTAAAGTACTACTTAAAAACTGCAGTGTGGAAAGCGTAATGATTTTACATTTAAGAAGTGCTGGGAGTACCTCTGTATGCCCGTTTGCCAAAGAATTAAAAATACAAGTACCTATATCGCCTCTGGTAACACACGCTGGCGTTGATTTTATGGATGAGGCATTTTCGTGTAGGTACAAAAAAACCTATGCTACCCGAATGTTGCTCGCAAATTAACTCGCCGATTGACCTCTTCCTCGAAATGTGACCTTTCATTAATTAGTGTCGGAATTCCCGACTAAACGCCCATTTCCCAGAAAGGAGACTTTAGCGCGGCGATTAACAGAGGCGCTGCACACTCGCGCGGCGCGTAAGTGCGGGCAGCATGCGAGGCCTTCATAACACGGTTGTTCATTTTTCACCCGAACATATTGTCAGGAAATTACTGGAAAATGTTATTTTGTGCCGAAGCATAAAAACTAATTAGGTCAGGGAAACTTCATTCTATATGAGCATTTATTCGTTTTTAATTAATTGACATTAACATATAATAAAAACAGTAATTTAGAGCAGAAAAACATTGCTTGGTATTACGCTTTCAGAAGTTTATTTCTCAGTGTTTCTGTAATTAACTTAACGATTGTCATAAATACCACTTACTGGTAATGCTATGAATTTTTTAAATGGATGTTGGTGTAAGTATAATACGACTACATTCCACGAGTGTTTAATTATTTTAAAGAATGTGCGACTAAATGCAGGTTCTGCATTTAGTCGCACATCGGCGTAAAATTCGTTAAGCATAGAGAGAGTTACAGTGAATTACTTGTGCATTTGCGACCGGCGGCGCCGCAACACGCGGCTAAATGCAGTCTGCGAAGGAAAGTGCTAAACCGCAGTTGTAAGTGCTGAGTTGGATGAGATAGGGTGGACAAATTATATGATTTGTGTTGATTTTCACACGATTTTCATACATACACACTATCACGTCATCATCCCTAACGGGGCAGACAGAGCCTAGGGCGGCAAGGCCCAGGCCACTTTTAGTGTGATGGTGGACATGGAGGTGCATGAACGATTTTCATAATATCTATAAATTACCTATTTTTTTAACAGCCTGTTTTTGTATCCCACTGCTGGGAAAAGGCCTGAAGACTACTTTGTAGGTGCCAAAAGGGCGCAGGAGTAGAGGACGACCAAGAAGGAGATATGGCGCGACGACATCGACTATTTCATGAGGGAGTGGCAGCAGGCCGCAACGGACAGGGACCAATGGAAAAATAAAAATTACCTATACCTTAACTTTATTCAACATATTATAAAATCCTTTGAATGCTAGGCCAAAGTAAGGAATATTTTTATTATACAGGGTTTTAGTAATTCAAGATGCAGTACTAACAACCAGATTGGGTTTTTTCTCGCAATTCTGGGTAAAAATTTGTCTCCTTGAGAAATTTTGGAGAAAAGGAATCTTTGGAAAAATGTTTGGAGAAAAAATAAATCTTGTGGAGAATTTTGAGTATTTTTTTTAAATAATAATAATCTTTGTTTAATCAATAACGGTAGGTAGGTACATTTTAAATAATTGAAGTACTTACAATACTAGTGGGTAGTTTTGCAAAGGATGACACTATTAATTTCACTAACAATATTATTTATTAAGAATAGGTAGTATGTACAGTACATATACCTATTGTATTGTGTATACACACTTCAGTATTATTAATTCTGATAGGCGAGTACACTAAACTTCACAGTCAAATTACAGCTAATGTCATTTGTTATGATTTGTTTGCAGTTTTACTGGTAGAACCACGGACAAAAAGCATTGCCTTTGGTACTACCAGTCGAAATATGCTTAGGACCACGGTCAAAACACGAGCCTGGGCTTTTGGGTAAAACTAAAGAAAGTAGCATCGTTTTGAAGAAAAATAATTTCGAATTTGGGGAGAAATAGAAAATAGCATCTGGCAACCCTGAGTAATAAAGTAATAAATAAGTTTATTTACTCTTCACAAGGTGACATATAGAGGTACAGAGATACATGACATCTTATATTATATCCTAGTTTTATATTACAGTTTATCAAAGATAGTTACAAAATCCTAATTCCTAACATTAAGTATAATACCCGTTGAGCATCCAAAATATTTCAAAAATTAATATGGTAGATAATATTCTAACGTTACAATACTATAAAATACTTGATGAGTATTTGTAACTAAAACAGATAATTAAAGAACGAGTAGAGAGTATATTAAATCTAGTTTCTTTTTTCTTAACTTTAAATTACAATGCACAATGAATTACAAAAACAAAAAATCCGAAGAGTATCTGTAACTAACAGTTTGTTAGAAATATTTAATACATCCTAATTTCTAACAGACAATACCTATATTCTAAAAAATAATTTTGATTGTGCCCAAAGTACTTAAATTAAATAATAAATATATAAAAAAAGAACTAATTTTAATGATAGTCAAGACGTTGCGTTGCGATTGCCTACAACTCACCAAAATTACATCAATGTGATCGTAATATTTGTGTTTTGCGATAGTAATATGCCATAGACAAACCTAGCGAATAGCACGGGGAGCAAGGTCCGGGGACACAGCGCGGCCTGCCGACGTCCTGGGAGCGAGTGGACGCCGCGATGAGAGTCAGACCACACAGGAATTGCGTGCTTTCAAAACTGATGGTATTTTCATACAATAAAACAGACAAACAAGCATACGGCCCACCCGTTAGTTTGTTTTGTTTTTTTTTTCGTGTCAGTAAGAGGCCAACACTGGTGTCAGATTTCAAGCTGCCTAAAGGCATAGCTTGACGACTGCCATACAATAATGACAGCTGGGACCAACGGCTTTACCTGCCTTCTGAAGCACGGAGGAGGATGACAAATGTTTGTACCACTTGTGGTCACCCATCCAAGTACAGACCACGTACGGAAATGCTTAACTTGTGAAAACGCTGGCAAGGCGTACTCCCACCGGATCACCGAACTTCTCCCCACCCGCTGATTAGTGGTTACCATAGTCTATGGCTTGCTACACCAGGAGTACCGCAACCGTGTTGCCGACTCTAAAAAAACCTTTTAACGCACTTTATGTTGTAGTTTCTGTGGAAAAACGTGGCAGTTTAGGCAGTGGCCTACACGTACCTTGAGGTCCTCAGATACTCTCAAGCTCAGTATTCCGATGCATCGGTCATCCTTCTTCGACCACTCGTTCACAGTTCAAGCTGTGCGTTTGTGGAACGAACTGCCTGAGTCTATCAGACGCGCACAATCTGTCTCTGTCTTCAAAAACAGACTTAAAGAAGTCTATCTAGCTGAGTAATCGTACATTATTAAAGCAATTGTAGTATATGTATTTATATATTTATATATATGTATACTATATTCATTATACCTATATAAGTAGATATATTGTATTATACATATATATAGTTTTGATGTGTAATTATATTATAGAATGCCTATACGTGTAGTGTATTGATATATGCTAATTTAAAAGTAGCCTTATTTATGTAACTATTTATCTCATTTTATCGTTTTCTTTGCGCCACCGTTTCTTTTTCACGTGCCTACATTTCTCTCCATCCACTGGTTGTCTGAAAGTGATCGCTGTCAGCGAAAAGACCGCCTATTGTACCATGTATATATATATTTACAATTTGTATTTTGTAAATTTTTTTATTTAGGTGCAACAAAGAGTTTTTCATTTCATTCATTCATTTTCATTCATTTCATTCATTCAGTTTGGCCATTTTATGAGCATGCAGTGTCGTAGATAATATAAGAAATTAGGTATATCATTAGTCCATGCCTTACTATATAAAATACGTCGTCAGAAACTAAAATAATCGTTCTCTTTATTCTCGCTATTTAATATCTTCAGAAAGATTGTTAAGATGTCGCGGTAAATAACTTTACACGTCATGTTGTCTCAACAGCAGAGCAGTCAATCCCTCTTCGCCACGACTTTGCGATGCGTGCCTCGGATAAAGCGGGATGAAGTTAGCAAGCACCGGCGACGGTGAGCCTGTAGTGTACTAATCCCGCCGCTCCCCGGGGCGCCCGGCCGTTGTAGGGCTGCGCCCGAATGAAGCTTGCCTTCGTTGGGTTGGTGCACGCTCGTCCGGAAAAATTATCTTCCCTTGATGGTTGAGCAAGGTTTTAGCTGAGGGTTTTAGTTAGGACTTTTGTGGCAATTTCAATAAAAAATCCCGGTTTATACTTGGCTCATTTTATTCTTTATCACGTACACTGATCTAGGCACATGTAGATCATGAAGATAAAAATCGTTTACGATTATAATTATTGTAATATGATTCAACCATCAAAATCTTTTACGAGCTTCATTACCCATTTGATTAACGAATCAGCTAAAATAAGTTTCTTTTGCGTTTTCAATTTAACCATGCCGTGCCTAATTTATCTACTAGATTTATCAAATTTTAAAAACTGGTAGCCCTGCACTGCACCCCGTGCTCCCAATAATCCAGCCCGCGCTCATGGTAATGTAATGTACTGCATATTGCCGCCAGTTTACACTCCCGCCGCCCCGCTCCCCGCGCCGCCCGCCGCTCTAGCGACAACTTCTGAAGAGTTGAAGACTCCAAACAGTCGGCAACTTGCAAAGTTCGACAACTACGCGACGCCACCGCCGACACGCCGATAAAACAAAGTCATTGTTTTGTCGCAAGAAAACTTGAGTTTTCTTTTAAAATATGCAAATTTTTGGAAGTTTTTGAGTTTGGATTTAAGATAAAAATGGTTTAGTGGTAAAGAAATTACCTTTAACTTTCTTCTCCTCTAAGCTTAGTGTTTCTTTCTCGAATTACAACAAAGTACAGTCGATTACTTCAATGAAATTATATTATTTTTTTTATTATTATTATTTACAGCGGGCACAATCGACTTCAATAATTTTTAAATTTTCTGTCCAAATAAACTGAAATTATTTTCTTCAAATAATATTTTTACTGCACCATTAAATAAATGCGTGATGTCAATAATATAACAACATAGAACTATATCCCGTGTGGTTCCGGGTTAGAATAGGACCACTCCATCTCTTCCTGTGGATGCCGTAAGAGGCGACTAAAGATCTCAAGCACAAACATCTCGTGCTAAAATTGCATTCCCAAGGAGGGTTAACGTCGGGCGGACGCCGGTTGTAAAACTTTTCGCATAAATATGTTTCCGAACAGGGTTGACGTCGGACAGGCGGCCGGTCGTAAAATTACAGCTAAATCATTTTAACTGTTCTGGAATTTTCCTCTCCACTTGGCAAGGACTTTGACATCCTTGTTGGGTGACCATTGACATGTATGTAATATTTAGAAAAGAAAAAGCGGGAAAGCGCACCCCAGGCTCCGAAGCAGCATAAGAAGAAGATAGAACAATAGCGTGCAATTTTATCATTTGTATGAGGCTCGGAATGGCTCGTAAAATTAACTGCAGTCATGTCTGATGACTATAGTTCCATTGCATTAAATCGACCTGAAAAAAGATCCGAGTTCTCTATAAATTATATTAAAAAGTTACCTATCTATTTTAAAAATAGGAAGTTCAATGTAAGATGACTGTTTTATTCTTAGATTATCTGATACCTAGTAAGTATGAAAATTTAAACAATATTTTTTTATGATCCCCTGTTACCTACAGGGGATCATAAAAAAATACAATGTTGCGTAGAGTATGAGATATTTTGAAAACGCAAGAAAGCGCGTGGCGTTGTTTCTTTGACTTTATTTCAACAAAACAAGAAGCATGTCGCATCGCTGTATCTGAAGAAGAATAACGTTCGACGAATCTCGGCCGGGGCCTGCCCTGCACTTACATGAGCCAGTTTGTAAGAAAAAAATAAGTTGCCCATTGCGTCTCCCGTCGCCATTCTAAAAGAAAATTTAGAGCACTTCGATTGTCAATCTTGTAAAAAAATAATGAGTTGGAATTAAAGTTCTAAATCTTGTGTAAAGTGAATAAGAACGTAATAATTTAATTAATAAATAACTTGATACTTACGTATGGCACCGCCCTGGTAGCGGCACGCGGCTCAGTGGGTAAACGCTCTTATGGTGCGGAATGCGCATAACAATTGAAATCATTATCTGAACAATTTGTATTTTGAATCGCAAGTGGGACCGTACCAAAAGAAATGCGCTACGGGTGAGCTACGGGTGAGCTACAGGTGAGCTACGGGTGAGCTACGAACCTGCTGCGAACGCTGCTGAGGCCCGATACTCTACGAATCATCATCATAATTTCTTTAAAAACTATTTTCTTGTCAGTGGAGTAGTTTGCATGCCTTCCCACGGGTATATATATATACTTGAATACTGAATAACAAGTTTACTCGTTCTGGTTTTTTTTTACGTTGGTTTTGGTTTACGTTGTACTTTAAAAAAAAACGTTTGTACTTACAAAAGATTACTCTCTCAGCATCACCTGTTGGCTGACTGGTAGAAAAGGCTCCTGCCAAATGCTTGACTTCCCTATATGACACGATTTCTGCCTTTTCCTTTACTTCTTCTTCCATAAAAGTCTTTCTTGACTTGACTTGACTCTTACTTTTCTTTACAAATAAGCTTCGATATTTCGTTATGCTTTAAACAACATTCAGTAAACCAGACAGTGCCTATATTTGAGGCAAGCTTTTGTCATTTCCCTCTTGTAAAGCAACACCACATTGACATGCTACAACAATAGCAAAGGGTCCATAGATACAAACAAGAGATCAAAGAGACGAGGCGTGAGAACTAACGACTACCGGGCGGGAGGGAATAAGACAATAACGTCACAGAGGAGATGACGTAGAGGATATGCTGATTCGCAGCTCGACCACTATCTAGGTCACTCCTCACAGACAATCACATTGCATTTACAACCTTTCAACCACACTAGTCGCAGCCCAAAACATCATTTGTCGTGGATAACCGTCATTCATACCGTCTACATAGCTGTATCACGTATGTTTTATTTATCTTTAAACTATCATTGTATCGGATTGAGGAAATGCTCATTTAATACAAATTACAATACGAAACTGTTCTGTTCTGTAAATTGTACGAACCTTAGTCTCTATATCTGTCTACTGTATGTCGGGGGACGCCGACACATTATAATTGCCGCATGTACCCACGATTCGCGACACAATCACTCCACAATGAGCTGATGGTCCGGCATGAGAGGGAAAATCACGCAGTTCTACAAAGTGTATACTCGGCAGGTCATTGACCAGCTTGATTACCAAGCGCGGATTGGCAGGTTTTCGCAGTAATTGCCAATTTTTACAAATAGGAGTACCAATATTTACCATAAACTTTTCATCTTTAAACGTGGAAATAATACCGAATATTTACCTACTCGTAGTAACACTTACTAAATGATATCAATTCACAAGTCCCATTATTTTCGGAATGTCTTAACTGAAATACAATAAATAATTTAAAATAGTTTATTTCTAGTACCTACCTACTCAATTAGTTTGGTTGACTAAACTATGGTTTACTTGGGTCGGGTTACGTATTTTAATTACATACATCATATAATATCAAAAAGTTTTGATAACTATATTATTTATAAGTAGCAGTCCACCCCGGCTTCGCCCGTGGTACACACATATGATAGCCTATGTCACTCGGGGATAGTGTAGCTTTCCAATGGTGAAAAAATTCCACGTGAGCAGGACAGTAGCGGCGTTAGGGTAGGGTGCGGTTGGGCGACCGCCCAGGGCGCCAGATACAAAGGGGCAATAGGGGGCGTTTTTAGGCAAGGGGGGGTCACAAATAATAATAAATATATAAATAGCAGCTGGTTAATGGCGGCAACTCCTAGACTCTTATTTGTATGCAACCCCCCCCCCCCCCCTTCGTTTACAATAGGGCGGCGAATTTGAAGAATCCTATATCGTACTTGCACCCCTCCCCCCCGTCGGCAGAAATAAATCCTAAGATTGATGCCTAAGTCAGTCTGAATTGCAGTTTGGGGGGGGGGGGGGGGGGAGGGGTTCGGAAAAACTCGCCCGGGGCGCTGGTAGAGCTACTGTACTGCATTTTAAATGCCTAAAAACCCTATTAAAATAATATTATTTATATTCGAAAAATTAAAAATTTATAAATGGGTATGCGTCGTATTCGTCTTTTATATATTTCCTCCTAAATTATGTAGTCTAATACGGAGTATTAAAGAGATGTGGTACATGGTGGTTGCGCGGGGCGTCCTTAATCGCCACTTGATATGAAGTGTGCATTTTATATGCTAATTTACATTTTAGATGGCGGCGCGCTGCGCGCCGGCTCCGCGCCTTGATATGTCTGCTCGTCTGTGCCGTGAGCGCAGTAGGTACGTGGAGAGGGGCGGCACGACATTGCGATCGTAGTACTACTATTTGTAGGTGTCAGTGACCATTACATAAGATTTTTCTAACTGCCTGCTGGTAATATGAATAACAACCAGGATCAATGACAAAATAAACTGGTCACGTTTGACCTGTACCAATGTATTTGAATTTTGAACCCTGTTTAATGATACTTGAGAAACACTGTATCATGTCTAATAAAATGATACTATAGTAGATATAGACATTTCTTCCTAGAAGCTTAGTGGCCATTCCGAAACGCTAGTATCAGTAAAAAACAATCATTTATAATTTATGTACCTATGTAAGTATATCTCGTCATAATACTCACTGTAAACAAACTACTTGTAAAATATAAATAAACATTTATTATTTGATTCTTTGATCATCACAAATAGAATTATAGACTATTGCTGAACTAAAGGAGAGTAAATCGCTTACTTTTTTGCCAACGCCGAGGCAATCTTTTCGTTCCGCCAACTTAAGGTGAAGATATAGGCAAATGGCCTTGAAGTGTGAATTAATTGTTAACTCGTAAATATGGTGATAATTTCCATATTGCTCTTCGTCATGCACTAGATAGCCCTTTAAATTATTTTATGAACTGCCGTTGAAACTATTATTGGTGATCCGTCTAGCTTTAAAACTTGCCGTGGCCACTTTTGGCGGAGGCAAGTTTTAAATCTAGACGGACTAATGTAAATACTTTCAACGGTGTTTCATAAAATAATTTAAAGGGCTATCTAGTGCATGACGAAGAGCGATATGGAAATTATCTCCATATTTACGAGTTAACAATTTATTTCAAATGAGGGCGCCACTTGAAGGCCATTTGCCTATACCTTCACCTTAACAATCTTAAGCAATAATTGAGTATTTCTTGAGATTTCTTGGGATATATTCTATACTTCTTGGGGCATAATATCCCAAGAAATACTCAATTATTACAATACCTAGCCGGTAAGAAATAAAAAGTAGTTTTGTACAATATTGTGTAAAATAAATGTACATAACAGTGACGCAGTGCAGCGTCTGCAAAAAGATCCATTCGTTAAATAAGAAAAAGAGCGCTCTCCGTGGCGCAAATAATGTTCACGCGGAGGGAGCACGCACGCACCGCGATGAGGATAAGTACCTTCCGACTGATCCTGCAGCAGAGGAATACGGTGGTAATAGTAAGCTTGTGGCTTGCTGTAAAATGTGCATTGTCACCTACTCTAAATGTAATAGCGTCAAAGACGTACTCTTCGTACCTTCTTACCTGTTAGATGAGAATCAGATGAAATATACTTAGTTTCATATTACTACGTTAATGTTCTTCCGTGCTGGTCTGGGAGAAAAAAAGTGTAGATGTAGATAGTGAAGATGCTTAGGTCGGCAGCTGGAGTCACAAGACTCGATAAAGGTGGCGCCCATGTAGTATAGCAGAAAAGGTGACAGAGTCGTAAGAGGAGGAGCGAGCGACCTGGCGCCGCGGCACGAGGAGGGCCGACCCCAAATAACGGGAGAAGGAATGGCAAAAGAAAAAGGACAAGTACCCGATTTTACGCTGCGTGTAAATGCTTGTAAGCCGGGTATGAAAGTATTGGCTCGTACAGTCGTGTGTTCTAATGTAAACAACACATGTTGACTTCATGTTCCAAATGGCCGCCCTGTAAATAAATGTAAATCCCTCGGTGCATTATTTCACAAAAATCGCAGTCGGATGTATGCGATAACCGCATAAATTGTTAAAGTGCGCTGCTTCGAGTTGTGTCGCAGCGCGGTTTATTTAGCAGGATCCGAATAAAGCAGGGTTTACGGCGCCGGGAGTCTGTGAAATGTTAATGCAAGCTGAATGCGGAGAGGTGCGGATCTGCGCGCCGCCGGGGCAGACTGATCTAATTGTACCAATTTTCTGTATTGGCTTCGGTTTATATCGTACGTCAATAATTTTCAATGAAAAGAAATGAAAATACAACAGTTCTGAACCAAACTTAGCAAGCTTACGCAACTTACCAAACTCACATATACTTTAAGCAAGGATTGGAGCAATATTCGCTGAAGATCGAGGTAGTGGAAACGGAAAGGATATAACAAGATAAATAGTTAGATATATGTCAAATCTGACTATTGCTAAACGATTTTGGATTGGATTGGGCAATAAAAGCTTTCCATTCTTTTAGATATACATATAGGGCCTTACTAATAGTAGTAATCGCGCGAGGCTTGCAAACAGAGCGCAGACATGAAGCCCGCGCTGAGGTTTTACAATCAGCCATCTTCCTTATATCAACCCTTCCTGGGAGTACATTTATGTGAAACGTTTTATAACCAGCCACTGCCCAAAGTTAAATAGTCTAAATAGGAATTCAGCACAAGATATTTGTCCTCCGGCATTGGCAAAGCATTCCAAAGCCGTATGATTTGAAAAGTGAAAGAGTTGGTCATAAAACTAGTACAAAATAAGGGAATATTAAGCTTAAGGGCCCGGTCCATATTTTTAGTGATTTTGACTGCTTTTTCGGAGCTGATTGGAGTCAAACTAACTAAGTAACAATATGTTAAGATATGTTAAATTGAATTTTATTTAAGTATAAAATAAGTGAATGAGACAATTTATTGATTTTCATTGAAATAGTTTGTTTAATTCCAAATAACCTGAGACGTGTTTCAATTTTTTGCGGTGTGTGACGTTCATGTCTATGTTGTTTACACGGAATTTAAAACATGAAGTTGTGTATAAATTACAGAAAAATAAAGACAAAAGAAAATTCTAAAAAGTGAATGAGAAGATATTAGTAATTTTTTTTTCTAATTCATTCAAAAACTTAGTTAAAAAGGTTAAACTTTGAAGAAAATATAAGCGAATACGTCGTCGGATTTCTTGCGCATACGACTGAGTTAAAAAATAAAAAATACACATATATGAAGATTGATTCATGATTAAACACGTTCAAAAAAGAAATAAAAATAATTTGTCTTTTGTAAAAAGATGTAAGAGTAAAAATTTAAAGTTCTCCGAAATTCTCAAATAAATATGGGGACAAAAACGCTGATAAGGCAGACCGCTCACTGCGCTTCTGAATTCGTCTGAATTCGTCTCCAGGAAGCATGTACAATACAGCGCAATGCGTATGTGTAGATAGAAAATATCGATTCGGGTGTTCAATCAAAAATTCCTACTGTCGAAGACTGCAGTCTTAAGTAAATCACTATATATAGAGTGAAGTTGACGATCCTGAGTACAGAACAATTTTACTCCTATTCGGAGAAGAATAACAACCGCATACAATGAAAGTGTAGACAAAATGCAGATGACATTTTTATTTTTTTTATATTTTATTGGTCGGTAAATTATCCCACGCTTCGAGATTGGCTCCCAAAAATTAAATAAACCAATGAGAACGGCACTTTTGTCGTCGTAGTAGGTAGGTAGGTACTTTACCTATATATTCCGTGGTAGTAGGTTAATTTATTATTATATATGTAGGTACCTAACATAAGAAATAAAACAAATAAGAATTACTGACAATGTTTTATTAATAAAATGTATAAATAATTTAAAACACTATAGACTAATCATTTTCATACTCCTTTTTTGGAGAATATCATAATAGACTAATCATGACATGACCGGTGACAATAGAGGTTCCTTTTTCCCGGCTTCAAAACACAGAACAGTTTGATGAACTTTGATGCCATCTTCTATTTTCATCTTCTTCTGAGTTCGATCCCCAGCCAGGGCAAGTTGGAAAATGGCATTTTTCAAATTGTCCTGGGTATTGGGTGTTTATCTATATATGTATTTATCATAAAATATAGTATCGTTGAGTTAGTATCCCATAACACAAGTTTAAAAAAACTTACTTTGGGGCTAGCTTAATCAGTGTAATTTGTCCCTATATATTTATTTATTATTAATTATTATTTATAGCCGCACTTAAAACATTTCTGCCTGTTTTCTTTATCTGACATTATTTATGGCACTAATTACGAGTATTTTTCACTAACTAAGCTTCACAGTCAAACACAAGCTCACAGGAGTATTTTTTCTCGGAAAGATAATTAATATCTCATCAGCACAGTTCGCAACGCAACACTGCAAGTTTAAAGTCAGAGTAATTTCTTAATGGAACAATAACTCAATTCGACGAAAAACACACGACAAAGTCGAAAACTCCGGTTTATTGTGAAAAAATCGCCATTTTGGTTTAACATTGAGTAGTGTTGCCAGTACTAATGAAAAAAAGTTACTACAATATTTGTTTTTTCTACTGCAATAGTAATAAGTATGACTTGTATACAGCCACACTGTTTTTATTCCTCGTAGGTAGTTTTCGAAGGCCCGTACTAACTTGACCAGGGCTGATCTTGAGTATCAGCGAGATACTGAAACTTTCATTTCAAATACTCAGGCGAAGATCAAACTGTGATGTACCCCCGCCGCCGTGGCTACCGCTCCGCCCCCCGCCCGCCCCTACATCGCACGAACGAGCATGTTAGAACGAACGCTGCCTGACTGCTCTTACTAGGTGCATATTACAGAATAAATTATAGCGGTCTCACTATTTTACTAACATAACTTTCTTTACTCTCTCTACAATTTATTGACCTTAAGTATCTAGACACAATGGTGTAAAAGCGGTCTTAAAGCCTGGTCATCAACTTTTGAACCACAACTTTCTAACTCTCGCGGTCGCGGGCTTTCGAGGCCCAATTTTTATAAAAATTGTCACCTGTCGAGGTCCTCCCGCCATCTCTTTTTGGGGCTCGCCCAGCTTCTTTTCCCATTCCGTGGAGATCATAATGGCCCACTGTTGGGTTAGGAATAGGCCTTTGTCAGTGCATGCCAATCACCTCGGTACTGCGCCTTACGAAAGTTCGTTCGCCCGCTTCGACCCGCGACTTTTATTATGTCATCGACCCATCTAGCTCTCAGACGACCCACACTACGTTTACCATCTAGGGGCCACCACTCTGTTAGCACTCTACTCCACCTATCATCACCCCATCTTGCCAGGTGTCCCACCCAACTCCACTTGAGATCCATAACACATTTTCCGGCATCCTGAACTTTCGTTCTGGATCACAATGTTAGGGATTCGGTCTTGAAGTTTGATGACGAACACATGGCTTGCTCCATGACTCTTTGTGCAACTCTGACTCGGTTCACCACCTCCTGGGTCAGCATCCATGTTTTGCCACCATAAGTCATTGTAGGGAAGACACACTGATTAAAGAGACGGGTCTTCAGACATTGTGGAATTTGCGCGATTTAAAAAAAGTAAATGACATATATTCCTGTAGAAAAATATTAAAAAATGTTTTAAAGTAAGTAATCAATTCATTTTAATGCCGTGAGAAAAGTAGCACGTCATCAGTAACCGCCTTAACGTGGCAGGTGCCAGCGATTACTCATCACCTCGCGCCACGTTTATCCACTTAGCGCGATAAAAATCGCCGGTGTTGTCGCGGGCCACAGAGGCTAGAGCTAGACAGCGACGCACATTATGACGCTCATTCGTTAGGCTGTGGTCGACGCGTCGAGTCGCGACTATATTCTAATGAGAAATTCCTGTGCACACATGTCCTGTATGATAACACAATATAAATGTTTAATCTATTGCAATGACAAGTTATTGATAATGATAAATAACTTCAGCATAATCTCACCGCCCTGTTTTGTCCCATTGCTAAACCGCTTTTCAATCTAGGTCAAGATCAAAAGGTGTCCAGACCCGTTTAAAATATTAAACTAAATGGTTCTATCCTATATCAGATAAGTTCTTGTACTCTTGTTTTCAACATAATTATCTACACAATACACATTGAATAACAAGTGGCAACACAACATGCATCCCCAACAAGGAATACCTAAAAATACAACCTAAAGTCTTGGGTATAGAATTCATACAAGTTGACTTTTACAACACCTGCTAAATTTTTGGAGGAAGGCGAGCCTATGATTTGACTATGACACTGTTTCCTACCAAATTATTAGTGAAAAACATTATTTTAATGACCATTCTACCTTTGACAATTGTTTGAACTGAGCGCTTATTGACCGAACGAGCGGCGAAGCGTAGGGCCGTAGCAGGGGGGGGGGACATTGTGGGGCAATGCCCTACCTTCAAATCACTGCCCTGCCTTGAATTTTTTTTTATTATATTTAATTATTAATTTTTACCTCTCTCTCACTCAGTCGTGGATCATCAAACAAACAAACATCCAAATCTGGCAGTTCAACCATCTTGTTCGCTTGTTCTTCATCATTGAGGATTTAATAGTTCTTAGATCCATGCTCGTGCTCTGTCACAGAAATTAATTGTCTACGAATAGCTAATGAATGTACATCACTGACCTAGAGGTAAGTGATGTACATGGTGATTGATTTAGTAGCCCGTGCTTCGAGGGCGGATCAATTATGATATTTTTTGTTACTTCTGCCCTACCTGTAACCAATGCCGCCCTACCTCAAATTCGACTCTAGCTACAGCCCTGGCGAAGCGTCTTTGTTTCAAATTCGGATGTCCAGATTCCAGTTTTCTGGTTGATCTCGCCTGCAGGTCGCATTTCTCAACCGATTCTCGTGTTTGTGAGCAGGTTCGTTATTTAGTTAATGTTTGTTAATGCAAAGTTTGGCTTTTGTCTAAAAAGACAGACCTAGTTAGGTAGCTCGAGAGTCGGCACCGTGTAACGCTGCTAAACTCCTAACAGTTTCCACGAACAGTGATCCGCACCGCAGGGCTGCCGCGCGAATTTATAAAGATCCTCCGTCGAGATTTTATTGCGCGCTCGTGCATTATTCACGCGGGGAGTAGGCCATATTTCTCGCTGCACTCCCTTATTTATGACGCGTACTAACATCGAGCCATTGCCTTTTTGTGTTCGTCTGTACGTATTGCGAGTATACTCACATGACTAACTGCCGCGAGCTCGTCATTACTCAGCGACGAACGCGGAAGTAATGCCGTGTTTTTCTCTTGTTTTCTGATGTTGCGGTTATGTCTCCTTTCATTTTAATTTACAGCATTTTTATCGAACGATTTCGTTAGCAACATTTAGCTCAAGATATTTACAACAAAATGTGGACCCAAACCAACATGAACCTTAATCAAGAGGTTTTACACTCTTTTGTAATATTTCTTCCAAAAGGTTCATAAGTGTAGTGTATTGTGTACAGTCGAGATGAGCAGCCTAAATAGGTTAATAAGGCAAGATTGAAGCCATGTTCGGTGTTTGAGGCACCTGGTTCCACTAGGATGGGCCCTTCAGCGTAAGTGGCCGTTTGCGGCTCGCCGCTGCGACACGTAATTAAGGGCGCGCGTATGTGGCACTGCCACGCCGCGCCGCGCCACGGGCTAGGAAATTAGCCCGCGCCCTACATTAGGAGCGTTTTTCGTGAAGCAGGTTATTTATGATTAAGAAGTTATCGGTGCTGCTCCATTAGCCGAACAGGCTTAGCTAACAGCTTACTCTAATACGAGGGCTGTTTGATAAGTACCCGTTTTCTAAATATATTAATATCACTGGCCGCAAATAAGTATACCACCTTTTTAAGCCATTTTTCAGAGGCGGGAAAATTAAAAAAAAAATGGCATTCTTTTGTTTTTTTTTCTCATTTGACAACGATTCAGTGAAGGCGTGAACTTAAAATTGTTAAAATGGAGAAAGAACAGTATCGGTCTGTAATTAGATTCTTATTTTTGGAAGGAAAAACATGTGATGAAATAAAAGTAAGAATGCAAGCGGTATACCATGAATGTGCTTCTTCTATGACAACCGTCAGATATTGGTATAACGAGTTTAAGCGGGGGAGAACAACCGTCTTTGATGAGGATCGCCCAGGCCGGCCAGTTGAGGTGACTACAGACGATATGGTTAAAAAAATTTAAAATATCGTTTTAGCCGACCGCCGAATTAAACTTCGAGAAATCGTTGATGCTGTAAATATTTCAATCGAGAGGGTACAACACATATTAGAAGAAAAATTGGGTATGAAGAAAGTATCGGCGAGGTGGGTGCCGCGTTTACTCACGGAGGAGCAAAAACGGAACCGACTGACTACTTCGGAGCAGTGTTTGGCCGTGTTCAAACGTAACCCGAAGGAGTTTCTGCGTCGTTTCGTGACCGTGGACAAAACGTGGGCACACCACTACACCCCGGAAATGAAAAAGCAGTCGAAGCAGTGGATTTTACCGGGTGAAACTGCTCCAAAGAAAGCAAAAACCGTCCCATCGGCTGGATAGGTCATGGCGACCGTTTTTTGGGATTCGCAGGGTATTATACATATTGACTATTTAGAAAAGGGAAAAACAATAACAGGGCAGTACTATGCCAATTTATTGGATGAATTTGAAGGACGCCGTGTTGAAGGACAAACGACCCCATTTAAAAAAGAAATAAGTACTGTTTCATCACGACAACGCCCCGGCTCATTCATCCAGAGTTGTGACGGCTAAATTAGCATAGTTTCGCTACGAACTATTGTCTCACCCCCCGTATTCTCCAGATTCGGCCCCATGCGATTTCTTTTTGTTTCCCAACCTAAAAAAATGGCTCGGTGGCAAGCGATTTGGATCAAATGACGAAGTCATTGCCGCCACAGAGGCCTATTTTAATGACTTTCCAAAATCATACTTTTTGGATGGTTTATTGAAGCTTGAGTATAGGTGGAACAAATGTATAGAGTTAAAAGGTGACTACGTAGAAAAATAAATGCATATATACAAAAAAAAAAGTTTTTTTTTCCATAAACGGGTACTTATCAAACAGCCTAGGTATAAGGTTGTACACTGAAACCTGCGGGTGCCTGGGAATATCGTACATCAGGCTGAAAGGGTGCACGTGTACCCATTCGATTCTGGTGGCATTCCAAGGCTAAATGTCTGTCAAGGCTGGAAGTGTGGATGAACACAACGCTACCACTCCCAACTGGTCAGTATTTACAGGCAGTATCACAAAAGTATTTTAGTATATGAAGTACATCTAAGTTAAGAATTCCCGCGGCGGAACAATTTATGATGGATTTTTCATCTCATTTAAAAAAAGTGGTACATTACCCCATATATCTACCACAAATCCAAAATGAATAAATGCTCCTCAAAGCGCTTTATTCAAAACAAATTCAAACAGAAGCTAAACTAACGGAACTAATCGCCGGTTCTCAGAAGTTAGCAACTCTATTACCGCACTACACGCTAACATTGAAATAATAACCGCTGCGATCTTCCTGAATGCGAACCGTGCTGCTTTCAAAGTGAGAATTTGATTGTGTGCAAACTGGACACGTGCTTAGTGGCATTCTCTAATCGTGGACTAGGTGCCTATTTGAAGCTTACAATATAGATTGATATTGGAACTTACAATATAGTTTGATATTTGAAGTTACAATAATAGCTTGATATTTGAGTCGCGGTGAGAAAGTTTTGTCCAGGTAGTCCAGGATAATAAAATGTCATAGGTAGTAGTGGTTTCTGAACCTAGCTAGCAATTGAAATCTATGGCAGCTGGTACTATTTTACCGAATTAATTTAGTAAATAGTATTTTATCAGTATTCGTCCTAATTATAACGCTCATCTCGCGTTAAATAATACTTTGGTTATAGTCAAGTTTACTTTGTACGAAAGTGGCAGTAAATAATAAAGAAAGCTCACGTATAACGAGAAAACGGGACATTTTCCTCGTAATAAACAAGAAGTTTGTCGACCCTGTTAATCTCACTCAATACATGAAATTAAAACAAATGGGGCCACTCCCCCGGCCTGCTCACCGTCCACGGCGATATTAAAAAAAGTTGCGAGTTATAGAGCAGAGGCTGAGATGACGAAACTCGGGGACAAAGGGGCACATGACACATTACATCGCTTTAATGTAATAGATGTTAAATGACACATTTAATGTAAAAATTAGGTCCCAAATTCATATTAGACCGATAGATATTTATAGTAACTGCATTAAACTAAGTTTTTACAATTTATTAGTAGGTACGGTACGACTAGGATCAGTCGTCACTGAAAAAACAGCTGGTCGGTCTCTAACTTTATATAATTATAAAAGTTGGCAACCCTAGATTCATATCGTCGCGACGCCCGGGATTTTCTCTTGCTTTCTGACGTACGTTGAGAAAGCAATCCTGTTACTTTAAAAACCATGGTGAAGTGACAATCTTCAGAGATAAGCCTACGGTCACGTAGCTCGGAGCTCTACCCGGTAAACAAGTCGTCACTCCGGAACGATTGCAATTTTATGTTCCTATCGGTCTCGTTTCTAGTTGTAAGAAAATGTAGTTGTTGTTCCTTTAGTCTAAGGAAAACCTTCCTTAGATTAAAGTTCCACCACCACGGAGGACGAACTTGTTTTTGTATTTTCTATTCACAGCATCGCTCTTGCGACGTACAAGTAATCTTCTCGAAGGGACCGTCGTGATGCAAAATTCCAAACACATTTACTTGGGTACCTGAGTCTGAAGTAAATTAGTGAGAGCGCACTACGGAACCTTTTATTTCGATTCTATTTTCACTACTTAATGAAATTAGGTTGGAGTGGAGTTAGAAAGGTGAGGACAAATTGGACACAACGACGAGTATACAGCGAATCGGATCACCTATAATAGACGATGTATGTATAGGCGATGGCATCCAATCTCACTCATCATTGGGGTAAGATTCATAACAATCATATTCATAACAGCAGCAGCATCACATTACATCAGATTCTCTGAAAATATACCGCAGTGAACGCAACTCTGTATGCGCACGTGTATGTGTTCTTGAAAACAGAAAACGTTTAAATTTAAATTGCGTCTGCAGTTTTGATAAAAGTAGTGTGGATTGTTACCTGCACATTACCAAATTCAAGATCGAGGGCCGCAGTTGGCGGCTTCCGAAACTTGTGTAAATTGTGACGAAATGACATTTTTCCTAAACTGCGCATTGTTCGCTCTGTGGGCGTTGTGGCGTCTCATTTGCGCCATTGTTGTGAATACCGTCGTAATTCCTCGCGCCCTCGCTGCAAATTACATACACTACACATCTGACGCTTCTCGCTATTTGAGCACTACAAGCCACTTGTAACTAAGCAGGTCACGTATAACGCTACAATGCAAGGAGTACGATACAATCTATCCGGTGGTAGATTGACCACATTTGTTTCAATTGCGAGATATCCTAAGAGGACACAAAAACTCACGTTATATATATACACTAGCTGTGCCCGCGACTTCGTTCGCGTGGTTGTCGGAACGTAATGTTATATAGCCTAAAGACTTCCTCTATAAATGGACTACCCAACAAAAAAAGAATTTTTCAAATTGGACCATTTGTTCCTGAGATTAGCGCGTTTAAACAAACAAACAAACAAACTCTTCCGCTTTATAATATTATTAGTATAGATTTGCAGAGATGTGCGCTATGCATAAATATAATCCGTATATATATATATATATATATCCATAATATATCTAAAATATTTTGCGCATATCTCAAAAACAGGCCAGTTGGTGATCGCAGTAAATGCCTACCTAGTACCTATTCATAAAATAAATATAACCGCTACGATAAACGCTGATCCAATCATAGGTTGTCGGCAAGTGGCTTTAGGTCTGCCTTTTATCAACTAATTTATATCAAAACTAGCTGTGCCCGCGACTTCGTTCGCGTGGTTGTCGGAACGTAATGTTATATAGCCTAAAGCCTTCCTCTATAAATGGACTACCCAACAAAAAAAAAATTTTTCAACTCGGACCATTAGTTCCTGAGATTAGCGCGTTTAAACAAACAAACAAACAAACAAACAAACAAACAAACAAACAAACAAACAAACAAACAAACAAACAAACAAACAAACAAACAAACAAACAAACAAACAAACTCTTCCGCTTTATAATATTTGTAAAGATTGAATTTATACTTCTGTAGTTTACTTTCATTTTGTGCTCTCGCCCTCTATATTGTTAAATCTTGAGCACCCTGTGTGAATAGCGCGTGGGTTAAATATGTGCATACATTACCGGGAAATAATGCTATAAATGTTAATTAGTACCTACCAGAGCGGCATTGTACTGCCAACCGACAACACAAACTGCAATACATACAATATTGGCTATAATATGGTTATCAGTTCACCGGGCCACGAAGCTATATGATACACACACATTACGATATTCAATGCCTGTCTTTATATATTATATACTTTGCTGCATACCTACTTATTAAATTCTTCATAAATGTTGTACATTGCTTCCTTAGGGGGACCCTTGTCTCACAGACGGAAATTTCATAGAATTACGATTCACAGAAAATGTTTCATAGAATATTTAATTCTTATATTTTTATTTCAAATATTATTGTTTCAAATACTATTTACTTTAATGAAACATAATTTATAGAAACACAGTTCAATTAATTTTATAATCTCATATTTTCATTTAACTAACTAATCAAACAGTAGAATATTTTTTCAAAGAATATTGTTTGTTCGGAATATTCCTTCTGTAAAAAAGTCAACTTTTATTATTTGAAGTATTATATAAAAACATTGTTCAAATTATTTTACAATAGATTAGAAATCGCTACCATAATATATATGTTAGGGAAAATCTATAGGTTGGGTTATGTTAGAACTGCGACCAACTAGGAAAGTTCCATCTATTTTACTAAATTAGGGCAAACCTATAGGTTAGGTTATGTTAGAACTGCGACCAACACACGCACGAGCCGAGCGAGCGAAGCGAGCGTGCTGCGGCAGCGGCCAGCGTTTGCAAGGAAAGTTTTATCCATTTTACTACATTAGGGTAAACCTATAGGTTAGGTTATGTTAGAACTGCGACTGACACACGCACGAGCCGAGCGAGCGTAACGAGCGTGCCGCGGTAGCGGCCGGCGTGTGCTAGGAAAGTTCTATCAATTTTACTAGGTTAGGGCAAACCTATAGGTTAGGTTATGTTAGAACTGTGACCAACACATGCACGAGCTAAGCGAGCAAAGAGTTTAGAAACTATCACATAATAAAATGTTTTTCTTGGTTATAAGTATTATGAGTATTATATTAACTAAAAATATTGAAAATAAAAATATTTGATTTGATATTATGATATTATAAACTTCGAAAAAGTAAATATTATTTATAAAAACATCTGTGATTTAAAATTCTTCATAATAAATATTTTCTGTGTACCAAAAATCTATTTTTAAAAATTCTTCATACTAAGTAACTAATCTACGTATTAATTATTCAATGAAATGATAATCTTAGAAAAAAATTCTGTCTAACGAAAATCTATTAAACTTTTGCCTATAAAAGAAAGCACACCCCATTGCTTATATAAGTCTGGTTTCAGAGTCACGCGTTTGAACAGCGCCGTCCAGACGCGTGCGCTTGCACTAGATAGTAGCCGCGTTTCATAGTCACACCGTTCAAAAGCGCCGTTCGTGAAGCGCGCGCCGTTGGACAGCGCTGCCGAAGCGCGCGCTGTCCGAACTCCTCTGCTGGCAATTAGCATTTCAGAGTGACGCCGGTCAAACGCGCTGTTCCGTACAGTCAAGTACAGTTAAAACAAGATATAGGTACTTTGAAAAAACTAATACCCGACTACGAGAAAATTCTTACTGAAAAGTTTAAATTATCCAATTAATGCAAACTCTGAAGCTATTTACAGCTAACAATTTTTATATTTTTGAAATGTACTTATTTAAATCTTTCATTTGATATCACATAAGTTAGAGAAGCAAAAAATTTTTTTTTGCGAACAACCGTTTTTTATATGTAGGTATGCAGGTTTTTTATATGTACATTCATCATATTTATTTTATACATACAAAATGTGGCCTATCTCACGTCGGTCGATTGACATCTCATTTGTGAAAATTGGATAAGCAATTCGGATGTTTGTACTTTTATGTATTCTGTGCCTACGGTGGAACACACATAGATATTCGATGAGTAACAATTTCATCGATACTGATCGACCAAGTTCGGGTAAGATGTTTGTGCAACTTTTTTCGGCTGGTGATATGGGGATACGATTCACACTTAATCGCAGTAAATTACTTTCCAATTTGTATAGTAATTCGTCAAAAGACCTTGACGAATGGCGAAAATATTTATAAAATCTGTAACTGTCTTCTCGTAAATCGGAGAACGATGTTACAAAGGCGTCTCTCAGTAACCTTGTGACATTAAAAGGACCAATTTGCAATCTTCTACGACGTCGCTGTTGCACTCTTTTCCATTAAAAATAGCTTATCATGTTATTATGTTTGTGCCTATGACGACGTCTATACACAACTTAACTGTACTGAATAATGTGGAAGCCAAGAAAAAGCGATTGAGTTGAATTTTGCACTTGACTGTACATTGCAACGAAACGCGCGATACTAAAACTCGTTTCACAACGGTCCGCCGGTCAAGCGCGCGCTGTTGAAACGCGCTGGCCAACGGCGCGTTTCGCCGGCATCACTATGACACCAGCCTAAGGTATTTAAGTAGGTACAATACCCGGCACATAAGTTGACCCAAAATGGCGGTCACTGCGCACACTTTTCCCTCTAATTATACCTGCGCAGAGCCGCCATTTTGGGTCAACTTATGTGCCGGGTATTGTACGTTTTTATTTAACGAAAGTATTTTTATAAATTAATCATAACAGAGAGAGGAGAAGAATCGAGGCATCTCCACTTAGGTAACTCCACCGACAAGAGCAAGCTCGAAGAAGAATCATAACACTAAAAGTAATTACGTATATTTTTATAAATTAATCATAACACTATAAGTAACTACGTTTATTTTTATAAATTAATCATAACACTATAAGTAATTACGTTTATTTTTATAAATTAATCATAACACTATAAGTAATTACGTTTATTTTTATAAATTAATCATGACACTATAAGTAATTACGTATATTTTTATAAATTAATCATAACAATTTAAGTAATTACGTATATTTTTGTCCGAGCGAGTGAAATGACTCCGTGTCAGCTTCAACGACTCCGTTTCAGCTTCGGCAGAAATTCTTTCGAGTGTCCGGATGTTCGGATGTCCAGATTTCAGATTTCCGGCTGTTCTCGCCAGAGGTCGCATTTCTTAACCGACTCTCGTGAAATTTTGTAAGCAAGTTCGATAATTATATATAATTTTTTAGTCGATTCAATTAATCCATTTTTTTTAAAATAGCGGAAAATTTATTAAAAACTTAAAAAATATATATTTAAACCATTTCTAAAAATGTTCAAAGTGTCATAATGTGTTTTTGTCCGAACAACTTTTTTATCCGATAAACTTCAAGTGGTGACGATTTAATGCAAACACAGACTCGCGAGGTCAACATAGATACTGACAACTGGGTAGATAGACATACCTATAAACCATTACTATAGTAATGGCAGCGGCCGGCGAGTGCTAGAAAAGTTTCATCCATTTTACTAGGTTACAAACCTATAGCAATAAAAATCGTGGAATAGTTTTCTGGGAAATTAAATTCGATGTCAAAAAGATCTGTATTCTAATAGACACCCATTTATATTTCACTATGGTAACCCTATACCAAATCCTTATGTCGTCGCAGTGGGATTGTTTAACAATTTCGTCAAACAGCGGGTTACCGCTACTGTTTGACAAAATCGCTAGCCGTTTGGAATCGTGGTTAGCGGTTTAAATGAACGTAACACGTTGCGCAATCTTAGACAATCCAGCTGAACGATTGCCAGTTGTTTAACAAAACCGAGCTGTAATACCAAATAGCTAGAAGTTTTATCAATTAGCGGATTATACTATCCAACTGCGACACATATATTACATGCTACACATTCGCTGTCATTTACTAATAACAAAGAAGTGCCGCTATATTTCGAAAACGCTTTTCTACCGGCCTTTATAAATTCAGTTTTGTCAAGGAAATAAAAATCCCATATACGAGTAGGAGGTCGGCAAGCGAGTTAGTCGCTGAAAGACGCGGCGCCGCAGCGCAGGTTTATTGGATTCCTGCATCACGCCGCGCCGCGGCCGCGGCAGCTGGCGCCTTACATTTCCACCCTAATGGCATTCCAGTGTCCTATATTTTAGCAGAAAACGTAAACTTAGCGATTTTTGTGCAACAACATCAAAACACTTACGTAAAGGACCTTGCGAGATTCTCTTCGAGATCTCGGCTGCTTGCACAATATCACACTATTTGTTCTACATTTGTCAGTCTTGGTTAAAACTATACATAACGAAATTAAATGACACACATCACACACATCTTGAGAAAATTTCTACTTTAATAGACTCTAGGAGTCTAGACTTCATAGATGTAGGAAAAGCATTTTTCTAACCAATTTAGTCTCTGTGGAAACTATGGGCTGCTGGGGCGCGGACGCCAAGCGATTGGCGAAGGGCACCGCATAGCCGAGAAGACTAGGGACTTTGCTCCGGCACGTTTTTAGTGCAAAGAATGGCCATTGCAATACAACGCTGCAATGCCGCTAGTGTACTAGGCAACTTTGCGCCGGAAGCTTTAAGGGGCGGGTTTTAAATTATTATTGACTGTATTGTAATTGACAATTTGTTTATATTTTAATTATAGATATTAATATTGATTTATTTAGTTAAATACTGTATTTCAGAGAACACATTGAAACAATGCATTCAAAGAAAGCCTCAAAATTAGCCGGTTTTGTCATGCGCCAAACAAAAATTTTCAAAGAACCTGAAATCCCCATTATGCTCTTCAATTGTTATGTGCGAAGCTTGATTGAATATTGCAGTCCCGTTTGGAATCCATCCTATGCCATTCACATCAAGAGGATTGAAGGCATACAAAAAAGATTTGTATATCATCTTACCTTTTCTTTTAATAACTGTCGGAACCTAGCATCCTACGAATCTAGACTTAACCATTTCAAAATTGTCCCTCTGGAACGTAGGCGACAGGCTGCTGATATAATATTCTTGCTTAAGATTATTCAAGGCAAAATTGACAGCCCTGATCTGCTCCGAAGATTTACCTTATCTGTTCCGAGATCATGCAGTCGCTTACATAACAGAGTCACTTTTAATTTGCCCATCTGTCGAACGAATTACCGCCAGCATTCTTCGTTGAATCGCATGAGTGCAAACTACAATAATATATGTAATGAAATTGATATCTTCGGTGCATCGGCCAATATGATTAAAAATTATTTTATGATTAATTATTCAATTCAATTCAATTCAATTCAATTCAAAATATCTTTATTATCATAGGATATTTATAATATCTCTTAATAATAGTCACTTTGTTTTGTTTTGCACAAATGTTGACGTCAAATCGTTACTTAAAGCTAAGTTTACGCCGCTTCCTAGGCGCAAGTGCAGAAGAAGCGGCAACAAACTGCACTGCACGTTTTCTCCAAAGACGTCAACTAACAAACTAAAAACTTAAAATTAGTTATATAGATGGACAGAGATTACATTGTTTATTATGTCATAATTAAATTGAATTATAAGAATTACGAAATTTAAAATAATGTCAATTTGTAAATTTAGTATGTAGGTACCAATGTACCTAAATTATGACATGTCTAAGTATACAAACCTTTAAGAGGGACCCGCGCCAAGCTCAAGCCAGACCTTTTTGTCTTTAAGATAGTCATCGGTCCTATAATAAGCCTTCTCACAAAGTACTTTCTTTACATAAGCTTTGAATTTTCTGTCTGGCATATCAAGGACCGATTCTGACAATTTATTATAAAAAAGTATACACTTCCCCATAAAAGACTTACTGACTGTATTCAGCCTGTAATACGGGCTAACTAAGTCATTCTTATTACGTAAATTTCTATCTGTAAAATCACTTACTTTATTGAACATGGAAATATTTTTCCTTACATACATTATATTTTCAAATATGAATTGTGATGCAAAAGTAAGTATACCTATTTCCTTGAATAATTCCCTCAGTGAGTCTCTCGATCCTAAACCGTAAATAGCACGAATTGCTCTTTTTTGTAAAAGAAAAATAGTCTGAATGTCGGCTGCACTCCCCCATAGAAGTATCCCGTAAGACATTAGACTGTGAAAGTAACTAAAGTACACTTGTCTAGCTGTTGCTACATCTGTCAATTGTCTTATTCTCCTAACAGCGTAAGCCGCAGAGCTAAGCCTATTAGAAAGTTTAGTTATATGAGCGCCCCATTGAAGTTTCGAATCAATTGTGATTCCTAAAAAGGTAGTACTTTCAACCAGATCGAGTTTCTGTCCATTAATTAGTATGTCAACGCAGGCTTGATTCACATTAGGAAGAGAGAATCGAATGCATTGGGTCTTGTTCGCATTTAACATGAGGTTATTGGCCGAAAACCAATCAGAAATTAAAGATAAGGTGCTGTTCACCGCGCTAGCATCACTGTTATGTCGATCTATTTTAAATATTAGCGAGGTGTCATCAGCAAACAGCACCATGTCAGCCTCTCTCTCAACCATGTAAGGCAAGTCATTGACATAAACTAAAAAAAGGAACGGTCCTAGAATTGAACCTTGGGGTACGCCCATTTTCACATTAGACCCGTGTGATTTTACGCCGTTTATATCAACAGTTTGAAGCCTATCTGTTAAGTAAGATTCTATTAATTTAATTGACTTATCATCAAAACCGTATTGACGAAATTTGAGCAAAAGTGTTGGATGATCAACGCAATCAAATGCTTTAGAAAGATCGCAAAATTATCCAATTGCATCATTTCTGTTTTCCCACGCGTCGTAGATATTAGTAATAAGTGCTACTCCTGCATCGGTGGTCGATTTTCCAGCAGTAAAGCCGTATTGTTGGCTATGGAAAAGATTATTGGTCTTAAAGTGAAGTAGCATTTGATTGAGCATTATCTTTTCGAACACCTTACTCAAAACTAGCAGAATAGAGATAGGTCTGTAGTTGCCAGGGTCTGTTTTTTCTCCTTTTTTGAATAAGGGGATTAGTTTACTACATTTCATTAAGTTAGGATTGTATTTGTACTATTTACACAAGCATGCAATCCCAATTTAAAGTTTAATTATTTATGTAACTTTTTATTTAATATAATTTAAAACCTTATTTAATTTTGCAATGTAATTTAATTTATGACTTAAATAATTTTATAATTACTGTAATGTAATGTAATTTTCAATTTAAAACGACTGAGAGCTGTTTATCAAATGTGCATGCTGTGTTCGCTCCAAGTAGGTTGGCAACTTATATGCTCTAATTTGTATATGCTTAGATTTGTGTGTTGTTCAGCCAGTTAGCGAACCAAATAAATAAAAAAAAAAAAAAAAAAAAATGACATGAAATTCGACGAATAAACGAGTTTTGCTTTAAAATTTTGTCTCTCCCACTAGTACTAAGGTCAACGAAATTAATACAAATATTTATCCAATAGTTTCGTTGCCATTGGCCATGTATCCGGCCGCACCAGCAGGCACAAGGTGCGGTGCGACTCAAACAGACCACCACCACGGCACGAAACGCACCGCCGCGCCGCGCGACGCGACCCGCGACTTCGTGCGGCGCGAGATTTACGAGCCCGGGAGCTGATTTATATTTAATTCGCAAGCCACCGCCTCTCAATTACTTCTGCGCGGAATCAATTAAAAGTTGTGAGGCTTCTGCTCATACTTGTTTCAATTGCTGTCTTCAGAGCAGCGGGGTGCCGGAGTTTGTTTACTTGCTGATTGGTGGTTTAGAAAATGTGAGATAACTACCTAATCATTATCAGTATAAAAATCATTGTAATATTTAAAACCGAAACAAACACTTAATGTCTATTACAGAAAAGATTTTATTTTTAGTATTTTTCTGAAAGTGCTCTTATTGTTGTTGCGCAACAAGTAGGTACAGATGTCTCAGCTCACGAGCGCTTCTGAGGACTTTTGTCGCCAATAAGCCTGATATCGTGCTAACGCTAATTAGGTTAATTTTTTATAATATTTTTAATAATTGTATTAAATTTATTATATAACTATATCTAACAAAGAAAATAATAATATCTATTTCGAATATAATCAATTGCCACCCGCATGCATGGGACATGCATGTCTCTGCACAGAATACATAAGAGTCAAACAGAATGGTATCTCACAGCGTCTCCCGCAAATTGGCGTCCCCGCACCTCTCCCCCGCACTTTGTGAGCTTTGACAGCTCCAAACCAGGGTTTAATTACTAGCCGCACGCAATACGCGACGTGTGTTGTCTTGAGAACTGTCAACCAATAGTAACCATCATGGTGAGAAGGTGCGCGTATAATAATTGTTTATCCACCCAATACTCTAAAGAACGTATATTTCATACATTTCCAAATGATGAAAACAGGTAAGCAAAGCAACAATATAATTTCACGTTATTACCCAGCAACCATCTTGATATATATACCCTTCTCGCTCTCTCGTATTGGCGGGAGATACACAAGAGCGAGAGGGGTATTAGCAATCCGGTAATGTTACATTGGCTCCTCGCTCACAGGTAATCACATACACGCAAATGCCAAATAGATTTCCGCGGGTTATAGTGTAAATGCCATTGTTGACAATGACAACTTGACATGCTGTGCGTGAAAATGTGATAAACATTTGTTTATTTTTATTGAATTTATTCATATAATTACCGTATAGTTTTGAGCCGAATATGCAAATTTCTATATTACAATAGTGAATTAGTGCGTTACATTATAAATGACTCAATAATAATCAGTAAAGTGAACTAATGGTGAAATGGACAATGGTCATAATGAAAAATATTTGTGAAGTGATATTATGTAGCTGTTTCCGACTTTTCTGTAACATTTGATACATATAAAACAGAATATTTTTTACGTCATAGTGTTCGCAAATCTTCAGGTATGGAAAAATATAATCGTAAATATGTCGAACTCGTTAGTAGGTAAGTATTAAATTAATTCTGCGGTGCGACCCTAAGTATAAAACTCACACATCGACGTGTGTACAGATAAATTGTTTCGTTTGTAGTAGTAGTAGGTATATATGTTACTCTGAATCAATGGAGAGTCCTACCAGTGGTCTCTGTGTGTGTCACTAGAAAACCAAAATCAAATTTGTCCTGAATTCATTGACAAATTCTAACATCAATAAATACTGTACCGTTAGCAAGTACTAGCACAAACTACTACTTTTCACGAAAAAAAAATATTACCGGTGTCGCGTCAACAAAAATTTGTCATTGGCGTCATAGAATAGCAACCAAACGTATTAGGTCCTTACATATGAAATTGCCGTTCAGTATCAAAAAAGTGAAACAAGTTTTTTTTTATGAAATTATTATTTAATCAATCGAAGTATGCGATGTTATCTATCGATACACTTCCGCCATTTTATAGGCAGATCATTGATACCTTTGGAAAAAAAATCCTGGGAGCGAGAGTCTATGAACTGTTTGAAGGCGGTTTTGACTGCCTCATCATATTTGAATTTTTTTCCTTGTAAAAAGTTATCCAAATTTTGAAAAAAGTGGTAATCGGTTGGGGCAAGATCTGGAGAGTATGGTGGGTGACGCAGAGGTTCCAGTCGCAGCTCCTCTAACTTGGCGATCGTTTGATGTGCAGTGTGTGGTCTAGCGTTATCCTGAAGGAGCAGTGGGCTAGAGCAATTCATCAGTCTCGGTTGTTTAATGGCGAGCTTTTCCATCATTGTTTGCAATTGTTGGCAATACAAGTCTGCAGTAATCATCTGGCCTGATCTCAAGAAGCTGTAGTGGATAACACCAGCACTGGTCCACCAAACACTAACCAGAATCTTCTTTTTGGTAAGTTTTCGCTTAGGGCAAGGTTTTGCTGGTTCTCCAGGGTCAAGCCATTGTGATGATCGCTTCCGATTGTCGTACAGGATCCATTTCTCATCACAAGTCACGATACGGTTCAAAATCCCCTCATTATTGTGGCGATTAAGCAAAGAAACGCAGCAAGCAACGCGTGTTTGTTGGTTTGCTTCAGTCAATTCGTGCCGTACCCACTTTTCGAGTTTTTTAATTTTTCCGATTTGGCGCAAGTGGATAAGTATCGTTTTGTCACTTACGCCGAAGGCTGCTGCTAATTCAGAAGTGGTTTGGGATGGATCCGCTTCCACTATCGCCTTCAATTCTTCGTTATTCATTTGAGTATCAGGTCGTCCACGAGGCTCATTGTGTAAATCGAAATTTCCAGAACGGAAACGTTGAAACCAAAAACGCACCGTTCGTTCGTTAGCGGTGCCTGATCCATACACGTCGTTAATTCTTCGAGTCGTTTCTGCAGCACTGGTGCCACGGTGGAACTCGTATTCGTAAATACCGCGAATTATCAATTTGTCCATAGTTGTTGTTATAGCAATGTTGAAACTCAAACAAATGATGTTAAAACAAATAATATACGAATTTTAAAACAATATTTTTCTGGCTTTATTTCGAAATAAATTTGAATTTGGAATTCTTAATGAAACGCAAGATATTTGATTTTAAAGTTGCCAGTATTGAAAATCGGTAATTTCATATGTAAGGACCTAATATTATATGCATTACTCAACCAAAAACCGGTCAAGTACGAGTCGGACTCGTACACGAAGGGTTCTGTACCTACGTACAATGTTTTTGTTCTATTTTTGAAAAAGCACGTTTCTTTTATGACGACTACCTTAAATTTTAAGTTTATTTTATTTTTAGTATTTTTGTTATAGTTAGTGTCCATAATAATACATAATCGGTGAAAACTTCAAGTATCTACTTAATGCCATTATAAAGATCGAGTTAAAAACGCTGAAAAAAAACTACACTAAACACTTTTCTTGTATGACGACCCCCTATAATTTTTAACTTTATCTTATTTTTAGTATGTTTTGCTAAAGCAGCCATAGTAATATTGAAACCTGTTAAAGGGTACACTTTCATCGGTATATCCAAGAATGGGTTTTGGCGAGAGCGCCACATTACACAACTTTTCTGAAGGGCTTCTACTCTCTACGTGTTGGATCTGTATCCCGACGCGAGCCTCCCAAAGGACCAGGGTGAAAAGACCCGTGAATCCAAAGAAGATAAAAATAATATTAATTTAAATATAATTAAAAATTACAGTAAGTACTTAACACTAAAAGTATTTATTGACGTGTAAGAGTGCCTGCGAAGGCCTACTTACTGATTAAACATTTGATTCTATAAGTCTTCAATTTTATTTGAATGTTATAAAAATAGGATAATATATTATTGGGGAGAGTTTCCAACATAGTTTACAGTTTTATTCACGATTGTAAATTCTGAAAGTATCGGTGTCGGGTCACGTCTGCCATGAATCGCGACCTCCGCCGCACGGCAGCGGCGCCGGCGCACCGTGCGGTGTCGCGCTTTTGCTTCTCTCACGTTCGTTGCAGAAAACTTCCTATGCAGTACCTATACAATCCAATATTGCTTTAAGAGTAGTTCTCTCATCTTGATGAATAGAGTTTTGCCTTATAAAAAAAAATAGTTTTGAAACTAAAGTAAAAACTTAGTTACTCGTATAGTCGACGTACGGCGCCATTAACACACGTTGTAAAACAAAAAGGCGTAACGAGTGCAGTAAGTTGTGCAGTAAGGAGTAACAGCAATCGTTCGCTAAATGTCGGTGCGAAGTCGCTGCGGCGTGCCGTCGTGAATTGCGGCCGCAGTGCGCGGGAGCGACGCGTTTATTCGCGCGTTCGTGAATTGAGGCGGTGAACGAGCGCCGCGGCATTAGCGAAATTATAACTTTATGAGGAAAGTTAGAGCGAAGAATAAAGGAGGCGCGGATGCGGGCCACCGACGCAGGGTAGATGCGTGAGCTTAGTTTGAATACACTTACTGGGAAAGATCATACTTGGTTGCTGTGAAGTGTAAGGATAAACTCATAATGTAACATGTAGCTCAGTAAAGTACTATACCCAATAATTTACAATTACGAGTATTGTTCTGTTTTTTTTTTATATAGGTATAACATTTATATAAAATCTTGGCTACCTGATATTATAAATAAGTACCTATGCAATGGCAGTATAGTAACATGTAAACATGTTATCCACATGATATCAAGACGTATTTGTTTGTTTGGTGGAAGGTGCGAGCCCCCGCGGCGCCGTCTCCGCGACAAATAAAATCGCTCCGAATTGGAAATTCAATAACTCGTCGCCGGCGAGCGCCCGAGCGGCGCGGCCGACGACGCGGCGACCGGCGATTTTAAAATATGATGGATGATGCACGGCCACCACCGCTCCGTTCGAGACGTCCGCGTTTTGTTCGTGAGATTTATCGCACGACACCACGCGACACCTTCAGTCCGACAGTTGTTTTTATGAAATTCAATTTTCTATGTTCGATTACTAAGAAAACTACTTATAGAACTAAAATATACATTTAATATATACTTCTTCGTAAGTTCATAATTATTTATTTTTAATTCAAAAGAGCCCATAAATGAAATTTAGATGCACCACTACTTTTTTAAATTATGGTGCCTACCATAACTTAAAAAATTGTTGTTTTAAATCCAATAGGCCAGCACGTGGCAAACTTAACAAAGGCAAACAAAGAAATCAGCGAAGCAGGCCCTTATTAATTCATATACTCACATAGAAGCCTTCTTCAAACTATCACTGCAAATATTATATCACCAGGCCGCCAGCAGCAGGCTCCAATCCGCCTTGTGTTTTTTGTCTTAGATTTCACAACCTAAAAGAAAAAGGAAAAACTCAAGCCTGTTCGTTATTTTATTTGTCCGAATTCCAGTTGCCTCAATAAAGCCATACATGAATTATCCGGGGTCTAGTGCTGTCCCCATTTCAAATACGAGTAAATAATTTCAAAGGGAACGGAGATATCATTTAAAATTTTGTCTTTATGAAGCTCTAGATAACCCTTTAAACTATTTTATGAATTACTGTTTACAGTTTAAAGTTATCTTATTAGGCTTATCTACGCATTTTTGCCAAAAGTGGCCGCTTTCCTCAAAAATCCTAAGAAAAGCTTAACGTGCTCACTTTACAATCCCCTTAAACAAAACTACCTAAGTTGGGAGATTTCCCAAAACAAAACTATCAAAGCTACACTCGAGGCGATGTACATTAGCACCCAATAAAACCTCTGACAATACAAAAAAAATTAGTGCACTAAACCAATCTAATCTAGAACGCCTCTGGCATCTAAATTTTGTACACACATTGTTAACTCAAGCAACCATCTACAAAACAAACCCCCCACATTTCGGGAGAACGACATAACACATCCCCGAAAAGGCCAAACTGACATTCCACGTATAAATTTTGGCAGCAGATTGAAACTACAAAGCCACCATGACCATAAACAAAACGGGTGTTTTCACAGCATCCTCTACAATGATAAAAAAATCACAATGTGACACATTATATATATATATACATTATATATATATAATGTATATAATGTATAATGTATATAATGTATATATATATATATATATATATATATATATATATATATATACCGATCAAGTGTGAGTCTGACTCGTACATGAAGGGTTCCGTACCCCGTACAATGTTTTAAAACGCTGAAGAAACACGTTTCTTGTATGACGGCCCCTTTTAATTCTTAACTTTACCTTATTTTTAGTATTTTTTGTTATACCGGCCAAAGTAATACATAATCTGTGAAAATTTCGGGTGTACTTTCTTATACAGACAAAAGTTTAACAGATTTTCGTTATTTAGAAAAGATTATCATGTCAAAGAATAATCAATATGTAGGTTACTCAGTATAAAGAATTTTTAATAATAGATTTTCGTTGCACAGAAAATCAATAATTAGAATGTTTGTTATGAATAATTTGAAATCATAGAATTTTATAACAAATAACATTTACTTTTGCGATGTTTCTAATATCAGAATATCAAATTAAATATTATTATTTTTAATAAGTTTAGTTAATATAATATTTATAACCTATAAGTTTTTCCTATTCTAGTAAAATGGATAAAACTTTCCCAGCGTTGGTCACAGTTCTAACCTAACCTAACCTATAAGTTTGCCCTATTCTAGTAAAATGGATAAAACTTTCCCAGCACTCGCCGGCCGCTCCCGCGGCACGCTCGTTTCGCTCGCTCGGCTCGTGCGTGTGTTACCTAATACCTAACCTAACCTAACCTATATTGTGGTAGCCATTCATAATGTATTCTAACTTATTATATGGTATTTAATTTGATTAAACAATGTTTTTACTTAATACTTCCTTAAATGTGCCAAAAGTGGCCGTTTTTCGCAAATGTGCGTAGTAAAGCTTAACGTTCTCACTTTAAACTGTAAACATTAGTTCATAAAATACTTTGAAGGGTTATCTAGGAATTGATAGTAGCAAAATTTTAAATAATGTCTTCGTTTTCTTTAAAATGATTTATTTTAAATGGGGGCAGCACTGGACCCCGGAAAATTCAGGTACGGCCTTAATGCCATTATAACGATCAGACGGACAGACGACGGACAGACAGTGGAGTCTCAGTAATAGGGTCCCGTTTGCACCCTTTGGGTATTAATTACAAACAGACACTTTAGTTTTATTTTTTGTATTGATTACTTAGTTCTATTTTGTTATAAAATTCCAGTTGTTGTCGTAAGTTCTAGTTACGAACTGACGACACCTACTTTAGTCTTCAGTACATTCATAGCAGTGATAGAACAATAACGCTCTAAATGAATTATATCTAATTATTGGATTTTAACAATGATTCGTTACAGTTCATTTTTTGTTATTTTTGTGTGCTTTTGTGGCAAAATTGTGGCTCAGGACTATTGTCAGTAAATGTTAGTACTAAGCACTCTCTTTGCGTTTAAGATAAGGGTTATCATATAGAAATCTACACTCTACATTACATTATATAGTTCATATCGTCTAAAAATAAAAGGGGCAATGGTAACCGAAATAGGTACGTGTTTAGTTTAACATTACAAGACGATTTTGGCGGTTTTCGCGATGGCAACAGAAATACTCTTTTATGAAAGAATGTGATGGCGACTGCTGCCTCGGACGTGAGAAGTGCCGCGCAATAACCGCCCGCGACGCCGCACGTCGCCGCGAGCCGCGTGCCGCGTGCCGCGCGGTGGACTCCGCGATTTATCAGGCGACGTGACCTAGCACCGATACCCCCGGAGCGTAAACATACTTGAACTCGACAAATAAAAATATTAACACTGTCGAAAATTCTTGTAGAAATATCACGTACAAAAATATTATGTACTCGTAGTAGAGGAAATTTTAGTCGGTTTTATGAGGTGAATATTTTTCTTCAGTGAACATCTCCAACAGTAAGCTTTATTTTTATCATCGTATTGCGATCTTTTTACATACATGCATCAGATTTCTAAGTTGCTAGTACTTTTAGCATACAGTTGTTTGTCCCAGTGACAGACAAAGACTCTGGGCCTCCACACGTGACGATCCTGACAGACCTTTATCATCATATCAGCTTATTTTGACAGATTTTTGTTTAAGCAGATAAGTATTGGTAAAATATATTTCAACAATACACAAAAATCTCAAAACTAATAATTATCACGGTAAATATCCCGTTTTATTTTATACTAATATTCATAAGTTATAAGAGTAAATAGCAGTTTGAAGCTGATTGATAGTTCTTTTTATAAGGTCGTTGGTGACGTTGGTGTAATTTGATAAAATAAAGGAGGCCAAGTCGGTTCAGCAGGAGAACTAAAGTTATAACGGAGAGCAATCCAGTTAGGCTGTTTACCACTCCGAGCTGGCGACTGCCAGCCGATGTCGATGGCAAGTACATGTTTACCACTCCAAACTGGCGACTGTCAGCCGATGTCGATGGCAAGTACATGTTTACCACTCCGAGCTGGCGACTGTCAGCCGATGTCGATGGCAAGTACATGTTTGCCACTCCGAGCTGGCAACTGTCAGCCGATGTCGATGGCAAGTACATGTTTACCACTCCGAGCTGGCCACTGTCAACCGATGTCGATGGCAAGTACATGTTTACCACTCCGAGCTGGCGACTGTCAGCCGATGTCGATGGCAAGTAAATGTTTACCACTCCGAGCTGGCGACTGCCAGCCGATGTCGATGGCAAGTACATGTTTACCACTCCGAGCTGGCGACTGTCAGCCGATGTCGATGGCAAGTACATGTTTACCACTCCGAGCTGGCAACTGTCAGTCGATGTCGATGGCAAATACATGTTTACCACTCCAAGCTGGCGACTGTCAGCCGATGTCGATGACAAGTACATGTTTACCACTCTGACCTGGCGACTGTCAGCCGATGTCGATGGCAAGTACATGTTTACCACTCCGAGCTGGCGACTGTCAACCGATGTCGATGGCAAGTATATGTGTACCACTCCGAACTGGCGACTGTCAGCCGATGTCGATGGCAAGTACATGTTTACCACTCCGAGCTGGCGACTGTCAGCCGATGTCGATGGCAAGTACATGTTTACCACTCCAAGCTGGCGACTGTCAGCCGATGTCGATGGCAAGTACATGTTTACCACTCCGACCTGGCGACTGTCAGCCGATGTCGATGGCAAGTACATGTTTACCACTCCAAGGCTGGCGACTGTCAGCCGATGTCGATGGCAAGTGCATAATAAACAACTAAAGCACCGCACGAGCTCACTACTGTTGAACTATGTATGACAAATTACGAGAATTGTGCTTATTATATGTACATGTCTCGAAGAATTTTCAATGTTTTTAAAATGTGCTGGCAAGTATGTAATTTAATTCTCAAATTATTTCTTTATAACATTGATTTAATTCTCAAATAAATTAGTATTTGATAAAAAGTATAACTTAATGAGCAAGAGGGATACCTAAAAAAATTACAATATTTGGTTATAATTATTGAATTATTAAATTAAAACTGAAAAATAACAACCGAAATGGCAGATACGGGTTTGAACTGAGACTGGTGACGGTATCGCCACTTTCAACCTTATTTCATTACTAGTACGTACTATATCGCACTGCACCCCCTCAAATACCGAAAGGTTAAGGGATACAGCGCCTTAAAGGTTGCCATAGCGCACACTACACACAGTGTAAGCCAACGTGTTCTTCCTCCAAGCAAAGATTAACACGTGCCAAGAACATAAGCCAGTAGCAGTGTATGAGCTTACGACGCCTCGTGTACGAGTGCGTACATAGCACAGGTATATGTATATGATACAGGTACCCGCGCACACGTATGTTACCGCGTTATCAATCACCACCACCCGCTAAAACGAACGCTTGTGGGACGCGCTGACGACATTGTTAGGTCTCACAATAGTATTTTATGCAACAGTTGTATAAGAGTGTTCAAATAAACGGGCAAGTGCAAAGCGAACTCGTACATAAAGGGTTCCGTACCACCGTAAAATGTTCAAAACGCTGAAAAAAACACGTTTCTTGTATGACGACCCCCTTTAACTTTTTAATTTTTTTTATTTTTAGTATTTTTTTCTTATAGCCGCCATAGTAATACATAATCTGTAAAAATTTCAAGTATCTAGTTAATGCCATTATAAAGATCTAGTTAAAAACGCTGAAAAAACACGTTTTTTGTATGACGAACTACTTTAATTTTTTACTTTTTTATTTTTAGTATTTTTTGTTATAGCGGCCATAGTAGTACATAATCTGTAAAATTTCAAGTATCTTGTTAATGCCATTATAAAGATCTAGTTAAAAACGCTGAAAAAACACGTTTTTTGTATGACGACACGCCACAGTAATACATAATCGGTGAAAATTTCAAGTGTCTAGCTATTACGGTTCAAGAAATAGAGCCCTGTGATAGACGGATAGACAGACGGACAGACAGACGGACAGACAGACGGACAGACAGACGGACAGACAGACGGACAGACAGACGGACAGACAGACGGACAGACAGACGGACAGACAGACGGACAGACAGACGGACAGACAGACGGACAGACAGACGGACAGACAGACGGACAGACAGACGGACAGACAGACGGACAGACAGACGGACAGACAGACGGACAGACAGACGGACAGACAGACGGACAGACAGACGGACAGACAGACGGACAGACTGACGGACGCGGCCAAACGGGTGCATTTTTGAATTGATCGTATGCGAAGGATTTGCAACGAGTGGTCTAAACCACTCGTAATTTTGACATTTATAGCGTACAAATGCCAAAGAAACGTTCCATGGAGTATCAGTTCCGTTTCACGCTGCTTTTTAGGGCTCCGTAGTCCACAAGGAACCCTTATAGTTTTGTCATGTCCGTCCGTCCGTCCGTCTGTCCGTCCGTCCGTCCGTCTGTCGGTCCGTCCGGGCTCGTACTCCGCCGCTACTGCACCGATTGTCAGGAAAATTGGTGGAGAGATAGATATTGAAGTTCCAAAAGTTGTTTTTTTTTAATTATGAAAAAATGTTTTTTTTCAGCCCCCCTCCCCATACAACGAGAAGTGAATTTAAAAAATTAAATTATACTAACCCCAACATGTGGGGTATCGTTGGGAAGGTCTTTTAAAATGCAACAAAAACTGCTTTCAAAATATGTAGATCAAACCCCCCAGTCTTCAGATAATCTAATACAAAGTTAAAATTTGAGGTGTCGCCACCGTAACTTTTGAAATATTACTAAAATAATTTTGAAAAAAATGTGGTATATACCTCAAAGTATGTACTTCTAATTAAAACTATAGCGGTCTCGGTATCAAAGATAGTTATTTTTTAATACGTCATCAATCGTAAACCGCAATTTACCTTTAGAACTTTTATATTACGTTACTTGCTGCTACGGGTTCCCTTCATGGGCGAGTCCGACTCGCACTTGGCGCCTTTTTTTATTTTTGTTGAAATGTTTAGAAAACCATTGAAAAATTTATGATATTTTCTGCGTAACATAGTATTACTTATCGCTGACACGACGGTTTCAAAAATACGATGTAATGCGACGGAACGCGAGTAGTAAGTTGGAAAACTACACGTTTTGTGTTTCGCTGAGTCCCTAAATGAAAAATAGCACTCCTGTATTATTGTTCGTGACCATGTTAAAGACAGATAAAAGTATAGGAGTAGAAAAATTATTATATATTACGACAAATTTTACTATTGGAAGTGAAGAAACATTTTTCGTATTTGTTGGGGAAAGTTGTTCAGTGTTATTGAATGAACTTGCTCATCATTTAGGTACTTAAATGCACTAGAAATATGAAAAGTCCAAATAAAAGAGCAAGCGAAGTCTCATTATAGCAATTCGTTCACACGAAGTAAGTCTAAATGGCACTCTATGCCGCGAGCGGCGCGAGTGTTGCGAGTGGCCCGCCGCGAAATATGACGGCATAAAGTAGGGAATTAACTGGCCCGGCCGCCGACCCAGCGGCCGCGCGCCTTTCATTACGAGTACCTACTATTACACATTTTCTCCCTTACCGACGCCGCAAATGGAACTCTGACGTTACTTAGGCGGTGATGACACTGCACCGCGCACCGTCACGGATCGCGGGGCGGCAGATTTTAACATTGTATGCAAGTATCTCAATTTGTATAGAAAACACGCCTAGTCCAACACACTGACAACGCGCGAAATATGAGCGCTCGGCACAGGCAGCTAAAGAGGTGCCAACTGGCCGGGCACCGGCGAAGTTGGCACCTCAAAACAAAACAAAATTTTAAGTTTAAAATTTTGTTTTGTTTTGTTTTACTTATGTTTTACACCCACGTAAGCTCTCCGATCAACCCAAAGGTTTGACTGTTAGAGAATGCTTTTAGCATTAAGTCCACCTGTTGTACTTTTTACATTTGTATTATGTGTACAATAAAGTTTAAATAAATAAAAAACTTACATACAATGGTAAAATCTGCCGCCCCGCGCTCCGCGTCGGTGCGCGGTGCAGTGCGATCGCCGTCTAAGAGTCCCAAACCAAACAAAATATAAAAATTCGGTAAAAGATGGTCAAAAACGTACCTTGCTACGAATGTCGTAGGCCCGTAGCACATGTCTACGACGTGCTACGAGATGGAGCATGGCTCTATGTTGGCTATTTTACCAACTATAGAGCCATTCTCCATCTCATAGCACGTCGTAGGCATACGGGCCTACGACATTCGTAGCAAGGTACGTTTTCGACAGTCTTTTACCGCAGTTTATATTTATAATTGTTAACTTGTCGGGACAGTTTATTAATGGCTATTTTTCAAAGAAAAAAAATATTATCGATCTCAGCCCTTCTTACGCCCACTGCTGAGCATTAGCCTCTCTTCGTTGACGCCCTCTATGTCGATCCTGTGTTGCTTTCTCTAAAAAAATATATATTTTATTATAGTTAGATGAGATCTTGTGTAACTAAAAACTTTTATTAAATAAATAACTGACTTCAATACTAGTGACAGTCACAGAAAAGCTTAATACTTAACAATCAAAATATTTTTTTGGTTCAAAAAGTGGTTAAAAAAACAAAGTATTGAGTCGATTTTGGTAAAATTTCTATGTAACCAATTTGGAAGTAAATCCTTTTAAGCAACAAAATAGTTTTTCTAATCAGTTAATATAATTAAGGTGACTATTGACGTACTTCTCTGATGTAACAAACTCTAAAAAAATAATCCAAATGAATATCCTCCTTTTTCTAAGTCGGTTGAAAAAGTTTTCACATTTTTCAATTACAATTTTATTTTATATTATTTCCGCGAAATTTAATATAGAAAAAGCTTTCAATCGGTCTACTTATTGGTTCGTGCCACAGCTCATGCTGACTCTTGCATCGCCGTTAAATTGTAGTGTCGCGCGCGACATAAATAAATAACGTCGCGCGACAACTGTCGCGTTGCCACACAAACAAACACAAAAGTGTCGCCTGGACCTGTTCTGTCAAGTAATCCATGATTCTATCAGCAAGCATTACAGCATTATATTCACAACAGTATGGAAATGAATCAATTTCGCAATACTGTACGATGTTTTCATTTTTAAGTAAAAACAGAGTTGATGGTGTAACACCTGCCATGCAGTCTTTCATTCGAGAGCTGGTCAAAGCGCCGCCGCGTCGCTGATGCGGCTAACTCCACATGAGCATATTAAGCGGCCCGCGCTTGTTTCCGCTGTAATTAAGGCGTTTCTTATTTAGGGTTAAGCGCGCTCTTGAACACGCGGGCCGGCAACCGGCAACTGTGCCGCCCTGACCCGCACAGCGCCGGCACCCTGCACTCCCCGAGCCTCTCCCCCCAACAGCCTCATAGATGTACGGCTCGAAAAAATATCCAGGGCGGGAGTCCGGGAGTAATGACAGCGATCTCTGATGAGCTAACTATGGCACAGCGCACCAACTTATAACAAGAAAACATAATTTTCAGCTGCGGCATAATCTTAAAATGAAACTTCTAGAAAAAAACTAGGATGTTAGAAACATCCTTCAATAATACACGACCTACAAGAATTCAACACAGGAAGTAGTTTTTTGCGTGCGCAAGTCGGACGTTTTAAATGTCCCAGAGAAACGTAAAAATATACAAGTCTTTCTATTACTAGTAGAATTTATAATTCCGATAAGTGGATGTCATATAACCTGTAATCTCAATTCACATTCCATAGCTCACCGTGTAAAAGCCCGATTGCTCTGGTTCCAGTGCCGTCGGCGCGCATCCTGGGCGGGCCGGACCTGCACGTGGACATCGGCTCCACCATCAACCTCACCTGCCTCATCCAGTTTAGCCCGGAGCCGCCCGCCTACATCTTCTGGTACCACGAGGACGAGGTGAGCGGACGCAAAGTAATTATGCTCACACATTATTTTATACATTTAGCGTAAGATATATGGTAGTGATAGAAAGTCATGTTGCAACTAGGGCATTTTATCAATTTCCAATCAAGAATTTTGGAAATTGAAGGGCATTTGTCCAGCTGTGGACTTACGGCTGAAATAATGTTTATGATGAGGTGATGGGGATGATGAGGTACTTCTTGGAAATCAAAGTTAAATACTTCATAAATTGGCTGACTAATGATCAAAATTCAATCAAAAATTAATCAAAATACAGCCGATGTAGCTGCCGTCACAGCGCGTGCAGCAGCGACGGCGGCGGGAGCTTGCAGCGAGGAATAGTGAGGGCGAGAAGGAATGACATTAATGGGAGGATGTGTACTATGGGTTGGAGGGAGGAGGAACTTCTAAGCATGCTTGCCTACATACCTCTTAAGTGAAGAAGGTTCATTGCTCGCTTTAGTCCAGCAGTGGCTATCTGTGGGCTGAGTAAGATTAGTAACTGGCTAAGAGCTGTCGTAAGTAAATGCAACAAAAATATGAGTTTTGGTCCCGATTCCTAGTTTTGTGCTCCAGTTGCAACATGTAGGTACTATGCTTTGCGCATATACATAGTTAGCCCTATTATTGAGACTCCGCTGTCTGGCCGTCTGTCTGTCCGTCTGTCACAGGGCTCCATCTCTTGAACCGAAATAGCGAGATACTTGAAATTTTCACCGATTATGTATTACTGTGGCCGCATAACAACAAACACTAAAAATAAGACAAAAGTTAAAATTAAAGGGGATTGTCATACAAGAAACGTGCTTTTTCAGCGTTTTGAAACATTGTACAGAGGTACGACACCTTCGTGTCCGAGTCCGACTCGCACTTGACCATTTTTTAGGGATCCGTACAAAAAATGAAAAAACGGAACCCTTATAGGATCACTCGTGCGTCTGTCCATAGATTAATATTGTATATACTGAAATAGATAAGAAACTGTAGCTTTAACATTAGATCAAACCAGTGGCGCCATCTGGTAACATGCTTTAGCAACACCAAAGGACTAAAAGATGAAATAAAACGGTGGAAAAATTACTCCGCGAGCTGTGACTTGAACTCGTGATCTCGGTTCAAATATGACTATGTTCTATAGCCTAAACAACTGAGCTATTAAGTGATTAACCGAATATATAATTTATCGCATATCGAATTTATCCATCATTTAATATTCCTATCAAATAAAAAATGGTGTAAAATATATGCTGCGTGAGTGGGATTTAAACTCGCAACGTTGCTTTTATTTTAACCATGCTCTAATCAACTGAGCTATCACGTGTTTTACCTCGTATGGCGAATTTCTCCACCATTTGATATTCCTATTCTATAACACGCATTAGGAGTTAGGTCAGCTGATTCGTGACTAGATGGCGTTTTATTGAATTTTTTTATCAAAATTCTGCAATGTTTTAAGTTTCATAGGCATGCGTCTCTCTGTCCGTCCGTCTGTCACAGCCAATTTGCTCCGAATCTACTGGACCGAATCAGGTGAAATTCGGTAGAATATTGTAATCCTATGACCCAAACAATATGTGCAAAGTAAATAAATATATATTTTTTTTAAAGTGTCATTTTCGGGGTACAAATTAGGAAATTAAAAAAAAAAGATTTGCAAACCTTTATGTGTCATATATCAAATTAAAGGGCTCGTTATAAGGATCTCAAATATATTTTGTTATTATTTTAAAATGAATAGTTTTGATTTTATTCATGAAAGAAGACGAAAATTGACTATTCCCCCCCCCCCCTGATCTCCGAAACTACTGAGCCTAAAATTTAAAAAAAAAATACAAAATATAGTTCATTGCTTGTAGATTACAGAAAAAAAAAAATTTTTTTGGTTCTCTTGCTTCAAAATATTTTTTTATTAGAAACCAATAAAAAGCGCAGTTGTTGTCTTTGATTAAAATTTTATTATGGAACTATTAGGTTATTTTTACTATACTATTTTAAATGTAAATAATTTCTTGATGATAAAATCAAAATCAAATATTTATTCAGTAATTAGGCCTTTGCAGGCACTTTTACACGTCAATAATTATAAAGAACATTACGTGTAATGTTTATTTATATTTAAATTATTTTTTTCTCTGTTAAAAAGCTACCTATACTAGCGATTCGCAACGACCACTGCTTAAAAGAAGAAACGCCGAAAGAAACATGAGTTTCTTTCGGCGTTTTTTCTTACACAGTATTTGTCGCCTACGCGCCAGAAGGGCTTTGTCAGTTTACAAAGATATTATGCCTAATACAATGTTATCACAACATAGTATGTAAAGCTTGCCAACGAGTTCCAAATCCAATTTACAGAAATAAGTTACACTGAGTACTTTTAAAAAACGGAGCGGAGCTGACCAGTCCCTACTGGCGGCAACCGTCCACGAGTTGACGCGTGGATCAGCCATCGCTGAACTCAACCATATTAGAGGGAATCCAGCGACCCGACCCACGACGCCACCACCAGTCTGGACATTTAGTGAGCGTGCCAGGCTCGGGCTCACAGAAGTTACTAAGAGGGAATACTAGGGTAATTTGGCTGTCACCCATTAAGTTGAGTTTCATGTGTGGAGTGAAGTGACGATTTTTTCAATATAAACTTTCCACGCGTTTTACATCAAAACTTTGTTAACTTCTTTTTTGAATTATTGCATGGGTAGGTTTGTAACCGTTTCAGGGAGTTTTTTAAATAATTTTATCCCTAGACCCAGCACTGAATGCCTGGCTTTAGTAAGTCGAAATTTAGGCACACGAAACTTATTTTTTGTTCCGAGTGTTAAATCTGTAAACATCACTATTTTTCTGATAAGTATTTAGCCTAGATCAACCGAAAACAAGATTGTCGTAAATAAATTGAGATGCTACAGTAAGAATATTTATAGATTTAAATAACTCTCTTAAGGAATCCCGTGGTTTTAGACCGTATATATATTTCTAATTGCTCTCTTCTGTACCACGAAAATTGCATTTTTGTCGCTTTGCCCCGTAAAAGCAAACCATAAGATAATATACTATGAAAGTTACTGAAACATACGAGCCTGGCCGTTTCAACGTCAGTACATCGTCTGATTTTTCTTACCTCTACCTCAATGTGTTTGTCCCATTGTAACTTTTTGACCACAGTTAAGCCCAAAAACTTGGTATTGGGTACCCAATCTAGAGCTTGACCATTGATTATCAGAGCTATGTGTGTGTTAGGTTTTCTTAAAAGTGAAAAATTGACACACTTAGTCTTTTGTGTAAACCTGATCTGAATCTGATTATTAGTTGTAAACCAATTAAGCACCTGTGACATAGTATGATAGTAAATAGGTATGAAGTTTTCGTATAATATATATATTTAAATATATAAAGAATTACGCACAAGGAAAAAGTGATGAAACGATTCTAATGACTACAAATTGTATAAGATGTGGTGGTCCTAGAAAAATATTTTCATGGTACTTCTTCAGTAAAAACGCCACCAAATAAAGTTTAGTAACTGACTGTTATTAATTTTTTTTATGTCATAGGACGTCAAACGAGCAAGCGGGTCACCAGATGGTAAGTGATCACCGCTGCCCATGGACAACTGCAACACCAGGGGTGTAACAAGAGCCTTTCAGGGCCCTCCCCAGAGGGGAAACACTAATTAAACTCTAATTAGGTATATGTAGGTATTCTACTTTCGTTATAGGTATATATTTGCAAATTTTTCTCATAGATGAAGATGAAAAGAAGAATGTGCTACACGGTGTACGGTAATAGTTTTATCTTGGGCGATATACTTAAATCCCTCGCTTCACTCACGATTCATGCACGATCACCACGCTCCCACTTTTCTTCAAACTTATATTTGAAATGAAAATTACATGATTGCTGTTTTTAAAAAAAATGTTTGTTTGTTTGTAATAACTTTATTGTACCAAAATTTAAGTATAAAACACAACATAATACGAAAGAGCAAATATACAAAGGCGGACTTATCCCATATAGGGATCTCTTCCAGTCAACCTGCGATAGATTGAGAGGATATTTACTCTATTATATATAAAAATATTTATTTTGTGTAATTGTTGTTTTGTAAAAAATACTGTGCAAAACCAAATACAATAATATACCCAGACTTGCTCTTCTATTCGATTTTAATTTTATGTAATAGTTTTTACATTCATATTTGGTAGCGGCCTCTGGGAAATTGCACTAGAACTAGCATGTCTCCAGTACAGGAGCACGTCTAGTTCCACAAGATACGCGTAGGTGGCGCGGCGAGTGGAAAAGCGAATACACCCATATCTTAGTCTATCTCAACATTTAAGCTTTTACATGACTTGTATACACACACACACACACTATCACGAGACTTTATCCCTAACGGAGTAGACAGAGCCCAGGGCCGCACGGCCCAAATGCTACTTTTAGCTTGAGAACGATAAGGTGGATAAAGGAATCGAAATACGTAACCCATCACTACTTTGTAGCGGCTAGTAAGCCGCATCGCTTTAAGGTGAAGATATAGGCAAATGACCTTGAAGTGGCGCCCTCATTTGAAATAAATTGTTAACTCGTAAATATGGAGATAATTTCCATATTACTCTTCGTCATGCACTAGATAGCCCTTTAAATTATTTTATAAACCACCGTTGAAAGTATTGACATTAGTCCGTCTAGCTTTAAAACTTGCCTCCGCCAAAAGTGGCCACGGCAAATTTTAAAGCTAGACGGATCACCAATAATAGTTTTAACGGCAGTTCATAAAATAATTTAAAGGGCTATCTAGTGCATGACGTAGAGAAATATGGAAATTATCACCATATTTACGAGTTAACAATTTATTTCACACTTCAAGGCCATTTGCCTATATCTTCGCCTTAACATGACTCGCATTTTCGCCCATTCCCTCAATCGGCTTTTACGATCTGTGCGGGAAAAGACGCAGCTGGTACATTCTAAGTTTTTTCTTTTCTCCCAGACCAGCTTGGAAGGACTGTATACCCTCCTCATTATTGTCTTATAGGTACTGTATAGTGTACATTTTTAGGGTTCCGTACCTCAAAAAAAGGAAAAAACGGAACCCTTATAGGATCACTTTGTTGTCCGTCTGTCTGTCTGTCACGACCCTTTTTCTCAGGAACGAGTGGAGGTATCAAGCTGAAATTCATATTAAATACTCAAGTCTACTGTCCCTTGGAGCTAGGCAAAAATCAAACTTAGCCAACGCAATCAAAGGATACAGCCATTTATGCCGCAAATTTTCGACACTCGTAAAACCTACATACCTACACCGAAGTTGTCGTATAATATATATATTTAAATATATAAAGAATTACGCACAAGGAAAAAGTGATGAAACGATTCTAATGACTGGAAATTGTATAAGATTAGAGTACTAAGGCTAGAGTACTTCCCGTGAACTCAGAATCTTGAAATTTTTACGAAGCAACATTTTATAGCACAGATAAAGGGAAAATTGCGAAAAGCATAAATTTTTTGTTACATAATAGAATAAAAATATTTTTAATAATTTTTAACTTACATATTACCCCTTTACTCATGAACGCGTAGATGTATTACATTGAAATTCATATCAAATACTCTGGTCTATAATACCTTTAAGCTGTAACAAAATCAAACTTGTATGTCAACGCAATCAGAAGAAACAGCAATTTAAGTTGCATATTTTGAAACTCGCAACTACTCGCAAGGGAATCAAAACCTAAAGGATACTTCCCGTCGATCTAGAATCTTGAAATTTGGCATGAAGTAATTTTTTATAGCACACATAAAGGAAAAATTCCGAAAACCTTAAATTTTTAGATACATCACATAATATTTTCTTTTTAAATAATTATTAACTTATTACCCTTTTCCTCGTGAACGCGTAGAGGTATTAGGTTGAAATTAATATCAAATACTTAGGTCTAATTGCCTTTAAGCTGTGAAAAAGAAACAAATTTCTAAGTCGACGCAAAAACGCAAAACAACCATTATTTATACCGCATATTTTAAAACTCACAACTACTCGAAAGGAAATCAATCTTTAAATTTGGTAAGAAGCAACAGCTTTAAGGCCGTACCTAATTTTTCAGGGGTCCAGTGCTGCCCCCATTTAAAATAAATCATTTCAATGAAAACGGAAACTTATAGTTTAAAGTGAGAACGTTAAGCTTTACTACGCACATTTGCCAAAAGTGGCCGTTTTTCGCAAATGTGCGTAGTAAAACTTAACGTTCTCACTTTAAACTATAAACAGTAATTCATAAAATACTTTGAAAGGTTATCTAGGATTTGATAGTTGCAAAATTTTAAATAATGTCTCCGTTTTCTTTGAAATGATTTATTTTAAATGGGGGCAGCACTGGACCCCGAAAAATTCAGGTACGGTCTTAAAGGATTATTAAAACGATAAAGAGACCTTTGTCTTAAATTTATGCTCCTCCCGCTCCACATTGTAATGTTATGGATTTCATTTAGCAATAAAAATACCATAACTTTTAATTATATCAGGCGCGTGTCACTCCCCGTTTAGGTATCGAAAATGTACCTACATTATTACTATGCGCGCCGGCGGCTTCTACGGGTGGTAAATTCAGTTATACGAATTGTTTGTCCAGAGTAATAAGAATGAAATTGGCTTGCAATGAATGTCTAGGTATCTATGCGAAAAGGTGCTGAGTCCTGACGTGAGCTAAATTAAACCAAATCGCAGCCACATTGAGTAGATATTTCTTTGAATTTATTTGCGGAGTGAGACTTTTGTACGTTAGTATTATTTATTCTGTGCTTATATACCTACATGTTTGTAGGGAACCCTCGGTGCGCGTGTCCGAATCGCACTTGGCCGGTTTTTAGGGTTCCATAGTCCACAAGGAACCCATAGTTTCGTCATGTCCGTCCGTCTGTCTGTACGTCCAGGCTCGTACTCCGCCGCTACTGCACCGATTGTCACGAAAATTGGTGGAGAGATAGATATTGAAGTTTCGAAAGTTGTTTTTGAAATTATAAAAAAATGTTTTTTTTTTAGCCCCATACAACGAAAAGTGAATTTTAAAAATTAAATTGGACTAACCCCAACGTGTGGGGTATCGTTGGAAAGGTCTTTTAAAAATGCAACAAAAACTGCTTTGAAACTATGTAGATCAAACCCCCTAGTCTTGAGATAATCTAATACAAAGTTAAAATTTGAGGTGTCCCCCCACCGTAACTTTTGAAATATTACTAAAATAATTCTGAAAAAAATGTGGTATATACCTCAAAGTATGTACTTTCAATCAAAACTATAGCGGTCTCGGTATCGTAGATAGTTATTTTTTAATACGTCTTTAATCGTAAAATATTACTTGCTGCTACGGAACCCTTCATGTGCGAGTCCGACTCGCACTTGGCCGCTTTTTATTTGCTATATAACACTATGTCTGTACTTTGTATGCATCAGTATACTCTTCCGACAGTTCAAAGAGGTGAGCGTTCAGATGAAATTTGATTTGCTAATCGTTATGTCTTAAAAAGATAAAAATAACAATAAAAACGTTAGAGTACCTATAGAATAATAAAAAAAAAACTTTGTTTTCAATTATGTATTATAACTTCGTTGGTATTTGACTTACGCTCAAACTTATTTTAAAATGACCTTTGACCTCATAGTGGATTTGTTTACTAGATTTGACAAACGTTAGTGACCCTTACAGTATAATGTGTTAATTTGTCGTGAATTGAGTAATGTACTGATAACTTTATGCGTATGCTAATGCATGCAAATAGCGACGTTACAGCGTGCTGCGTACGTCACACACACACACCGCGCCGCCATTGTGTGCTAACAATGGCCCTTTATTACAATCTCACTTTTCACCCCAGTGAACTTACAAAATTAGATACCTACTGTAAACTCATGTCTATTTAACTAAGTAAATTTGCAAAATCAGGTATTCAGCCCACCTCATGATAAGTGGCCACTTTAGTCTATGTAACAACTAGGGAAGCCATATAATCATTTACCACCCTAAAATATTTGCAGTACCCGTTTTTTATGTTCGGCCTCGAGTTAGCTCAAAAACTAGAAAGCTGTAATTTTGCATTGGCGTAATTACGTATGCTGACAAAGTTGTAAAATAGTGTTAAAATTTTTTTTAGGTAGCTCTCCTTTAAAAGTGGGAATGACATTTTTGTTTCGCGTGTACCCCATAGTAAGGGGTATTGTAAGTCTTTTAAAAAGATTGAAAGTTTGCGAAGCCAACTTTTAGATTTAGTGACCCATTTTCGACATATTAAACTAATTCTTATTCAAGCATAGCGACGTCGAAGTAAAGAAAAAACATCATCGCCACGATTTTTTAATATATGTTATATATGATAACCAGTGTTGTTTGAGTGTTCCTTGAAAATTCGGTACTTGACAGATGTAACATTATAATATGAAATATGTTATATATGCTGGCTTATAGGTAAAAATAATTCTACATTAAGTTTTTTTGCGATAAGGTAAAGTGTAAATATTTTATTTTTGAAAAATTAATATGAATTTTTTTATCTGTGGATGACAAGGAACAAAACGCGGCGTGGCCATGTGTGTGACGTAACATTTCAATCAACAAGCTGTCAACTATGTAGGTTAGGTACAAAATGTAAGGTTAGGTTTAATTTATTTCTGGAAGATTATGCTTGATTTCTTATGAATACTTACATCAAAATGGTCTTCACAAAATAATATCGCAGATTTATCAGATATATACTGCTGATCTCGGTGTGCCTACTACAGCCACAGCTTTCGACGTTAAGAACATTTAGGAACGTGTATAAACCATTTATTTGGACATTAAATCGTCGTACTCTTACACATTGGCACGGCACACGTCTTGTAGTTTGCTATTTTCACAATTTCAGTTAAAAATCTCTAAACTTTCCACTCAAAATACGCGTATGAGTTAAGAACGCTACTTAACTTTTCTTTGTTTATTGAAATGTGACGTCATTTGACGTAGATGTCATGTGACCGACTGTTTTTTGCGCGAATTTTAAAGAAATTGACAAAAATATTTATTTTCGTAATAAATTAAGGAATTTTTGAAAAAAAAATTGTTAGTGGTAGAAAATAATCCTACGTAAATTTTAAAATACTTTCCGTTAAACTGTCAAGTAGCGAATTATGTTTAGTAAGATGATGGAAAGTTACTGGCTTAATATCGTTACGTACGCTCGTCGCGCACTTTCCGTATTATTAATTACATAATTGCCGTCAGCTGCAACTTTCGGTGGAAGGATTACGCCTATAACCTGCCGCCAGTGAGTTTAATTAATGAAATCCTAACATCAGAGACGTTGAGCTAAAATTAAAGATACCGTAGAAGAGACGTTCATCCCGCTACGGTTCGCTCGCATAGCACGTAGCTTAATGAATCTTGGAACTCGGAAATGCAGATACCGTTGTATCTCGTTTTCTTACTTCATCATCTTCCTTACCTTTTCCCATTTATTTGGGGTCGGCGCAGTATGTCTTATCCCTCCATTTCCCTCTATCACTCGTCATTCCTTCATCCACTCCAACTATATCCATGTCATGCTTTACATACTCCATCCATTTCTTCTTTGGTCTTCCCCTACCTGTATGACCGTTAACCTGCATATTAAGTGTTTTTTGCGTTACATGTTGTCTTTCCCTTCGCATTACGTGTCCAAATCAAGCCAATCTGTTACTTCTTACCTTGTCTGTTATCGGGGCCAACTTTAAGCTACATCTTACATATACGTTTTTCACCCTATCCATCCGCGTCACCCCGCACATCTATCTCAACATCCTCATTTCCGCAGGATGGAGCCTCTTCTCGTCCTGCACTTTTGTTGCCCAGCATTCTGAGCCGTATAACATTACCGGCCGTATCACGGATTTATAAATTTTGCCCTTAAGTTTTAAAGGTAATTTTGGGTCACATATTGTGCTAGTAACTTCCCGCCACTTCTGGCAACTTGCGTTGATTCGACGTTTCACATCTCTGTCAATTTCTACGTCGTTTTGGAGCAACGAGCTTAAGTATTTGAAATCAGGGCAAACTGGTGACTGGGACAAAAGTGACCCTTCTAAAACAATTCTATTGTTGTCAATGGTAAGGGTCACTTTTCCCGAAACTCCGCCAAAATCGCAGAACAGATACTCTGTTTTGGTTCTGCTAATTTTAAGGCCCAATGTTTCCAGGGCGTGCCTCCACATATTTAACTTGCTCTGCAACACTGTACCCTCCTCCTCTATCAGTACAATGTCGTCTGCAAAAAGCATTCTTACTTATAAAAATGTATCTCTTAGCCCCTAAAACAAAAAGCTTTACGTGGGTAAACCTACAAAATAGCTTTGATCTGACAACTGGGGGATGTGAATCATCCAGTTGTCACTAATGTCTCACTAGTCCCATTAAGTTTATCCAATGATAGGGTAAATTAGACTGGGTCATCTTTATTTGTACTCACTAGTACTGTTGGACAAATGAGACTGTTATTTTAGTCTTAGTATTCAACTTGCCACAAATGAACGGGCCATCCACACTTACATGGCGTAGTTGACATAAGTGATCCTTCCTCGCACTCGCTGTTCTCATGAAAGGCGATAAATTTCCGAGGCCGGTCGAGTTTGGCTTTAATGGCGTTTGATAAGTCGCGGCGTATTAGTATTCAGCCGTGTAAATCAGTTGGGAACTAATAAGGCAGGCGCGGGGACAGACTCTAATTAATTTGTGAGTTTCGACACGCGGCGGGTGTAGTACGGACGACGAGCTATATGTACTACTTAAACTAAAATGTTAAGTCCGCCAATTGTAAGACAATTTCATTGTTAAACAATAAAGTTTAAAAATAAATAAATAAAATCGGTATGTAAACATTGTATGAAGTTTGGACACTGCTCACAATGCAGTTGCCGGTTACCACTGTGGTGTGTCCCATCCCACAGGCGTGTGGCGTATGGGGTAGAGGGGAGGAAAGGGAGAGGAGTGCGGGAGCACTGGCAATTAAGCTAATTAGCAAACGCTCATAAATAAGTACTACATGGTAGATTACGGCGCTAGCAGATGCCATTTATCATATTCATTCGGGCCTATTGGTTTTTTCGACGTTCCGATGTTTTCATAAAAACTGGATATCTATACCGCAATACAGGCTAAGAGTGTTTTTCTAATGTTTTTGTGTTCAGTCACTCTTTTCTTATCGCCCACACTAATTTTTTGCTAAATTTATTAAATGTACAGACACGCGATTTTCACTGTTTTATTATATGTATGATATTTTCCAACAATACGGACTCTACAATTCTACACATTTATAATTACTTGAACAGGTATAACTAAGGTATTGCCCAAACGAATAAAATATAATAGCAGTACTTTGTTATTGCCGTTTGCACTGCAGCCCATACCAAAGATAATATAATTACTAACGTAACCATACTAAGTAATACATACAAGCCTTCAGCTATGTCCGTGGCCATATATAGGTACTTCTTGATAAAATTGATAATAATTATTTAAGGCCGTACTTGAATTTTCCGGGGTCCAGTGCTGCCCCCATTTAAAATAAACATTTCAAAGAAAACGGAGACATTATTTAAAATTTTGCTATTATCAAATCCTAGATTAACCTTTCAAAGTATTTTATGAACTACTGTTTACAGTTTATAATGAGAACGTTAAGCTTTACCACGCACATTTGCCAAAAGTGGCCGTTTTTCGCAAATGTGCGTAGTAAAGCTTAACGTTCTCACTTTAAACTGAAAACAGTAGTTCATAAAATACTTGGAAGGGTTATCTAGGACTTGGTAGTAGCAAAATTTTAAATAATGTCTCCGTTTTCTTTGAAATGATTTATTTTAAATGGGGGCAGCACTGGACCCCGGAAAATTCAGGTACGGCCTTAAGGGCCCGCCAGTTCAGAGCCAAGAAAACTGTGAGTGTTTTTAAAAAAACACTTTAATTAAACTTCTACTGTTTATTCCTACAAACACCCACAATATTCAAAACACGATTAAGCATTTTTGGCTCGATAGAAAAAATCACAAACATACCTCTAAATTTGCCTTTATAAAACATATTACTATTTTATACAATCACCTTTTTATATGAAAATTATACCAAAACATTTATTATCTGAATATCTATCCATTTTGGCTACAAAAAAATATATATATAATACAAAAAAAATAATGAATAAAACACAGTGAAATATTCGTCAAGAGCGAAGAAAGGCCTGGAGCCGTGCTCGACGATATTTCGCAGTGTTATATTTATAATTTTTTTTGCAGCCAAAACGGATAGATATTTTTGGTATAATTTTCATATAAAAAAAGTGATTTTATAAAATAGTTATATGTATTATAAAGGTAAAATTAGGCAAATTTAGAGGTATGTTTGTGATTTTTTCTATTGAATCAAAAATGCTCAATCGTGTTTTGGCTATCGTGGGTGTCCGTAGAAAATCCTTAAAATTTTTATGTAAATTTTTTGAGGAATAAACTGTAGTAGTTTAATAGCAGTGATTTTTTCAAAACACGCGCAGTATTGCAAATTGTGAACCCACCTCGCCGTTAACCTGTACCTTTAGTTAGTTTTTTGACATAAAAAGGTAAACTGTGTGTTGGTTTGTGAAGCAGGTGATATCGTACGACTCGTCGCGCGGCGGCGTGTCGGTGGTGACGGAGAAGGGCGCGGCCACCACCTCGTACCTGCTGGTGCAGGACGCCGCGCCCGCCGACTCGGGCCGCTACAGCTGCTCGCCCTCCAACGCGGAGGTGGCCTCCGTCAGGGTGCACGTGCTCAACGGTAGCTATCATTTCCCTTCCACTTCCTTCTAGAAGCTGCATCTCGTGCTCCGAACTTGTATGTGTAAGACGACGCGTTCATCGTACTAAACGAGAACAAGGGGAAATGTGTATCAGGGTGGTTCTATAAAAGTTGGGTAACTTTCTGACAAATTTTGCCATAGCTGTTATTAGATACTAGTTCGAAAACTTTTAGTAAAGTGCATTACTTATGATGGTTTACTTTTTATATCCAAAGAGGCCAGTCACTTTATTTGGTATTTTAAGAGAAAATTAAGTTTTTTTGGAATATGTGTTCTAGGGATTGACGGGCTGTGATAGGGACTGACACCTTACATTGTTAGTACAATAAAATCACATGTGTATCTTATATAATCAGCATTTATTTAGTAATTCTTACTATAATCTTATTAATTGACATATTTATTGCAAAATCAAATTCCATTTATAGACAAAGCACCTTTAAAAGGTTTCTGCTTATCTTCATCTTCCTTGATCATTTTATTCACTCTTTCTATATCGACATCTTCAATTATAGAAATATTTATTCCCGGACATTTTTCACGCAGTACACCAACAAAGTCATGTAAGTTTGTTATGTCACCATGTTGTGCTATGAGTTGGTCTGCACTACGTTTACATGTCGCTCCAACTCCATCTGGAGCTCCTTTTCCATGGCCTGCCTCGTGAAAATTCCATGAATACTTTATAGCGAGCGGATAGAAATCTTGAATCCTACACCCCAAAATATAAAACATTGTTTTGTTTTTATATTGGGTTACGGGTCCATCACTCAAGAAATGCAGATTTTCTACAGTTGACGGTAACGTTATGAGCACTGGCTCTGAATGTGCCCAAATAGTTCCAGCACCATGAGCTAAATTTAATGATACAGTGCAATGCGAAGATGTCTTGTCTTTCATGTAGACTACCACAGTATGTAGCGAAATTTGCGTACGAGACCCGCCAAAATGGTACGACTGAATTTCCTGGTTGCATTTAGTGGTCCAATTTTCCGAGGAATCCATGTGGATTATTGCATTTTTTTCTGTAAGTGTCTCTTTGAGAGATTTTATAGTGTTGTATTGGTGCAAAATGTTCAGTTCATGTTGAAATAGTTTCGGTAGATCACTCTCTTCAAGTTGTGCAATGAAATCATAAGGTTTTAGTTTTTGTGTCTCCTTTTTATACTTTGTAATATATCTCTCCTTTTTAGTTTTTATATCCAGGATTAATTCTTTACTGTTCCTCCATTGCTTGACTAGAATTTCAGCACTGTTGTCGAATTCGTTATAGGGTAAAATTCTCATTGAACAACCATCACAAGTTCTTGATAGGCATTTCTCAGAGTATCGATCACAGCAAACCGATTGAAGAGCACTCTGATTGGTTGCAAAATTTATAATGTTTACGTTTTTTAATGCAACCAGTTTCAGGTTAACGTTTTCATGGGTGATACAAGCACAAGTGTCACGATCGGTGAGTTTAGGCTCGACGACCCAAAATGGACGTAACCGGCAGAACAAAGAATACCTAATTGTCATTGAACCAGTAGACAGGTATTTTTTGTGTAGATTTTTCAAAGAATCCAGCAAGAACCGCTTTTGTTTTTTAATATTATTGCGGGTTATACACTCTTTCTTCCCATCTGCACACCGGCTATTGCTATCATCTTCATAAAACTTGTGAACAATCGCTATCATTCTGTTCTTGTTGTCTTTCTTTATCGACTTTGTACGATTAAATCCCATATTTTTATAAGTCACAGCTTTGCCTCCTGACCTCCATATTTTATATTTATTTACTATAGAACCAGACAAAGCCGTTCTCAAACTATTCTTCTCTTGATATGTCCTTGTTTCCTCTTTTTTTTCTACAATTTACGTCTGAATGATTTCACCAAATAGTGCTTTTTTTACTAATTCTTAATAGTGCGTTTTAGTCTTTTGTACTTCTGTCTTTGGTTAGTTAGTTTTTTCTTTAGTTCAGCAATAACATTGTTCTTCTTCTGTAGTTGTTTATTTCTTATCTTCCGTAGTAAAATACTTCTCCTTTTACCTTCAGCTTGTCTTTGATGAGCAATGCACGCAACATTTATACCATCTGGTTGTCGCTCGAGACTTATTCCTTCTGGTACCTGAGCATCGTTTTCTGCGTCAGATGATGGTGGCGTATTTCCATCCATGTATTGATCAGCTTGTTCACCTATTTTTTTATTTTGCCTATAAGCTGCTGAGTAAGTGATCCAGTTTTTTTTCACTTTTCTATGCTCGCGAGGAGTCATATCCTTTACGCATTTACTCTGTCCTTTTTCCTTTTTTCTAAGGTATTTTAATCTTTCTTTCTCTTTATACTCTGCTAATAAAACTGGATCACTTTTTATTTTCTCTAGACGTTTTTTTGCCTGTTCTGATTTTTTTTTTTGCTTTTTCTTCATAAGACAACGATATTTTCTTTCGAGGCGCCATATTCTACAACAAACAGAATTGTTTTCAATTGGCGAATCTATTTAAACTATTATGAACGCCAGGCCCTAGCCATGGCATCAGTCCCTGGTCACATTTATGACCGGGGCCTGATGGCCTAGGGACTGACGAATCAGAACTAAATCACTCTTAGTCTACTCTTAAAAAGAAATACCGAAACTTGTAGATAGCTATAACATCAGAACAAACAAATCGCATATACACGCAAACAAAAGAGAATAGTAACTAATTAAGTTTTTATAAAACAACTTACCTAGGGGCTGACAGAGTGACTGGCACAGCACGTGTTTCCTCAGCGTCGACGCCGACCGCACTGATGTCAAGATGGCCGACGCGGAACAGCCCACGTGTATGGCTAACTTCACGTCGTTACTTCAGAACGCAACAGTTTTAAAACGCTGGTTTTGTTCGGTTGCCGCGTATTTTTGAAATTACTGAGTGGCTAGGGCCTGACTTTAACTATCGATGACACTACTTTTCTTATAAAAAAAGATATGAAAATAATTAATATTGTTCACTAAATCGTTTCGGTGATTAAGACAATGTAATTTTTATTGTGTTTAAGTCAAATAAAGTTCAAATATCATCTAGACACACTAAAACCAGACGAATGAAAGCAGTATTTTGGAAATGTGACATGGCTAGGGACTGATATAAAGGAGAGAAAACTACATTTTTTTGTGTTAAAAAAGTATATGAGTAAGGCTAAATTGAGTGACATAATAAAAAGTCGGTTGTTTCATGTGCCAGATATTTTTAATATTGGGTGATTAATATAAATTTATATAAAAATCCACTGAAACACAAAGTTACCCAACTTTTATAGAACCACCCATCAGTCAATCAGTGTAGTGTAACCTAGATTATAATAATATATATTTGTAGAGACGTATGAATAAATCTGTAAGTCGTAAATGGATCCTGGCAGGATCCATTTAGGGAACTTAGTGAAACAATCGAACGCTGAACAAAGACTGATTTATTCATACGTCTCTACAAATATATATTCTTATATTATAATCTTAGTTGCACTACATCAGTGTATTGTTTTTTACCCGACTGCGCCAGAAGGAGGGTTATGTTTTTCGAGTGTATGTATGTATGTAAGTATGTATGTATGTTTGTATGTAAATTTCTTTGGCACCGCTTGATGGATTTTAGCTTGAGAGGTTTCGTTAGATTTTCCCTGACTCTGAGAATGACACTGGCTATATCAGAAATTTAAATAATCCAAAATGGCGGATATTCGCGCCAAATTATGTGTCTTAATTTTTTTTTTTATTAAGAACCTATCGAGTGGGGTATCAAATTAAAGGATTTTAAACAAGGATTACAATAAATATACAACTAATATATTGGCAGTCGGTTTTTTTTTAATATAATAATTACTTGTTCTATTCACTAGAAGTCATAGTCCTGTGTTATGTTGCAGGCGAGCGGCCGGCTGCGATGCAGACGGGCTCGGCGGGGCTGTCCAACAGCTCGCACTGCATCGCCGCGCTGCTGGTGGCGTGCGCGCTGCACGCGCGGCTGCTGCGCGCGCAGCTCGCCAGCTGATCGCGCGCGCGCCCCGCACGCGCGCGCGCGCACTGACCGCCGCGTGCCAGCCGTGCCGCGCAACAAACGCCACTGCGTCGCGCTCAACGTCGTCACGTCGCCACTTAGCCGCAACACAAGAATAGCGTTAGTAGTTAAATACTAAATGTGGGATTACGCAGTTTCTACAAAAATTAAAAGAAAAATAAGCTAGAGGGAATAAGAAGAGTTGACGACGCTTAAGTTTGAGGTTCAACTCGTTATTTTTTCCTGACACATATTTTAATTATTAACAAAATACCTCATCATAAACTTTTGCAATACAAATTATTATGTCATGTACACGTTGATTTGTAGTTAGTTACATGTGGTTTGTTCGGCTAATCGTGTTTGCGGCTGAGTACGACGATCGACGTCCGCGGCCACTGTATATATGTGTTACGAAGTTCTCGTCTAAATAATTCTAAGCGAAAACGTAGTTTTCCGATAGTTAAGAGATTATTAAAGGTTAGAGAATATTGTAAGATTTTTATGAACGAAAAATGTGTAGCGTCAAATCACTGTGATTAATGTTGGTCGCATCCGATCGCGGGCCGCGGCCGGGCGCCGCCGGTGGAGCGGACTTACTCATTATCCTATATAGTACACCCTCAACACATTATATTTGTTGACCATCACCGAAGTTTTCGTTTTCGTGTTGAACCCGAATGACTAAGTAGTAAAGCTGGTGCGTGTTACACGTTTCATGCCGGCTGCCATATCCACATCATTTTATAAATACTCCGCGGATTCGGCCGCCGCCATCGCCCTCTTAAGCTAGACTCACACTGACTTCAATGCAGTGTGTGTCTGATTCCAGCCAGTGGCAGTGTGGCTCCCGCTTGACTGTCCATACATTTCAAGGGCAGGTGCTGCCGCCGCTGCCGCCACGCACAGGTGAGGGTCGTAACACGTTTCTGTTGTTGCTCTCGGTCGAGTTTGTACATACATAGGTATAATGAATGTTTTAACAGAAAAAATATTATAGATCTATTTACATTTAGGAAAATAAAGAATATTGTCTGTAGGTATCGTGACCACTGACCACTCATTCCGTTTTGAACGGGACAGTCCAATTTTTTGTTGTCCTGTCCGAGTGTTCTTTGTCATCTTCTAAGGTTCGATTAATTATTAACCCATTTAATTTAAAAGAAATGCATGCAAAATGTTTATTTTCAAATTGAAGCATAAAAAAATTATCTATAGTTACGTAGATATCGTATCTCTTCGTAGATAGGTCGACAAGTCTGCAATCTGTTATGAGAATGACACTATGAACGACAGATATGAAGCCAAAAACATTTACACGTCTTGAACGAAAAGAATATGGTCACGGCACGGTAGATATGCCGCACGCCACGCCGCATATGTAACACAAACCAATTTAATTTATAGGAAAAACTGGGACCCTTGTATAATTGTTTTATGCATTTTAATCGGCATTTGAATGTTGGAATCAGCTCGTATGGGACGACAACCGCATCAATATCATGTTTATTTGTTGCTCGTGTTTGAGTGGTAGTGTGTCGAGCGTGACGTTTTGACTTGGAAAAACCTAGTCTACAGTCTTAATGGCGTATAATTTTTATTCCACATTTATTTTACCTTTATACCTATTAATTTTAATGAGCCGTTACCTGCCTGACAATGTAACGATAATGTTAAGTAATGTCTTACGTAAACGCTGTTACATTCTGACATTTGTGTTAGTTATATTTTAATATTTGTATTGTATTTCATGAAGTAATTTTGACTTAAATAAAAATACATAACTGAATTTATTTATGGAGCTGTAATTTGAAATACGAGTATGATCAAAACTACTTCCCACGAAAAGTAGAATAGCTAATTTCTTAAAAATAATAGAAATGGTCTGTTAAAATTTAATTTTGCAAGATTAAGTTTTGTATTCACACACTTTTGTTTATTACTTAGATTTAAGTAAAATAATAAGTTGATACATGGGACAAATCTTTGTCCACCAATCTTGTGAAAAGGGAGCGAAAGTGAAAATGAAATAACCCAATTAAAATAAATAATTTATTGCTCATTACATTCTTACATCTGTCGGACAGGACGTTAAGACTAACAAAAACTTATGTCCTTTTGATTCAGGCGACATCACACGCCTGACATACGAGTATCATGCATTAGCCGCACTGACTGCAACTGGTTCCAATGTGATACTGACACACTTAAAGTAGTGAAATAGAGAAATTACACAATGGACTGTGTAATGTAATGTGTAATAGTAAAATGAATACCATTTCCCATCAGCGGGACGAGCAAGACGAACATCCGCACACTCAAACCATTCCTCTTTGTAAAATACTCGTAATGTAGGTAATGTTAATGAAGTGTCGGTCAGCGTATTTTAACTTAAATAAGCAACAATATAATGTAATTGTAAATTACTGACGCAAATTGACACGTTTTGTATAGAATAATTGTAAATAATAAACAGAGTTTTACAATAAAGTTGATCTAAGGGCGGAGACTTTATGATACGAAGACTATGTATGTAAAATATAAAACTTTATGTATACATACACGGAATAAGTTTGTTTTCAAATAAAATATTTAATATTTAAGTAAAGTGCCATTTCATTCGAGGTCCGCCTCGCCCATCACTCTCCTGTCTTTGACCAACTCCTAAACCTCTGTTCCAGACGCCTATAACTTACAGAAGAGCCGTCATACAACTAACTAAGTGAAATACCATAATTTTATCCAGCTTCAACCAGCAGAACTGAATATTCTTGACTAGCACAAGAAGAACAGAGTAAATGCAAGCTAAGCGTTACTTGGAGACAACCTCAGCAGTTTCCATCTTGCTTATCATTCGCTGCCAATTTATTATCATTACAAGGCAGCAGTACTACTGACAATAGGCATGATGACTGAAAAAATATTTAAGGCCATCGGATAGATTATTTAATAACACGTATTTTTTTATCTCTGAGAAACAATAAATAACGAAGATAAATTTCGCATTACGTCATGCTTTCGTACAATTTTTACACATTGGTGACGTCACAAGCCCCGACTCTGAACTTTGTATCTTTGTAAATTTTTACTTTTTTGATAAACTGAAAAATATGGGTACATTATTTTTGGATAATCTAACTAACAGACTAATTAGAATAAAACTTTTCTGATCCAGTCATCATCCCTATTGCCGCGACACACACAGGTTACACTTAGCAAGATTGTGGGAATACAGATGAACAGGAATAAGAACCAAATGACCAGTTTGTACGGCAACCATCGTGTACTATAGTGTTATTGGTTACCACACTCGTCTGTCCGTCAACATGAGGTCTTGGGTTCGATTCCCAGGCAAATGAATGTACTCATAGACACATCCATCGGAACTGCGACACATCATACAATCTTAGTAAATCTGCTTAGTTAAGTTACTACTTGTTGAGTTAAAATACGAATATGTATAAATCGCAGTGAAGTACTAGATCGATCAGTAATCGTTAATATAAAGTCGAAGGATCTACACGTTTTGTTTCATTTACGAGTACTTGGTCAGGCCATTCAACGCAGTAAATCACATAATTGGTCCTTTGAGTCGTAATAGTAATGTACTCTTACAAAATATGATGGAGCATTATCTCTATATTCTTGCATATAACCACAGCCACAAGTTACCAAGGTAGCACCTCCCTACAGACGTCAACCGGAAGGTCACGGTCGCCTCAGTCAGACGCAGACACACACACACCCGGTGGACTGTACGACCCGTTCGCGCAGCCGGTTGCCGGTTGCCGGTCTGTGAAATGAGCGTCTCTTCCCGACAACGGTAAACTTAGCGCGAAGTAGTTGAACGCCCCATCATGGCGATCATGATTTATTCATATTGCTTTTGTTAGCATTCATAAACTACGCGGTGCAAAACTAAGACTTTTATATTCAAATGCTCTTCTTTGTTTATATGATCGACGTTTAGGGGTACTTAAGGGCTGGCGCGTTCTGGACAGCGATTAAGTATTGCTATCCAACGCAGAAATGCCACCTGCCTTTTGGGTACTTCACCCGGGTGACGGCAGCGATTTCGCCTTAATTTTTTATATTATTTAACTTACGTAAGTTCTATTTTTAAATATTTTTAGTTTAGTTTGAATAAAGCTTATAATTAAGTTCTGAGACTTAAGTTTATTTAGTTTTAATATAGTTAAGTTTTATGTTGTATTGTTAATGTATTAAAAATAAAAAAAAACACGCGTTAGTGGGACACTGAACTAAAAAGTAAAAAATAAATTCCAATATAACAGTAAAGTGATTCACGAGAAAATCAATGTCTTTGTAAAAAAAAGCGTGAGTTAAAAAAACAGTCATATAAATCTCCCCTAATCTGAAATGCTTTTCAGCGAAAAAATTTGCTACCATCTATCATTTGACCTCAATCCTCCTAAGGAATGCAGTTGTTCTGCGAAACGTTTAATCCTTTAGTCGCCTCTTATTACATTCAGCGGTAGAGACGGAATGATCCTACTGTGGTCTAGCAGAAGCGCAGAAGTGCAGGCGAGATGGGTTCACTGCCCGCAATACTTATTATTACAGTATTCTTGGCTCTGAACTGACAGGGCCTTAAAGATTTTTTGAATTTGCCGCTTTTTTTTGTGCAGAGACTCGCTGGTTTGACTCTACCATACAGCAGCTAACGGGTGGCGCCGCCCGCCCTGACGGATGACTTGGGGACGCATTGACATGCATGTTATATTTGGAGAAGAAAAAGCGGGAAAGCGCACCCCGGGTTTCGAAGCAGCACAGTTGAGGATGCAACCAGGAATGCGCTTAGACGAAGAAGAAAAATAATCGTTCCGTATCATGCTGGTTTTTTATTTATGTTGATATTTTTAGAAAACCATTTACAAATCTAAGGTTTTTGCGTAAAAGAATATCACTTACCTATGTATCGCAGACGCGACGATTTCAAAAATACGATTCAATGGTTTTCGGAACACGAGCGTTGACTTGGAAAATAACACGATTTGTGTTTCGCTGACTGCTGATTACTTCGTTGGAAAATAGCACTCGTAGTCGTGTACTGACGTAACGTACAAGTACGCAGTTGTATATACATACGTAGGTACATTTATGTGAACGAGTATTATTTTATGTCGCTCGCCGCTCAAATGTTGGACTTAGATTACAAACAACGCCAAATATTGTTGGGACAAGACAGTATGTTGTGAGAGAATTGTATTCATAGTAGTATGAGACTAAACAGTAAAGTCAAATTTCAATTTGTTACATACTAGCAATTTGCTGGAAACTATAGAACTTTTAGCGAGAACTAAAAGCTCTTGTGAATTTGTCGCCACAGATGAGGGGTCTTTTCGCCGAATCTGATCTCAACTTGATGGGGACCTAGGTTCACTAAGGCCAGCGGCCCAATGGCGCTCGTTTTCACTTCAAATATTGGGACTTTTTGCTTGTAATCACGTGATCGTTGTGGGTGCACACTACTTAGAAGGAAGGGTTGGAATATAAAAGGAAATGACATAGGTCGATTGCACACCATACACCTGATGATACACCAAATAATAGAACTACTACATATATGCGATGATGGTCTCAGGATGTATCAGGTATTTGTACAATAACATACCTTGAATATGTATTTACATCAGTTTTTAAAAAGCCAAAAGACATTCCCTCGTGACTAATATGTAGAAAATTAATGAAATGGAGTACATACGCGTGGGTGTGCGACATAGTCTCTCTACAAATACCTTCGAATTAAAATAAAATTGTGTTATCAGTAGCAAGCAGCTGCCGACCCCACTCGCCCGCTGTAAACAGGCAGAGGAACGGCTCGATTCAAACCTCTAATCACTTGGAGATGGCGATCGGGATGTAACTGCAAAACTTCTAACGAGATCAATTTGATCGGCAGCTGATGGCGGGCCGGCGACAGAGGGGGTGGAGAGGGGGAGGGATGCTCGTGATTGATTGCCGACCTTGATCGGCAGCAGCGCGGCTGGACGACTCTTCACACCCAGTACGAGTAGACACGACTTCACCATATTTCCCATTAAATGGATACTTTAACAATTAAGTAAAGCAAGATATAAAGATTTAAAATTAGGTCACATCATGAAGATAAGTACTTATTAGTAAAAACCGAACGGACGTGCTCCGAAATCGACTGAATTTCAAAGATCATCTAAGTATTTGTGAGAATTGTGAACGAACCCGAAATTAGTAAAAAATCTTCAATAAATAAATTGTAAGGGTAGAGTTCCAAAGGTACGAGTTACACTTACGTTGCGTAGGTTACGTTACACGCGTTAACTTAATTTTTCATAATTTAGCGAACAATTTTTATTTTCTAAGAATTACAAGTACTTCCTATGACTTTTTTTAAATAGGTACATTTTATACGACTATAACTCTTAAATTAACAAAGCTAACTTAGACGGCATCATTTTCCTTTAAAGTTCAACGCTACCTTTACTACCATCACGATTTTTTTTAAGGATCTTTTCAAGCTAACAGTTTAGCTTTTAGAGGGGGGGGGGGGCACTGTATACTTGAACAAGAATTAGTTTAATATTTCGAAAACGGGTCACTAAATCAAAAAGTTTTATCTGCATAGCCCCAGTAGTTTTAAAATACCTACTCGTATCTAACGATACCTCTCACTATGGGATGCACACAAAAAATATCATCTTCACTCATCCACTTTAAGTATATACTTATAGCTATCCTAAGTCTTTTTTTTTTCATTTTTTACCATCTTATTTTACGATATTGTCAGCATACGTATTATATATACCTACCCATGCGAAATTACAGCTTTCTAGTACTAATAGTAACAGTCTCTGAGTAAAGAATCATGCAGACAGACAGACGGAGACAGACGTACTAAAAGTAAGTACTAAAACTATAAGAATTCCGTCTAGGGACTTTGGAACTCTAAAAAAACATAACATTAAATAGTTAGAAATCAGGGGTGGGCTGTGTATCATAAGTCAAACTTTATCAGAGACACAGGCGTCCTCTGGCCAGTAGTTGCGAATATATTCTCATGTACACAAACAGTATCGCCGAGCAATGTCCGACACTACGAACAAGACACCGTGTATCGTATTTTAGCCGACACGACACGAACACGACACAAACCACCCGCTGACCGCCACCACACGTCGACGATACACTGTCACTAAATAAACCAGTCGTCTCGTAATCGTAAACCTTTATGCCTTAGATCTTATCTGGTAGTTTGACAGTTATCTATTAACTAAAACAAAAACACACCTATATCTCCATGATGGGCTGTGTGTGGAGACGGAAGGTACATCCTTTATTGCTCTTAGGTGCAACACTTAGGACAATACTTTGTCATACCAAGTCATTAATTAATTCATACGTATGACGTGACGTATGCGGTAATACGAGCCTTGTAAATAATTTGGCGAACGCATGCAGGGCGGTGCGGTGCAGTTTGCCTCCCAGGTGGCTGTCTGTCGTAATTATGTACGTCCGCCTAAATTCGCGACAACCGCGTCAGAAAATTAAAATATGTATATTATCTTAATGTCATGCGTCGCGGTGACGAGTGTCGCTCTGCCGAACAGCGTTGTGCTCTATATTGAAGCTGTTATTCTCCGCAAGACGACGCGGTAATACGTAAAACGTTTTCTTACGACCAACGGTTAAATAATTGGAACCTACTTACTTTACTCAGTAAAAATAACACGATAAAAATGCCGTATCATACCACAAAAGCCTCCGACACCGATGACGGGACACATTGTAACAGACATGTGAGTTGTTGTTGTTAAGAAGTAGACAGCAAGTATACCTTATTGAAAAGTAACAGATTTCTACAATCAGTCAATACAGCACAAATTAATTATACAATCTAATTGATTATGTGCAAAATTTATTTCAGTTTCACAACATTACGAACGTTTGAAATTGACTCTGCGTCATTATTACAACATATACTTATATAGTAGGTAATTTAGCATAGTACCATTACACATAATGGATAATGAGTAAGCTATAGCATTATCCTACATAACATGGAAGCAAACTAACAGACGAAGTGACGTCATCGTGTGCCGAGAGCAGTTGCGTGTCGCCGCCGCGGGAGACGGCTACCAACTATTTTACTTCAAGGCAAAATCATTAGAGTGTTTGAGAAAACGGGAGTTTGAGTTCGTACCTAAGTAGACAATATTGCTTTCAACATGAGCTTTCTTTTCTACAGTAATCAACTGATACGGTCCGATTATGTGCCGTGCTTTAAGAAAAATCTGCTCTACACAACTATATAGTCATAAGTAACTTGGGAGGCACTCACACGGCATCAAAATAAATAAATAAATAAACCTATACGGACAAATCACACAGATTGAGCTACCCCCAAAGTAAGTACGAGACTTGTGTTATGGATACTAATTCAACGATTCTATATTTTATAACAAATACATATACAGATAAACATTTAATACCCAGGTAAATCTGAAAAAGGTCTTTTTCCCTCTTGACCTGACCAGGGATCGAACCCGGGACCTCCGGTGTGGCGGACTGGCGTCGTTAACCATTAGACGGAGGTCGTCAGCCGTAAGTGGTAATGATAACAACGATTGTTTTAAGTGAACATCTTAATAACTTTCAAAGTAGATCAGCTTTTTTTGAATGAGTTGACTAGAGCAGCACAGCTTCCGAGAGGGTTCCGAAGCAGCACAGCTAAGCAACCGAAAACATAACAAGTAGAGCGAGATGTATCTCAAATGCAATATGAGCTATGGCAGTCCTGATCTTAGATCATATTCATGAGGTTCGCGACATCAACATATTGATTTGATGCACCCTGTACGTACTATGAGGGCGTCGTGGTGTGTATGTGTGTGTGTCAATCAATTGGCGGCGGCCGGCGGTTGCACGTATAGCTACATTTTGTGGGTCAGGGGTTCGGTTATTGCGAATCGGAATAAGTACCGATTCTAAATCTAATATAGGTGATATTTAATAAAGCATAAATGGCTTTGCTAAGCCAGGGGAAAGATGAAAGTGTCGGCTATTGCACGGTTATGAGGGCTCGTGAGGTCGACTGCAGGTACTAACAGAACCACCCATAAAATACTGGTGAAGTAAGCAGAATGCGCGTGTGTGTGTGTTTGCCTTGGACATGCTAGTGATGGTAGGTGGTCAGCGGCTGGTATCTGGTTACAGTCATATGTGCACATGTAGGTACCTACATGACACGGCAAATTAATTTGCAGACCTGTCCTTATAGACACTCATCTCCTTGGACACCACACCACGTACCGACAAGTGCATCACAACACATGTTATCCACTTTCAACCCTGCAAGCTTTCTGTTTACAATGACAGCCAGAATGTTTTTCCCTTTCATAAGTAGCAATTACATGTAAGCACTAATAAATTTTCCGACGTACCTATTGTATTCGTTTCATTTTAAATGTAGCTAAGTTAAGAGCCCATAGTACCTCACAGTTCTTAGAACGATTTCAGTATTATCAATATTAACGAAATACTCACTTTGAAACATAGTACATACATAGTTTAGAACTAAGTAACTGTAGTCACTATATGCACGATTGCTTAAAATTTTCTCGATCGAAATTTTTGTGCGAGAAAGCGGGAGCAAAATTTAGATTCTGGGGTCAAGTGCGCTCTTATGGATAAGGAGTTGGCAATAAAGCATTACTTTGAAGTGTTTTGCAGGCGCGGGTGCGGCCGGCACAGGCGCGGCAGAGGCGCACGGCACGTGTGACAATAACAATAAATCCGCCGCGCTCAGGCGATAAAGCGGAAATGTAGGCGGATCGTGACCGCTGCAGTTCATACACTGGGAGCAAATAAAACACTTGTACTAAACTCGCTCGTTTTCAATAGGTTTGCAGCAGGTCGTAAGTTGGTACTCTAGGCTCTACTATGACACACAACTTTATAATATAAGACTTCACTTCGTTAGTCCCTACAACTGTGAAAAGGTCGCTACGAATAGGATTTCTGTAAGTTTAGTGAAGAGGTACGTTCCCGAGCGCTCAAATCAATCGCGAAGTATCGAGTCGAGAGTTGTATGAAGTCATGTAGGTACGTTATCGGCACTCGGGTGTCGTTGCTTGACGGAGTTTTCTGGCGTCACGTCGCGCCGCCATTTCTCACACACGACACGGAAACGCTCTAAACAGCGGCACTCGATTAGTTTCTCTCAACCCCCTTCCCCCTCCACCCCTAACAGCACCCCAGCACCCGCTCCTTTTAAATCGGGTTAAGAACATTTTTATATTTTTGGATCGAAATACCCGGATGCAAATTGTCCAGAATCCAAGCGACGCGTAAATCAGCCAGTCAGCCATCCCTGAGGTCACCCTTACATGTACACTGTACACTACTGTAGGTATGCCCTTTACAGTGTTAGAGGGAGCACAGTGGATGTCCGCATTTGGATGGGTGACCGCAAGTGTCATAAACATTTCTCAAGCTCCTCCGTACTTCGAAAGGCACGTAAAGCCGTTGATCTCGGTTGTCATTATAGTATGACAGTCTAAAGCTATTTCAGATGCCTTTAGGCAGCTTGAAAAATCTGACACTAATGTTGGCCACTCACACACAACAGTGACAGCTGGATGTGTTTTTTATACCTACGAGTATGTATAACGAGCAGGTCACTTTCAAAGAGCAAACTTTTTTGTCACTTTGGCCAGTAGGTACTGAGTGAGACACGTTAGACACGTGTCTTATAGCTTGTATAATATTTTACATAAATTATTGTGTCAATAAAACAATTAGAAAACGTAGGTATCAATTTATGAATGTCGTTATCGCTGACTTGTACATTTTGACCAATTTTTTGTGCAAGTTGAAATGACTAAGCATGTATATAAATACTGGTGACATATTGACGACTATCTTATCACATTTTTTTTATGACTTCCTGAAGATTGCGGAATACACCACATTGCTCGAAACACAATTTGGTAGTAAATAATGATGCAATTGAAGAATGCAAAATCTATAACCATGGGCGTCGCCAAGGGAGTCCAGCATACATATTACAAAGAAAATGTTTTATTTGTTTATTGTACACAGTTCCATTCAGAAAAGAAACACTACGAGTATGAATCTGCAAGTTCTCTTGACTGCGCCTACAATTCATACGTGCCCATCCCCTAGCTCTTTTATACTTTTATACCGAGGTGACACCGATCAGAGCCTGCAGCACCTTCTCTGGTGTCCGCCGGGCCCGACCAGCTGCACGAAACACGACTGTACTCGGCGTTGGAGAGTGGCGACTCACTGTAGGGACAAAATATATATGTCTTTTGAGCCAATTAACAAACACAAAAATAAGGTATTTTTAACGATCTATGCATTAATGTTTTATGCCGTGTCACGATTCGTACATATTTTTTTTATATTATAAACTTATTGTTTATTTGATTTTAACACACCTTGGAGTAAAATCTATTATTTCACTCTATTTATTTAATGTTAATAAAGCAGAAAAAATATTTTCCCGCGTATATCCCGCGAAAGAAAGATTACATCCTGATTCAAATAATTCTCAGCAGTAGATAAAATTTATTACCTACTATCGCCGTTTTTAAAAAATAAACGGGCAATTGCGATTCGGACTCGTACATGAAGGGTTCCGTACCACCGTTCAATGTTTTAAAACGCTAAAGAAACACGTTTCTTGTATGATGACCCCCTTTAATTTTTAACTTTTTCTTATTTTTAGTATTTGTTGTTATAGCGGTCATAGTTATACATAATCTGTGAAAATTTTAAGTATCTAGTTATTAGCATTTTAAAGATCTAGTTAAAAACGCTGAAAATACACATTTTTTGTATGACGACCCCTTAACATTTTTTTATTTTTAGTATTTGTTGTTGTAGCGGCCACAGTAATACATAATCGGTGAAAATTTCAAGTGTCTAGCTATTACGGTTCAAGATATAGAGTCCTGTGACAGACGGACAGACGGACAGACAGCGGAGTCTCAGTAATAGGGTCCCGTTTGCACCCTTCGGGTACGGAACCCTAAAAAGTAATGCCAGAGTAACTGATGAGAACACTGGATGTTCATAATAGTCATTTCTGGTGGTCTGGCTCACATTCTTTTGGCGGCATACAGCAGACGACTAGTTGGGACTGCGAAAAGCAAAAGGATTGGATTCACCACACTACCATGTAGGAGCAGTAAGTATATATTATCTGAGTGTACTCGTATATAGGTATATGGTTGGTTACCTTTCTGCTTAGACTCACACACCACACCACACTCGCAACGTATCGCAAACGTCATCGTGACGACTCTACTATGTATTACGTATAAGAAATGTATTTTCTAGAACTAAACGTTCTAATCATCATTATAATTTAATATCAATTTTATCAAAGAGTCATTACAATAGTGATGAGTGTAATCACTTGAGTGCTAAGGTCACAGTCACGAAGATAAAGTAACGACGGCTGCTGCGGCGCCAAAACACAAATGTTTCTTCTATGGTCACTAACAGCGTCGTCCGTCGTTCTCTACCTCAACATTTAAATGAATTGCTCCTAATATTCTTAGAGGGTAAACAAAGTGACTCAGAGACAAATGTTATTATGCTACCTTGTTGTTACCGGAGGAAAAACAATAGAAACAGCGAAACGAATTGAACAACAGCACAATCAAAGTCGTATAGGTAGAACATATTGTAACCGGGGTTTCTGTCCTTGTTATCCAAGTCAGTCAGGCTCGTATGCGTTATCGTCTTCCCTCAAACTGCCGTCTGGGCTGCGACTGCCCGAGGAAATCCATTAGCAAACTGCAGCCTTGTATCGTACGTAAACATAAAAGATTTTGTACGAGTAGTGACTGAAGCTGATCATAAAGTAGACAGAGAATATCGGAACCCTTACCATACATGTTTCTTTGAGTACGTATTGCTATACGTACGTAATATACACGACACGGGGCATGCTTCTGCATGTATACACGTAATATATATCACCTGTCCTTTCTACAGAAATTCTCTACCTACGTAAAAACCGCATCAAACCATCTTAAAGTTTGTCGTGTACGAAAAAATAGATAAAAACAGTATACGAGAATGAATTGAATTTAGCTTCGATTTTATCAGTGCTCGGTGTAGTGATAAACAGCATTATCTAAGTACTCATGTATATTCTGATTGTAGCTCCAATAAAACTCAATAATGTTATAACAAACACCAGCTACCTCAAGCCTTGTATTCAGATTTAGAAATAAAGTGCGTAAGAATCACAAAAATTATGAAACTCCGCGGTGACATCACAATATGACACTAAAATATTTTTTTGTAATTTTGCACGTTCGTTCATCTTGCAAATTATCCATTTCTTATGGTTTTCCTTATAACAATGACATGACATCTAAATAACAAATCATAATTGAAGTAATATCTAAATTATAGGTAATGACCGGATGAGACGAGGACACGTATAATGGGAACCGAGAGGCCGAGGACGCGTCCTTGCGGACACTCAAGTTCAATGTTGATTTGTATGTTCCGTCTGTTCAGTGATATTGATCATAACATTTTATAACTATGAAGACACTATTAATGAAAGATACTTAAAAAAACACAGTTGTGTAAACAATATTAAAGTTATTTATTATAACATACATAATCACTTGCCTATTGTACCGTGATACCTGAACCCAATTACAAAATACAGGAATGTTTGATTTGATACTCCTAACACTATTTATCAGACTTTGAAATGATAAGTTTTATATATCGAATGCTTATAAACATTTTTTTATTACTTGTCCAATATGTTCATTTTCATTACAATACTCAAATCACTTATTGAGGGAGCGATCAAAGGGCAACCATGATCTTGGAAACGCTGTAGTTAATGAAGCACCAGGGCACTAAAGATCACCGCTGCATGTCAATAAGTTAATAAGTAATCAGGACAAACGTTGCGGTAATGATTCATTTCTACAAAGAACTCGTAAAACAAGTTTGACCAGTCTTGAAACGCCAACCTACTGAGGCAAAACGCATTTTTTTAATGATCATCCACGATATAATTTAACATTTTCGTACTTCTATATCACACACATTAAACATATCACCTATAAAACAGTCAAGGGCACGTACGTAGCCCTAGTAGTAACAATGTTTTATGTCGTAGCGGCGTAATTTCGACCAATTCTGCGAGGTCGAAGGTCTCGGCCGATTGCGCAACCGCTACACCAGCTGGAGAAGCAGACGCTACGCGAACAGGTAGGAGTATAGCACAGTGATCACCACGCCCAGCAGCAGCGGGAACTTCCACGACGACAGCAAGCTCGTCTGCGAGTCTGGCCCGGTGTTGACGTTCGAGTCTCCCCAGTTGTACTGCTTTTTTTTTACCTCGACGCGGTCCTCCACAGTCAAGGTCCCCACTTTGTATTTTACCATAAGCTCCTTGGCGTCGAGGCTGTGGCCAACGTCGTCGAAGTCCTCAGAGGCGTCCTTACCGGTCACGTTGATCAGGACCTCATGTCCGCCCGGGTGCTCGTCGATAAAATTGCTGACGTCGTATACATCGTTGTTTATAATGAAGAGTACATTCTTGGAGTTACCGCTGTCAGCGACCTGTTTTCTAGTGAACGTCTTGTCTGCCATAGTGTTTGTTGTGTGTCGCAAGCGTGCTTCTGGCGCGGCGTGCGCAGGGGCCGATATTTAAAGTCTTACTGCCCACTCGCCGCGCGCTCTCCGCTGGGGCCGCGACTGCCGCGAGCTCGGCCCCCGCGCCTCCCGCGCTGATAACGTTGTTTATCTCGTACTCAGCTGTGAGGTGTTGTGTACTGACTTGTGCTATTGATGACGATGAAGCTGTTTTTTGACATGTCAGCTTCTGTATGCTAATTTGCTATGAGTTATATCTGCATAGGTGAACCAATGGAAATACCAATCAAATCAATATCAATCAAAGCTATAATTATCCATGTAAAAATTGTTTAGTAAGCTAAGTTACTGACTTTTCGAGATATGATCTTCTGGATACACTTGAATTGTGATTATTGAATTGTTAATGACCCCAGTCCATGGTCGAAATGTTAAAACGTCATAGAAATCTATTGGTACTCGTAGATTGACAGTTACATCGTCCAGGTCGTCGTTCTTACAATATTCAGGCGTGTAAGATAGTTATTATACCTAAATAAGTACTTTTAGATCAATCTAATACTTCTTTTTATGTCATAGGTCAATCCAGACTATTCTAAATAGTGTATTGAACAAATGGCCAGTGTGGTCTGCGACGCTGCAGTAGTTATTAAGTGAATGCGACCCTTGTACCCGTGCGGGGCACTGCCGGCTTGATAGATCAAATCATGTAGTGTTATATTAAAGCTAACATTGGGTAAATCGATCTTCCTTTTGAAGCTGCTGATCACGTGGTTGTAGTACCTAGGTATATGATGAAGGGAAGTTTTTACATTATTGCGCCAATTTTTTAGGGAATCCATTATTATGGACTAAACTTGCGGTAAATATACAGACTGTAAATGTTTTCTATACAAAAGGTACCCAACATTAATCAACAATAGGTATGCTTTATTATTGCTTATATGTATTTGGGTTGAAAATTCGTTCAAAATGTTCATAAAATAGGTACCTATCTGAAAAAGTACCAAAAGTACAGGTAACGAGTAGGAGTACCTCCCTACTTCACTCAGAGCCACACTAGCTGCCAAAAGGACCCACCGCGTAAAAGCGTTTTAAAGCTAGAGCTACGAGTAGATGGAGTAGGAGTAGACGGTTGTTTGTAAAATAATTTAGAGACAATACATTAAACGGTTGTTTGTACAATGGATAACAGTTTTTTAATTATCACGTTTTACAAATTAAACAACAATTTCTAAAAAAGTGACTGGATCATGTTTTTCGCCTTATATTATGTACATAGGTCGGGAGTTTACAGTTCGGTGCGACCTACTAATATACAGCCTGACTTTTTAACCACCAGCCAAAGTTTTGGAGCAAGTTCAGTCCATGATACTGAACTACTTTCCATAAAAACAATTAACGAAAAACGATAAAAAAAAATTTCGCCTTTCCATACAGATTGGCACTCAGGCCAACTGATTTTGTGTGGAGGACGAAAAATGTTTATATATTTTTAATACATATTTTTATAGAATGTAGTTCAGTATCATGGACTAAACTTGCTCCAAAAATTTGGCTGGTGATTAAAAAATCACCCTGTATAAGCGAGTAGGTAGGTATACAGGGTGACTTTTTAAACACCAGCCAATTTATTGAAGCAAGTTTAGTCCATGATACTGAACTACTTTCTATAAAAAAGTTATTAAAATCAATAAAAAATTTTCGCCCCCCCCCATTCAAAATCCGTTTGGCTTAGCGCTGATTTGTATGGTAAGGTGAATTTTTATTTTTGTTTTTCGTTAATTGTTTTTATGGAAAGTAGTTCAGTATCATGGACTGAACCTGCTCCAAAAATTTGGCTGGTGGTTAAAAAGTCAGCTTGTTTGTGCCATAGCCATTATATTAAGATTTATAATCGGTATTTACTTGTCATAACCAGCGCTGCCTATCACAGACTTAGATTTCGACCGATATTTAGGTTTATTTCATAGTAAATAAAAGTAGGTATGTATAAAAAGGTAGGTGTAAAATGAGGTTTATTTTAAAAAAATATCACAACATTATTTTAAAAGTATAAAATGTCATATCAAAAGGTTTATTTTAAAACAATATCACAACATTATCATTTAGTACCTAAGTACCTAACTACATGCCTAAGTTCATAACATTGCATCACATTGATATTCAATATTCCGAACGGACGGAAACCAGTTGCCTTACGACGTACCTAGCTAGGTACGCATGCCGTCTACTCGCAGTCGCGCCTACCTACTTGACGAAAACAACACGCAAAACACACGCACATTTAATTAAGCAATGAGTAGATAGGTAGGTTACATATAGGTAGACACCGACTTTTTGCCGAACCATGCACCATATCAAACATATAACTAATCACGTTTCACAGAGTATTGTTACACGGATTAGTTTACCCTACACCGGCACTACCGCTAAATAGTATGCTAAGCTACACGTGGCACCTATCATCGTGACACTGCGATTTGAAACCAATACCCTGCCTTAGGTCCTCGTAGGTTATCAATTACGCTATCATATCACTATGAAAACAAATAGAAGTAGAGCAGAGAGGCGGCGAGCGCTAGCACGACGGGCGGCCCCCAGACGTGCACGACGGCGGCGACAGTGAGCGTGTCCTCGCCGCCCGCCCAGGCCGGGCCCGGCGCGCGCGCCTCGCGCCGCTCCGCCTCCACCACCTCTCCCAGCAGAAACTCCTGGCGCCAGGCCCGCGCGTCCTCGCTGTGCCCCACGTCGTGGAAACACTGCGACGCGTCCTTCCCGGCGTTATCTATCAACACTTCAGGCCCTCCTGGGTGGTCCTCCAAGAACTTGGTGACGTCGTACACCATGTTGTCGATGATGATCAGGGCGTCGTCGGCGCGGCTGTGCGCGGCGACCTGCTCGCGGGTGAACTGCGTGAGCGTCATGCTGGCGAGTGCCGGCGCTCGCGACTGCCCGGTCACCACCGCTGCTCACTAACCACTACGCGGCGAGCCGACTCAGCTGACATTGACCACTTAAAACGGTAGACGTATACGTATTTACTTAGTTGGAAATAAAACTCAAGTCCGGATATGTATATTTATATGTATATTTATATAATTATAGACCTATTTGTACAACGGTACAAATACGTCTATAATTTCTATAATGTAATAAATCAAAGAGGGCTACAATCACAGATTAACTATCTGTATTGGAATAAAGAAAGAAAGAAAATCTTTATTCGGCAAGCAATTTACAGAATATGACTTACCTACATACTAGACTTATACACCTAGATATCTAATGAATTCCGAAAAGGCGGCCAGCTCGGCTTCGTGCTGTGGTGCCTGTGTGTAGGAACCTCAGCGCTGATTTTCAGCTGTTAACAAAAATAGATGTTAGATGGCTTAAAAACAATAAGTTGATATATCAAATATCATAATTCGCCAATACCTACTCTCTTACAAAATACAGTACTAGCACTAGTCAATAAAATAACCATAAACACAAATTAAAGGTATTGTGTACACATGTGGCGTGAATGAAATTTTAATTTCAGGCGGGTGGTGTAGTGGTGGAATTTTGCAGCAGGTACTAGGTCGAACAATTCTTCAGAGCATTCCCCATGATAAATGCAATGAAAAATGCACAAGGATGCAACATTTTCCTACGTAGAGCCAGAGTATCGAGACGACCGACGAGAGTCTCATCGCCGATTATACGAGTTGCTCGATTTTGAATACGGTCAAAAGTAAGAAGTTGGTATTTAGGTGCCCTGGCCCAGAGATGGGAACAATATTCCATATGTGGCCTAACTTGTGCCTTATACAGCTGAAGGTGATGTGCTGATGTGAGATATCGCCTTGCTCTACCGAGGATACCTAGTTTTTTAGAAGCCAACTTAGCCTTGTCATTCAGATGACCGCGAAATTGAACGTCGCTTGAAATCTCGACGCCGAGAATTCTGATCTTCAGCTGAATATCGAGAGAAGCGCCCTGAAACGATACGACAAAAGGACTTCTTTTGCGGTGAACGCACAAACTTGTGTTTTATTGGACTAAGTAAGAAAGACCCCAATCTGAAACTTGGTTTAACGAAGTTTCAATATCAGAAACAGTTTTGTGCTACACTCAGAGACGCTTGCCCGAGAATTATTACCTTGGCCGGAATAAAAAGTGTCTACCGTGGTATCAACTGCATAGCAATGAGTGCTGCTTGGTTGCAGCATATAATTAATATGCAGAAGAAAAAGCGTAGGAGACAGAACACAGCTCTGCGGGACATTCAGATCATGAACTGTCAACAACGACTTTGATGCTGCGCCCTGTGAGGAAACTGGTAATCCATTAGCACAATTTCTCAGGCAACCCGAAAGAAGTAAGTTTCGATAGAAGAGCCTTGTGTCGATTTTCTGTGAGAGTGTGGTACTTCCCCGGACGAGCCGGCCCATTCATACTACTAGCAAAACAGAGTTTTGTCAGTAGCGTGGCTCTACCACAACTGAATACCGAACCGCAGCTTATTCGCAGTCTAAGAAGACATTCGTCAGCAAAGTCCATGGGTCATTCCGCGTATGTTAATAGCGCCCTGTCACCTGTCACTCCACCTTGTGAGCTTGCGACGGCGAGCCGCGCCGCCGAAGTCGAAGTCTTAGACACTTTCCAAGTGTCATGGATCATGATCATGTCACTTTTTTCTAAATGTCATAACAAAAATTTTCTATGGGATTTGTATGAAATACAAAACCGTGACGTCATAGATTTTTCGAGTCAAATAGCGCTCTTAATATCAGTTTTCTGCATTAATAAATCTAAAATCATGTTGAAATTAGATATGATCAATGAGAAGTGACACTATTTTGTGACGTTTTATTCTCTTATCATTACCTACCTACCAAATAATTTATTTTTGACCCAGTCATCTACCCAATTACTTGCAGGCTGGGATAGTAGCCATTGAGTTGAAATTGTACTAGGCGAGACTAGTACCTAGAATTTTATTAGTAGCCAAGCGGTTTAGGCACCTGGCTTGTGCTGTGCGTCTATGAGGCACGAGTTCGATCTTTACAAGCGTCTTTTTCAACAACCACTACACTTGCTTCTGAGCCATCAACCCTCACATCAACCCATGATTATTAAAAAAGAAAAATGTCAGCTGGTTAGTTGTCAATGTCAAATAAACATCAAAAGAAGTGAAGAGTAGGGTTGACACATTTGAACTATTTTCATAATTTTGGGGAAACAGTATCGTATTTGGGAAAAATGAGAAATTAAATTCTGTGAATAAATTGAAGATTATTTATTATTTCCTTTTATTGTTATTGTATGAAACCCATTATGATTAAGCTAAGGTTATTTAATTTTTTTTTTTACATACTATTTTTCTGTCGTATTCTTCATTTTATTCACTAGAGGAATTCTTAATTTAATTTGTTTGTTTTACTTTATTAATTTTTTTTTATATATATAATTATTTAACTGTTTTATGTAAATTTAATTATTGTACTGTAAACTATATTTCAACATGAATGATTTTGTATGTGGTTCTTGCCGTGTGGTTCTCGGCATAGTAGAATAGAGGACCACTCCAAGTCTTCCCGTGGATGTCGTAGACTAGGCGACTTAGGAAACATAGTCTAAATAAAGCTTATAAACATAAATGAGAGACCTCTCCAACCTGCAGGCCAAATCCTCTGACTGCTCTGGCCAAGTATTGGCTCTAGTAGGTAGTACAGACATAGTGCTCCTGCAGTGTAGGCTTGGACCTGTTGATGATGATTTTGTATCGAAATAAATAAATGAAAATGAAAGAATATCAGAACGGTCAAAAATGGCAACAGTGGGCAACAGAACTTTTATATCAGTGAAAGTTGTAATTGTAATATTACAAATTCGTCATTATAAATATGGCGAATAGTGCCATAAATAAATAAATAAATATATACGGACAAATCACACTGATTAAGCTAGCCCCAAAGTAAGTTTTAAACTTGTGTTATGGGATACTAACTCAACGGTACTTTATGATAAATACATATATAGATAAACACCCAAGACCCAGGACAATTTGAAAAAGGCCATTTTCCAACTTGCCCTGGCTGGGGATCGAACCCAGAACCTCCGGATTATTATAAATATTGAAGTCCAAAGTTTTCTATACAGATGGGAAACTTTTTGGAAAACTTTTTAATTTCTATCATCAAGAATATCAAGAGTCAAAACAATCAACAAGACATAATTTAATTCAAGTTTGACAAATCAGTTAGTGGACTTCGCCATATTGCGAAAACTAAAACCAGGGCACCGCCCATAAAATATCTGGTGGCGCCATTATTCAGGTGATCAGGTCCTTAGTTGATCTAAAATGTAGTTTACTTTTTTTTATAAATTAAAACTTATAAGAACTAAAAGTAAACTAGCTTTAATTTGTATAAAAGAATATTATCCTGCTTTAATTTAATTTTAAAACTACTTTTTAAATTATTATATTTTTTAGTATTAGTAAGTGATTAAAACTAACAAAAATAATTTACCAAGTTGACAAAAATGGGAAAAGAAAATGAGAATGGGGGGGAAAATTTAGAAATGTATTCTGGCAGCCCCAGTGTGGTGCATCAAAGCGACCAAAACAATTTTTATTTTTCTTTCATGTTTATATTTCTAGTCGTGTTTTTTTGTTTTATTTCAGTTTATTATTTGTATTGTGTTATAGAAAACATGATAGGTATATTTATGTACATATTTGAATTGAAAAAAGAAGTTTTGTTGGGTTTATCGCTGTCCGTGCTGTATATAACCTATTATCTAGTGGAAGCAGTCAAGGTAAACCATTATCCAATTAGAAAGATGATTCATTCTCCATAACTTCGATCCACATAGGTACTTATATTGGTGACTTAATGGCTCCGGTTTTCCAGATCTTTCAGAAAACAGGTTGTTCATCAATATTATGAATTATATTATTTTGTATGATAGTAATTTGTTTAATTATAGAAGTGTTATGTATGTATGTGAACTTATCTTGTTATTAGTTGTCAGTTTGTCCTGTCTCTTACTTTCACTTATTTAAATGACTACTTTGATTAAAAAAATCAGAAATATTTAAAAAATATTGATTTGTAGAAACCGCTTTTAATATGCCGCGAGGGCGAGTTCCGCCAGTTCCTGGAGGAGAGCGTTCCGCTGCTGCGAGAGCACTACTGGCCGACGCCGTGGTGCGTGGAGGCGCGCATGCAGACCGTACTCGGCTCAGTGCTGCGCTCGCGGCTACTGCCGCCTGTACAATACCGCAGGTATCATTCACATATCCATATTTTTTTATCTATTAATATTTTGTTGAAGACTAGATGGCAGATCTTTGTTCAAAAACCAGAGTCAATGGGTAATAAAAAAGTCGGGAAGTCGGTAATTGCATTCTCTTACGGTAAGTTGCATTCTTAAGAATGTTTCTTAGACACTTGCACCAGCGCTTGCTGAATTGATGAATATGTCATTTGAAAATGAATACCTGCCACAAGACTGGAATCATGCAGTGGTAAGACCTATTTACAACAAGATTTATGTTTAAAAAACTAATACCCGACTACGAGTAAATTCTTACTGAAAAGTATGATTAATTGATGATGTAATTTGGGGCAATACTTTTTTTGTATTGAATTGTATCTAATTCAGCAGCCATTTACGATAAAACTACCTAGTAATTTTCGTCCCATCAGTCTCACAAGTATTTTTGTAAGGATTATGGAAAAATTATCAGCAACAAAATGGACTAAATTCCTTTTTTTTTATACTTTTATTTGCGATCAGCGGTGTTTCGCTTTATGCAAATTAGTTGTATGTCTGTTATGGCTTTTTGAGTGGGTCCTCCAGGGAGAGCCTCTACTCATAATTCAGGAAAATACGTCTTTCCTTTTGAGTCGATTCCGATAAGATGGTGTTGTCAGCCCGGCAGCCAGTTCATTTGGTGGACCTCCAGCAACAGATATTGTTCTTAGAATTACATTCTGCATTCGCTGCAAGATTGAGATGTTTGAGTTGCTACACTTTCCCCAGAGCTGTATGCCGTATGTCCATATCGGCATCAGGATTGTTTTGTAGATCAAGAGTTTATTGTCGATAGATAATACACTGTTACGTCCAATCATCCAGTGTAAATTTTTGGACCTAATTTTCAATCCCTCTCTTTTGTTTTTTACATTTTTTTTCCACATTAGCCGCCTGTCAAGGTGCAGCCATGAATGTATCATATCAACAAGACAGCATGGATTTGTTCATAATAGATCCACCATTAATTACTAATCTGTTGTCATGTGTACATTCATGATGAAAAGATCTTGACAACGGCAACCATGTATACATATGCTACCTCAACTACGAACATGCTTTTGACTGAGTTCCTCTTCCTCATCAACGCTGCTGATAAAACTTGAACGATTCGGGAAACGTGAAATTGTCCTTAGATAGAAAACTATCTAACTGACAGAACGTTTCAAGTACCAGTGGGTAATTACTACAGTAATAACCCACTGGCACAGGGTTCTGTGCTCTTGGTCCATCTCCTCGGTATACATAACCGACTCGACTGTACAATGTCAATCAGCTTTCTTCGCAGACTATGGAAAGTAATCCTTTAACAAGCAGTGGCCAACTCCCGGAAGATCTTGACCACATTCATGACTGGACCTATAAAAATCTATACCCTGGGCTCCGTTCCTCGTGCCATACACTCCTTTGGGCCGATTCAATAGACCTCACGGGGCCGTTCCATTGATTTGCATACATCAAATGAGAACATCGCTTTAAGACCGCTACTGGGCCGCCTTTATTAGACCACACAGGGCAGTTCCATTAATCCCTTCAATGGGGGTTGCACTATCCAGGCTGACCAGACCTGGTTGAACTCGACAGGACTGGCACCTGTAACACGAATAACGTCAGCCGCTACTTCATCGAGCGTACTGCGTCTAGAATATGCGCTTTGAGTTAGGACAGCTCTCACGACACCAGAAACCACTTTTTTACTGTATAGAAACGGACTTTTAACAACTTTTATTTTCTTTTTGTCCCACATTTGGATGCGCGGTTCACGTCATCAGTGCCGACGAGGCGCGGCACTGGCAGGGTCGCCATATGACGTCATAAGCAACTTTTAATCTTTAACTTTTATCGACACGCTAAGAAGAAGAAGTAACTTTTGATAACACTGAATGACTGAAAAATCAGTGAACGGTGAAAATACTATGGATTCTCAGCACCGTGTTAAATAGACATATGAGCTGTTAGCTGCTCGTCTATATTAAATGTAATAAAAATGAATAAAAAAGTTTGTTTTGTTCTAATTCCCAAAGCATTACCTAGTAAGATTTTTGGTTCGAGAGCAGTCGTAGTTAGCAAACTTTTTTGTCCTTCCTGTTCTCGTGATCGCAGAGAGGTGCTGAAGCTGTCCGACGGCGGGCAGCTGGCGCTGGACTGGGTGGACTACTGCGGCGCGGACGCGCGCGCGCGGCCCGTGCTGCTCGTGCTGCCCGGGCTGACGGGCGGCTCGCAGGCCGACTACGTGCGCTGCCTGGTGGCGGCGGCCGCCGCGCTGCGCGCGCACGCCGTCGTCTTCCACAACCGCGGGCTCGGCGGCATCCCGCTCACGGTCAGTGAGATACGCAAACCTTACTTTTTACATTCATTATCCTTGACCTAAACCATCTATTGCATTTTTGTACGATAACTAAAGACTTAATGAAGCGCTGTTTTCCAGATTATACTTTTCGGGCGGATGATGGCTTATTTACTAGTGTAAAGTATCATCTTCTCGTCCAAAATACCTCAGTGCCTCGAGACAAAATGGCAGCTATGCACTGGCAAACGACACCCATTTGCTAGGTGGTTGAACAACCTTGAGTAAAATTTGTATGAAAGTGCTAAATGCAGGTCGCTTCTAATTGGGATAGAAATCCTTGGGGAAGCCTAAGTCCAACTGTGGACTTCCTGTGGCTGATGTGATGATTAATGACGAGAAAATCTAGTCTACGTTTGGTACGAGACACTGTACATCTTTTTACTCTTAATCATAATTATGACATGACAATGTATTTTCATATCATGGACACAAACCTGTTCTCGTTCCTCTGTCACGTTGTGGTATTGCAGACGCCGCGGCTGTACTGCGCGCTGAGCCACGCGGACCTGTCGGAGGCCGTGCAGAGCGTGCGCGCGCGCCTGGCGGGGCCCGTGCTGGCGTGCGGCGTGTCGCTGGGCGGGCTGATCCTGGGCCAGTACCTGGCGCAGCAGCAGGCGCGCGCGCCGCTCGCCGCCGCGCTCGTGGTGTCCTCTCCGCTGGACGTGGAGCAGAGCGCGGCCTGCATCGAGCGGCCGCCGCTGAACGCGCTGCTGTCGTACCACATGGCGCGCAACCTGCGCAACACCGTGAGCGCGCACGGCGCGCTGCGCGGCGAGGCGGCCGACTGGGCCGGCGTGGCCAGCTGCCGCACCGTGCGCCAGTTCGACCAGGCCTTCACCACCAAACACTTCGGCTTCCCCAGGTGCGCCGCCGTGTTCCGACGTTTCGGTAGATACGTCGTAAATAAGAAGTTTAATTTCGTCCGCTGTTATAGACTACTTTATTCCGCAGCGTGGACGACTACTACCGCGCGGCCACGCTGCGCGACAAGCTGCAGCACGTGCGCGTCCCGCTGCTGTGCCTGTGCGCCGCCGACGACCCGCTGCAGCCGCTGCACGGTGAGTAGCGGAGACTGAGTGTGTGGGGCAGTAGCGGAGACTGAGTGTGTGGGGCAGTAGCGGAGACAGAGTGTGTGGGGCAGTAGCGGAGACTGAGTGTGTGGGGCAGTAGCGGAGACTGAGTGTGTGGGGCAGTAGCGGAGACTGAGTGTGTGGGGCAGTAGTGGAGACTGAGTGTGTGGGGCAGTAGCGGAGACTGAGTGTGTGGGGAAGTAGCGGAGACAGAGTGTTTGGGGCAGTAGCGGAGACTGAGTGTGTGGGGCAGTAGCGGAGACTGAGTGTGTGGGGCAGTAGCGAAGACTGAGTGTGTGGGGCAGTAGTGGAGACTGAGTGTGTGGGGCAGTAGCGGAGACTGAGTGTGTGGGGCAGTAGCGGAGACAGAGTGTTTGGGGCAGTAGCGGAGACTGAGTGTGTGGGGCAGTAGCGGAGACTGAGTGTGTGGGGCAGTAGCGGAGACAGAGTGTGTGGGGCAGTAGCGGAGACTGAGTGTGTGGGGCAGTAGCGGAGACTGAGTGTGTGGGGCACTAGTGGAGACTGAGTGTGTGGGGCAGTAGCGGAGACTGAGTGTGTGGGGCAGTAGCGGAGACAGAGTGTTTGGGGCAGTAGCGGAGACTGAGTGTGTGGGGCAGTAGCGGAGATTGAGTGTGTGGAGCAGTAGTGGAGACTAGAGTACCGCAGCTAGGTCATGAGTCAGCAGCGACAGCGGTGTGTTGCAGTGATCCCGGTGCGCGAGGCGGGCGAGAGCGCGCACGTGGCGCTGGCGGTGACGGCCCGCGGCGGGCACATCGGGTTCCTGGAGGGCTGGTGGCCCGCCGGCCCGCCGCACGCGCAGTACATCGCGCGCCTGGCGCACCAGTACTTCTCCGCGCTGCTCGCGCGCCCCGACCTGCTGCACACGCCCGCGCCGCACGCCGACTGACCACACGCACACACACACCGCCGTGCCTTGCTACACACACACGCACACAAACACGCATTACAATCTTTCTCCGTTCTCTTCCTCGCTTTTCTGCTCGCACCCTACATCTATATCGGGGAAGTATAGACGGATTACCCTGGCGTATCCAACCTATAAGTAGATGTCGATATCTGACTTTAATATTTCGGTCCCCGGTGGCGAAACTCAAATTATTGCTCTATATTTTTATTACGTAGGTATTTTTAAATGACGTCCCAGGTCTCGATCGATGGAGCTCTTATTTGAATATAAAAATTTACATATTAATATGATAAGCTGCATTTCAATGTCATGTACTTGAAATGTTTACCGTATTGCAAAACATGCAGGTCCCCATCATCGCACGTGTCATAAATAGCGCTGATTATAAATTAAACTACATAGTAACTAATAATGACACACACGCACAAATATCGCGTTAGTAACACGGCCGTAGCATTGCGTCCGCTAGTGTTATCTGTAGTAGGTGCCTACATCTAAATCCCACGGCGTCGGTATCGGCTGACTATTGTAGGTAGAAGAACGACTTAAAATTACGAACGTTATATCTATGCTGTCAGTGACGCGGGAAATTACACTTGTGGGGTTCGAACTTGAGTGCAAACTGCAAGCACACGCAGACATGTGTTTGCTTTCATAATAATTTGAGAGCTATTAGGCGAGGAAAATATGAAATAAAAATTATTATTTTTATATTATATAAAAAAAGAAAATATTACCTAGAATTTTCTTATTACCTGTGTAAAAAGGGCCATTCAAACCGAAACGGTATCCGCTACCGCCGTGGGTAGTAGCAGCCAGCGATATCCCGACGGGGATTTGTGATGGCACTTCCGCAGCCCTCGCGACGCCGGAGCCATACGTCCGGCGAGAGCCGGGAGCCGGGAGCCAATACCGCTATGGTTTGAACAACGCGTTATTCGCATACCTACCCATTTGGATATCGCTACTCACGGCGGTAGCGAATACCACTACGGTTTTCAAAAGGCCTTTAAACTATCTTATCTAGAACAAATCATTTCGTTTTATAGACTAATCATTTATTAAATGATGCAAAAAACTATCATTTACTTAAGAGCAGTATTAATTTCGAAAACCACATCACTATAGTACACCACTAGGTGAAAATAGGCATATCTGATACTCTAGCTAGAAAGAAATGTAAAAGTTAAAAAAATACTGTCAATGATAAAGGAGCTGACATGTAGTTGTATTATTTAGATATAAAGATGTTGCGCTAAAGCATAATCAAAGAATATTTTTGCGTATAAAAAAAATCATACCCAAAACGTATGAAGTTGTAAGGAAGTCCACGGACGTACGCTGTCCTGAGCGCGCGCCGAGCAGATGTCAGTGCTCTGTTCCCATGACGTCGCGCGAGCTACGGCACGTACAGCCACAAATTAACATTAAGTACTTATTTATTTTTCTACACGATTTAATATTTCTCTATATGATTTTATTTATGTAATTATTGCTTATCGTGCTTACAAATTAGATATAAGGAAGTATTATAGAATGCAGGAGTATTCATAAAACTAGCTCGAAGCAGAAGACAGCGATGACAAGTTGCGAGTGAGATTGTATACGTGTTGCCGCCGCCGGCCGCTCGCCGGCGGCGTCCGCGCCGATGACGTATCTTAGCCAGTAGTACACTATTTACATTTTATAGATTAGAATCGTTTTTGTTGACACAAGTTTATCGCGTTGATTATATATAGGTACACTTATCAAAAGCACACAAATATCATTATTATTAGTGGAGACCGTCGTTGAGTGGGCCAGGCCCAGCGCTGGGCTCGCCTGCTAGTTCCTCGTTCGCTGTATACAAGTGCCTCCGAGGCGTCCGCGCCTATAGCTGTAATTTATGTACCAGAAATTAACTAAATTATATAGTATATATAGTATTAACTAAATCGTAAGCTGTACATTGTTATACATTCCGCCCGCCTCTGTTTGAGCGCACTTGACGAAGATAATTATTGTGTTGTTTAAATTGTGTTATAGTTTATATTTACATTAAGTATATTAACCGTTGAACCTTGCGGTTCGGTGCTAACCAAGAAACTAGTTGTTAAATTGTTGTTAGAGTGATTTAGCATAGCTAACGGAATGCCTTGTTGAGAGAGAGCGCCGGCGACCGCGGCAGCCAGCACTCACAGTATGAGAATGTCATGTATAGTCCGTTCGTTCAATTGGTTGGTATGCCGCGTGCCGACAAAGTGACTTCGGCTTTTTTAAAGACGCCATTTCAACAAATGAGCTATACTCAGTACAGAACGCGCACCCCGACGCACTCGCCGACGCTGGCGCCTACATTACATGGTAGTACGGGTGAATATTTGAAAATGGGCCCATAACTTTACCTAACTTGAATATTATGAGTAAATCTTTTGATGTGAAACACCGTTCCTCCCGCTGCCCTGCAATCTGTGAGAATGATTTCGTGAAGTACGATGGAAGTGCGTAACAGGAAGCCGGGGAAGCGCGCGCTATTTAATTTGACCAATGAGCGCGATTGCTTATAATTAGGGTGGGATGTCAGATGACGCTTGTCACTAACGCTGTAATTCAGGCAGCTGGAAATAATATAAATAAATAAGCCTTTTTATTTTATAGACATTTTAACACTATTTATTACATATGTTATTTTCATATGTCAAGGCCCCTTCCTGCGTATAGGCCTACTCCAGATGTGTCACTCCGTTCCTGTGGAGCTCGCTCCGCGCGTGCTGCATGACCAACATGACCTGCCCATTTCCACTTCAGGTGTTGCGAGTGTTTGAGAGCATCTATAAGTTTAGTTTTCTTTCTTATTTCTATAGGTACATTTTTTTCGATCTTTGAGTTTAATGTCCAAGATGCTCCTTTCCATGGAGCTGGCAGGTTTGTATTTGTTGTTTTATCTTGTTGTCTAGGTTGGTGAGCCATATGTAAGGCTAGGTATACAAGAATCCATCATCTTTTTCTTTAGTTTTATTGAAGTCTGGATTTTAATATTTCTTTGTGACACCAAAATTTCTTCCAAGCGATGTTTATCTTCCTTCTACTTCGTCTTCATGTCTGGAGTTCTTGAAAGATATTTTTCCCAGGTATATGTAGCTATTTACATATTCAAGTGCGGTCTGATTGACTAATACAGGAGTGAGGGCTCTATTGCAGGCTACTTTTGTTTTTGCAATGTCATTTATTTATTTATTTTTATTTAATCTTTATTGTCCATCAAATACAAATTGTACAGAACAATAGGCGAACTTAACGCTAAAAGCGTTGTCTACCAGTCAACCTTTGGGTTATACAGAAAGTCTAAATGTTAAGTCGAAGACCAATTTTAACTCGTATTGCAGAGTTCATTTAACATTTTAGTCGTTTTGCGATGGCGATTCTGAGGATAGTATTATGTCGTCTGCAAATCTAAGATTTGTTAAGTATTTTCCATTTATGTAGAGTCCTTTTCGTGTCCAGTCTAAGTCTTTCATTACGTACTGTAGCGCCGCTATGAAGATCTTAGGGGAAAGTGGCTCTCCTTGTGTTACACCTTTAGATATTTTTAAATTTGCAGCTGGAAATAGTCTTCGTGTAAACCTACCTTCACACACATCATAGGCGACTACTGTCAGGCACGCTGGGATTTTTATAGATACTTACTGTATTGTTTTTTAACTATGAAACCATTTCTAAATGGTCCAATTTTTAATCACTGTCTTGCTGTGTAGTTCCTTTTTTAACCTTTTTTAACCACCGTCAAAAAGAGAGGTGTTATACTAATCATCACGCGCGCGGCGCGCCAAAGCCATCTGGTGATGAGTAATGGAACTATCGGTAGTTCCGCTAGTCATCACTAGATGGCGTTCTTGACAGTCAGGGTTTTTTTTTTAATTTTCCAAACAAATAAACTTGTTTAATTTCAAAACGCACTGTATTGGTTTGCAAATTTTATTGTAAAAATTCTGTAGTAGAAGACTCAAATGGACAAATATTCATTACATGAGACCCCATTTTCAAAAATTGACCCTTAATACATGTTATTGTAGTTGTAGGGTGTTTTATGTGAATGGAACGACAAGTAATATTATGCGTCGTTGAAAAACGCATTTATATTAATTTGTAGACAATAGGGAAGCTAATTATTTAAGAATTTTTCCTGTAAAGTATTATTGCGACCAAGCTTACTAAATGAACTAACCTCACACACGGTGCCTGCAGGTACATTCTGTACTACTCTATCAAGAAAGTACCGGGAAAAGATCAATAATACACAAATTGTGAATTATTCATCCTAATTTATTTTATCACCTTCAAAGTATGCTCCTTCAGAAGCGATACACTTAGGTACGCCAACGAATAATCCAATCATCAAAACATTTTTTAAACGCTTTTTCCGGAATGAGTAGTTCTCGCCGCGAATTCTTATGTCTTCTACCGAATGGAAACGGGTGCCAGTGCCACGAACTGGTGATTTGAGTTTAGGGAAAAGAAAAAAAGTCGCATGGAGTATATCATATTTTCATTGAGAGAGGCCTATTCCCAGCAGTGGGAGGTTCAAGGCGGTGAATGATGATGGTGGAGCCATATCTGGTGAATAAGGTGGTTATTATATTATATTTGTAGAGTTTTTGGTCAGAAATTCGTTCACAGTGATGCCATTGTGCGAAGGCGCATTATCGTAGTGCAAAATTCAATACTTGTTTCCACAAATCTGGCCTTTGTCGTCGAATTTGCGAAATTTGAATTTCGCATAACGCTCAAATAATATTCTTTATTTATAGTTAGACCTTTCGGCAAGAACTCTGAGTGCACAACATCGCGATAGTCAAAGAAAACAGTCAACATAGACTTTGCAAGGTTTTTTCGGTTTCGCTTCACTTGGAAGGCGCCACTCTGAAGCTTGTTGACTAGTTAGCATGTCAAACCCGTAAACCCACGTCTCATCACCAATCACAATGCGTTTCATGAATGTTGGGTCGAATCGGAATTGACTCGTTCTAGCATGTCCTCAGCGATGAGTTTTTGGAGAAAATTGACTGGCAGAGAACGCCATAAGGCGTTAAGTCCGCCATTTGTACACTTTTTTTATGTGCAATAAAGTTTAAATAAATAAAATTCAGGTATTTTGGGACTAGCCGAGCGGCAACATGTTTTATACCGAAGTAATTATTTAAAATCCGTACCATTTTAAATAATTACTTCGGTTCAATTCGTGAGATACAGAAAGTTCGACAGCTATATCTCAAAGTTGAATGAGGATTATTAGGTTTAATGAGGAGGAGTCACTAGGTATTTCCTTCACTTTAGCGATGTTAACTTCAGTTGCAGACGTTGATGGCCCCCAGAGCGAGGCAAATCTTTCATCATACTGCTTTTTAATGCTTTGTACCACTCACAAGAGCACATGTTTTTGATATAGTCGATTCACCGTAAGCCTTCTGTAACATATCTAAATTATTTTTTCTTTGTTCAAAAGCTACCGATACTAGCGTTTTGCAACGACCACTGCTGAGAAGAAACGCCGAAAGAAACTCATTTACACAGTATTGGTCGCCTACGCGCCAGAAGAGCTGCTTCATATAAGTAGGAAAAACGGTTTTGTAGCAAAAAATAAAAAATCGGCAGGTTAGTTTTCGAGATAACGTCATTAACAAATTTTCCAAAAGAGACTAAGTACCTACAGCAGCCTGTGGATGATACTTCGTGTAGCGTACTATTTGTTTACTATAAAAATTACGTTACCTACACGCCCCCTTTCGCAAATTCATTCATAACGTCGTCGCCTCCTGTCATTGACGCTTCCCGAGTATTGTTGACAAACATTCCAAGCTGATAAGAAAACACGGATTAAAAACAAATGCGGAGTCTAAGCTTCATGAGTATTTATCGCGATTATTACGTACTGACATTTTTAACAAGTTTAAGGCTGCATGTAAATGGATGTTGTTTTTTTTTGAGCCAGGGTTCACCAAACCAATTTGAACAATTCAGGCTGAGGGTGACACTGGTAAGCTAAAAAGTATTCAATTCGCCACGTCAAGATGGCGGGACCAACCTCGTAATGTTAAAACTTCATATTGTCAGTTATACTACTGAATTACTACTATTTGATACCTTGATTTTGAAAATTGCTACCTTTTTCGTTTAAAAGATATAAAAGTTAAACTTTGGTCCCGCCATCTTGATATCATAATGGCGGGACCACACGAAAAATAAATATATATACTACCTATATGCTACCAACTAAAACTATCATCTATTTGTAATAATATCAGGAAAAATCAGAGACGCCGACATGAACTGCTCCCGGTTGGTCCCGCCATTATGTCGTTTTTATGATTTTTTGAAATTCATGTGTACCTACGTAAATAATTTCTTATTTTTTAATGTATATGCATTAACTACCTAATTGTTACCTATCCAAAAAAATATTATACCAGTGTCAGCCATATACTTTTAAAAATAAATTTATTATATACATAATTCGAAACAATCAAAAACGTATAGTGCATTTTTATATAATCTTGGACCTTACCAAAAGGCTTACTTATGTCATAGTCTTATATTATTGTTTTTTTACTTAAATAAATAATTATTTATCTTGGTTATCAATTCTGACTAATATGGCAAGATTTTAATAGAATCTCACTAAAAGTGACGGTAGTAAGTACCTAGTTTAATATAGTTATGCAAGGATTATCGATGGTTTAACTATTGACAGTTGACCTTGAAAAATTGACAAAATATCGGTAGCCAATAGTTTGCGATACTATTGATGAGAAACAAAACTATCAATACTATCGATAGTATTCCTTTTCGATAGTATCGATACTATTAATGTTTTCTACTCAATCTTCTTACTTCACAATGCAAACACAATATTCAAACTTCTAAAACTATCGATAGTATTGAACTATCGATGGGTGCAAAAATTTAATAATATTATTGGTGAAATTACGTTATCTTTCTCGGGATCGATTAATGCCAGTGCAATGCAGTTTTTATTTTCGTTAAGGTGCCAGCTTTATATGCCTAAAGAAATGAGTAATGTTTTTTAGATTCAGAAATTACAAATTTTAAATACCTACAACTTTGTTTTTTCGTTCGTTAGCATTTTTACTGGTAAGTTTTAACCCTCGACCACAGAATACATAAGAGTCAAACCTCGAAGAAAAAGAGGGGTGGTAAAAGTTTGTCGTTTCTGTGTATCTGTGTGTCTGTGGCATCGTAGCGCTTAAACGAATGAGCTGATTTTGATGCGGAATTTTTTTGTTTGAAAGTTAATAATAAATGTTTGTTTCTAAGCTATAATTTATGGAGATCTGTTTAGCGGTTTGAAGATAATCAACTTATTTCCTACTCAAGTAATAAAATAAAAATACTACAGGATTTTCCAACTTTCATGCTTAAGCACCTACACAACAATTCAAAAGGAATACTATTGAATTTTTACGAGCTATCGATAGTCTCGATTAAATGTTGTCATAAATGTGTCAATAGTATCGAAAAGCAATACTATCGATAACATCGATAGTTCTGGTTGTCATCAAGAAATTCTTGGTTGCATGAAATTATATAATTGCCTACTTAAAGTTTTTTATTTGCCTACCTACGAGGATTTTACATAAAATTAAACATTTTCATCACAACAGCATTTAATTGTGTACCACCAGCCAGTTTGAAAAATATTAAACTAGGTTACTTACCACCCTCACCCCTTGCCCTGTTGCCATATTAGTGAGAATTGATGACCAAGATAATGAATTATTTATGTTAAATAATTAAACAGGGTCCGCAACCGGTAAATAATAAGAGAGTACTTTCACTTTATTACTTTATTTATTAAATAAAATTAACAGACAAAGCCGGTCATGGAAGGTGACATTTCACAAGAAGGACGCAATCACGCGACCACAGATAGGAAATTGACATGTTAAAAAGCGGCAAATTTAAATTTGATTTTAACACTTATTATGTAAATAAACGGGCAAGTGCGAGTCGGACTCGTACATGAAGGGTTCCGTACCACCGTACAATGTTTTAAAACGCTGAAGAAACACGTTTCTTGTATGACGACCTCCCTTAATTTTTAACTTTATCTTATTTTTAGTATTTGTTGTTATAGCGGCCATAGTAACACATAATCGGTGAAAATTTCAAGTATCTAGTTATTGCCATTATAAAGATCTAGTTAAAAAACCTGATAAAAACACGTTTCTTGTATGACGACCCCTCCTTAATTTGTAACTTTTTTATATTTTTAGTATTTTTTGTTATAGCGGCCACAGTTACACATAATCGGTGAAAATCTCAAGTGTCTAGCTATTACGGTTGAAGAGATAGAGCCCTGTGGCAGACGGACAGACAGCGGAGTCTCAGTAATAGCACTGGTATGACTCTCCATTGATTCAGAGTAACATATATACCTACTACTACTACAAACGAAACAATTTATCTGTACACACGTCGATGTGTGAGTTTTATACTTAGGGTCGCACCGCAGAATTATTTTAATACTTACCTACTAACGAGTTCGACATATTTACGATTATATTTTTCCATACCGGAAGATTTGCGAACACTATGACGTAATATTCTGTTTCATATGTATTAAATGTTACAGGAAAGTCGGAAACAGCTACATAATATTACTTCACAAATATTTTTCATTATGTCCATTGTTTATTTCACCATTAGTTCACTTTACTGATTATTATTGAGTCATTTATAATGTAACGCACTAATTTCACTAATTCACTATTGTAATATAGTAATTTGCATATTCGGCGCAAAACTATACGGTAATTATATGAATAAATTCAATAAAAATAAACAAATGTTTATCACGCTTGATGATGATGACAAATTGACACGCACAGCATGTCAAGTAGCAATCCGGTAATGTTACAATCTCGCTCTTGTGTATCTCCCGCCAATGCGAGAGAGCGAGAAGGGTATATAATCAAGATGGTTGCCGGGTATAACGTGAAATTATATTGTTGCTTTGCTTACCTGTTTTCATCATTTGGAAATGTATAAAATATACGTTCTTTAGAGTATTGGGTGGATAAACAATTATTATACGCGCACCTTCTCACCATAATGGTTACTATTGGTTGACAGTTCTCAAGACAACACACGTCGCGTATTGCGTGCGGCTAGTAATTAAACCCTGGTTTGGAGCTGTCAAAGCTCACAAAGTGCGGGGGAGAGGTGCGGGAGACGCTGTGAAAGACCATTCTGTTTGACTCTTATGTATTCTGTGGTAATAGGGTCCCGTTTGCACCCTTTGGGTACGGAACCCTTAAAACTACAAAAACCTTACGTTTTCTATACTTGGGTTTTTATAATTTCCCATATGATAATCCATTTTTTATACCGCCATACTTACTGAACGAACGAGATGTCATTAATCATTCCATGCCTATGAAACTTAGAACATTGCAGAATTTTGATAAAATAAATTCAATAAAACGCCATCTAGTCACCAAGTTTATGACCTAACTCTTAATGCGTGTTATAGAATAGGAATATCAAATGGTGGAGAAATTCGCCATACGAGGTAGAACACATGATAGCGAGCGTTGATTAGAGCATGGTCAAAATTAGAGCAACGTTGCGAGTTCAAGTCCCACTCAAGCAATGTATTTTTTACACCATTTTAAGGGTTCCGTAAAAAATTAAAAAACGGAACCCTTATAGAATCACTCGTGCGTCTGTCTGTCCGTCCGTCTGTCACAGCCAATTTGCTCCGAATCTACTGGACCAAATCAGGTGAAATTTTGTAGGATGGTGAAATCCTATAACCCAAACACAGATGTGCAAAGAAAATATTTTTTTTTTTAAATAAGAGTAATTTTCGGGGTCAAATTAGGAAAATTTTAAAAAAAGTTTTGCAATCCTTACTGTGTCGTATATCAGTTGAAAGGGCTCGTTATTAGGATCTCAAGTATAATTTTTTTATTATTGTAAAATAAGTAGTTTTGATTTTATTCCAAAAAGAAGACGAAAATTGGCCATTCCCCCCCCCCCCCCTGATCTCCGAAATTACTTGGATATGGCAAAAGCCTTCGATCGGGCCTGAAACAAGGCTCTTTTATCGACTTTTACCTCCTTCTTTCGGGTTGCGAAGTTGTGCCAATGGATTACCAGTTTCGTCACAGGGCGCAGCATCAAAGTCATTGTTGAAATGTTGATGGTTCATGCTCTGAATATAAGCCCGTGAATGCTGGTGTCCCGCAGGGCTGTGTTCTGTCTCTTACGCTTTTTCTTCTGCATATAAATGATAATGCTGCAATCCAACGGCACTCATTGCTATGCAGATGCGGATACCACGGTCGGTAGACACCACTTTTACCGGCCAAGCCAATATTTTGGGGTATTTCCAACTTAGTCCAATTTAACCCCAATAAAACACAAGTTTGTGCGTTCACCCCAAAAAGTCTTTTCGTCGTATCTCCCTCGTTTCAGGGCGCTTGCCTGGATATTCAGCCGAAGATCGGAAATCACGGCGTCAAGATTTTAAGCGACGTTCGATTTTGCGATCATCTGAATGACAAGGCCAAGTTGGCTTCTAAAAAACTAGGTATCCTCGTAGAGCAAGGCGATATTTCACATCGGCACATCGCCTCCAGCTGTATAAAGCACAAGTTAGGCCGCATATGGAATATTGTTCCCATCTCTGGGCCGGGGCACCTAAATACCAACTTCTTCCTTTTGACCGTATTCAAAATCGCGCAACTCGTATAATCGACGATGAGACTCGTCGGCCGTCTCGATCCTCTGGCTCTACGTAGGGATGTTGCATCCTTGTGCAGTTTTCATCGCATCTATCATGGAGAATGCTCTGAAGAATTGTTCGACCTAATACCTGCTGCAAAATTTCACGACCACACTACCCGACTGAAATTAAAATTTCATCCGCACCACTTGGATAGTTGGCAATCAACCACCGTACGTTTTAAAAGGAACTTTCTGCCACCTACGACAGAACTGTGGAATCAACTTCCTGCAGCGGTGTTCCCGAACCGATACGACACTGAAACGAGTCTATATCTTTCTGAAAGGCCGGTAACGCTCTTGTTACACCCCTGGTGTTGCAGTTGTCCATAGGCAGCGGTGATCACTTACCATCAGGTGACCCGCTTGTTCATTTGCCGCCCGGTATTTCCCTTTACAGTCCGTTCATACTTTTTTTAGTTACCATAAACAAATTTCGGTCAGATTCCAGTAACCTTAATATGTAGTAATCTTATAATTATAATTTTTTTTAATATTGAAAAACGAACATCACACAAAAACACTTTTAAATGTCGTCTTCTATTTCTTATCTTATTTGTTAAGAGGATGTACTCAACTTTTTTTCCTGCAGCGAAGCACAAAAGAGATACTTAGTTCTTCACAAAGAAATAATAGATTCAAAATTTACATTTAGAAAGAGTACCTATTGTAAAACATAATATTTGACTCGCGTAGAAAGGGTTCCGTACAATGCCAACATTGTTCGGAACCCTCTCCACGTGAGTTCAACTCGCACTTGGCCGGTTTATTTTATTTCATCTTTTTAATAGGAATATTAAATGATGGATAAATTTGACATACGAGGTTAATCACTTATTAGCTCAGTTGTTTAGAACGTGGTCGTATTTGAACCGAGATCGCGAGTTCAAGTCCCGCTCACGGGGTAATTTTACACCATTTTATTTCATCTTTTATTCCTTTAGTGCGAAACCTTGCTACCAGATGGCGCCTTTTATTTGATCTTACGTTGAAGCTACTGTTTTTTATACAATTTTAATCTATAAATCATTCATGTTCATTTGTCAATCGCGTTTTGTTTTACTGTCTGTCACCAAACCTCTTGTCAGCAAATCACTTTAAATAAATGCATCCAGTTTGTCGGTTTATAAGATGTGAAGTTGAAGTTGATTGATTTGTTTTTATTATATTTTTATGATATTTCATACCATACACTTTTTATCGTATTGTAAAAAAATATTTTTCAGTGAACAACTGTAGTGAACAAAACGCTCCGTCAAAGTTGCATTACCCATCGTGTTGCCATTGTTGCCAGATAGCGTCACTGCTATTTCCCAATGTAGAAAAAGGAACATACTTTTTTATATAGTGTACAAACGTCCATTAAATCTAAAAAAATCTTTTTGAAATCTAAGGATTTTTTTCTACAAAATGACGTAAAAATACTTGCTGCGACACGTAGTGCATCAATAAGGACCCAAAATGTATGAAGAGATCTAACACCTCCTTTACAGGAAGAATAGGAGGGTGGGTAAGTAGCATGGCCCTGTAAAACTGTACACTAGACATGACATGATACAACTAAAAAGAGCACTGTATTAAATATAAATAACAGATGCAACTCGAACTCCGCGCCAAAATGGGAATAAATAAACGGGCAAGTGCGAGTTGAACTCGTACATGAAGGGTTCCGTACCTCCGTACAATGTTTTTAAACGCTGACGAAACTCGTTTCTTGTATGTTGACCCCCTTTAATTTTTAACTTTTTTATTTTTAGTATTTGTTGTTATAGCGGCCACAGTAATAAATAATCGGTGAAAAATTCAAGTGTCTAGCTATTAGGTCCTTACATATGAAATTGCCGTTCAGTATCAAAAAAGTGAAACAAGTTTTTTTTAATGAAAATATTATTTAATCAATCGAAGAATGCGCCGTTGTTATCGATACACTTCCGCCATTTTATAGGCAGATCATTGATACCTTTGGAAAAAAAATCCTGGGAGCGAGAGTCTATGAACTGTTTGAAGGCGGTTTTGACTGCCTCATTAGATTTGAAATTTTTTCCTTGTAAAAAGTTATCCAAATTTTGAAAAAAGATGTAATCGGTTGGGGCAAGATCTGGAGAGTATGGTGGGTGACGCAGAGGTTCCAGTCGCAGCTCCTCTAACTTGGCGATCGTTTGATGTGCAGTGTGTGGTCTAGCGTTATCCTGAAGGAGCAGTGGGCTAGAGCAATTCATCAGTCTCGGTTGTTTAATGGCGAGCTTTTCCATCATTGATTGCAATTGTTGGCAATACAAGTCTGCAGTAATCGTCTGGCCTGATCTCAAGAAGCTGTAGTAGATAACACCAGAACTGGTCCACCAAACACTAACCAGAATCTTCTTTTTGGTCAGTTTTCGCTTAGGGCAAGGTTTTGCCGGTTCTCCAGGGTCAAGCCATTGTGATGATCGCTTCCGATTGTCGTACAGGATCCATTTCTCATCACAAGTCACGATACGGTTCAAAATCCCCTCATTATTGTGGCGATTAAGCAAAGAAACGCAGCAAGCAACGCGTGTTTGTTAGTTTGCTTCAGTCAATTCGTGCGGTACTTACCCACTTTTCGAGTTTTTAATTTTTTCGATTTGGCGCAAGTGGATAAGTATCGTTTTGTCACTTACGCCGAAGGCTGTTGCTAATTCAGAAGTGGTTTGAGATGGATCCGCTTCCACTATCGCCTTCAATTCTTCGTTATTCACTTGAGTATCAGGTCGTCCACGAGGCTCATTGTGTAAATCGAAATTTCCAGAACGGAAACGTTGAAACCAAAAACGCACCGTTCGTTCGTTAGCGGTGCCTGGTCCATACACGTCGTTAATTCTTCGAGTCGTTTCTGCAGCACTGGTGCCACGGTGGAACTCGTATTCGTAAATACCGCGAATTTTCAATTTGTCCATAGTTGTTGTTATAGCAATGTTGAAATTCAATCAAATGATGTTAAAACAAATGAAATACGAATTTTAAAACAATATTTTGCTGGCTTTATTTCGAAATAAATTTGAATTTTGAATTCCTAATGAAACGCAAGATATTTGATTTTAAAGTTGCCAGTATTAAAAATCGGCAATTTCATATGTAAGGACCTAATATTACGGTTCAAGAGATAGAGCCCTGTGATAGACGGACAGACAACGGAGTCTCAGTTATAGGGTCCCGTTTGCACCCTTTGGGTACGGAACCCTAAAAAGTAGTTCCAATCCAACAACAACAAAACAAAAAAATAAATAATTTGGAACCATAAACAAATCATCCATTCCCGATACTTTCTTGACTAAATGTATGCTTTAGCGTGGAGCGTGTTAATCCGAATTTCAATGCCGACTGTTGCGCACGCGCAGGTGTGGCGAGACCCTGTTTTATGTTACGAATTATATTTTTTTATTATAACATGTTTTTTTATTCCTCCTTCGAACCTTCGGCTTCGACTCCCAGACAAAATGGATACTTGTTTATTTTGTAGCATTGTATCTAATCACAATGATTTGATGATGAAGCGGGGACCTGGAAGTCCACCTTCCACCTGAATGACGACGGTCAAAAATTACCTGAAACAAGCTCAGTAGGACGCCGCCACAGCTCAGGACCATGCAAAGTGGAAAGGAAGGACAAGGAAGGCCGACCCCAAGTAGGTGGGATAAGTTCTAGAGAAAGGTATGACAGCGGATATATCTGGAAAGTATTTTTTCAATTGGGGATTCAATCACAGGCAGTGTAATGTATTATACTTAATTTTATTTAATAAGAACCTAACATACATACCTATATTTAGATACATTTGGAGAAACATATCAGATTATATTTCTAGCGCCTCTGTGGAAATAACAAGTTACCAACGATAGTAGTACACTTTATCTTTGCCCGGTAAAGAGACGAAGAAAACTTAAGGTTATTTTCATCTCAGATGGCCAATGTTTATGATCCGTTTGCGATTTTTTCTTTGACCGCGCCGTCGGCGTGTCATCCCGTAAGCAGCACGGCCCGCGCGCTACCAGTCGACGTCGTCCCCGAGCGCGCTACCAGTCGACGTCGTCCCCGAGCGCGCTACCAGTCGACGTCGTCCCCGAGCGCGCGGCAGAACTCGTGCAGCAGCGCCTCGGCGCGCGCCAGCCGCAGCTCGCGGTCCCCCTCCCCGCGCACGGCCCCCGCGGCCCCGGGCAGCGCGCCCAGCGCGGCCGCGAACAGCTCCGCGCGCTCCACCGCGTCCGCCGCCCGGCCGTCGCAGGGGGACCCCGACGACGGCGAAGAATCCCAACCTGAAACGACGTACACTCTTAGGACATTCTAGGACGGCGTCCGCCCGGAGCTTCGACTTCGACTGCCGATCGGAAGGACCGCTCGAGCGAGGTTTTAACGATCTAAAAGCAGTGAATCCGGAAATCGATCGGACGGCTCACATTTCAGTCTAAATCCTTCGATCGTTGCTAATCGGAGATCACTTAAAATAATACTGCGAAGCGTCGTATCGATGCGGTAATATAGATATAACTCGCCTGTGGCGGGCGCCGCGCCGGGCCCGCGGTCGGTGCGCAGCAGCCCGCGCCACGCGTGCGCCTGCAGCGCGCAGCGCACGCGCGCCACGCCGTAGTCCTGCGCGTCGCCGTCCCCGTCCCCGTCCCCCGCGAGCGACACGGGCTCGTAGCGCTGCTGCGCGGCCCAGGCGCGCACGGCGGGCGCGAGCCGCGCGCCGAGCACGAGCCGCACGTGCCCGCCGCGCACGCAGCGCCGCGTGCACGCCGACACCGAACACTAACAAATGCGATACTACGTGTCAATTCTCAAACAAAACCGATTTAAAACTAGATTCATTCAAAGTCAGCTTCCATATGTCTATCTACCCCTCTCTGGCTTTGCTTGCCAATAAGTAATCGATTGCTCTAATAAGTTCTGTGACGTGCATTTTAATTATTTTCCTGATAGGTAGGTACCATTTCCTAATAACCAAGTACATAGTTTAAAAAAAGTGGCCAAGTGCGAGTCGGACACGCCCATGAAGGGTTCCGTAGCAGCAAGTAACATAAATAAAAGTTCTAAAGGTAAATTGCGGTTTACGATTTATGACGTATTAAAAAAAACTAGTTACTAGATCTCGTTCAAACCAATTTTCGGTGGAAGTTTACATGGTAATGTACATCATATATTTTTTTTAGTTTTATCATTCTCTTATTTTAGAAGTTACAGGGGGGGGAGGGAAACACATTTTACCACTTTGGAAGTATCTCTCGAGCAATCTATTTTTGTGTAAAAATCTTAATGCTGTTCACAGAATACATCTACGTACCAAGTTCTTATAGTTTCGGAAAAAAGTGGCTGTGACATACGAACGGACAGACAGACATGACGAATCTATAAGGATTCCGTTTTTTGCCATTTGGCTACGGAATCCTAAAAACAAGATCACAGCCCTCCTAACCTAATGTTATAATTATGTTAAAAGTAGCATAAATATTCGTATTGACGACCCTGAATCCTTATTTAGGAGATTTAGTATATTATTAAGCAAAAATTGTAATATTCATGTTACAATACCTACCTCATCTTCTTGAAGGTAAATGATATGCGCGTCCACAGGGTCGTCAGGCCCCGGCAGCTGCGCGTCGCCGCCGGCGCGCAGGCGCACGGCGGCCGTGTAGTACTTGTTGGCTATCCTCCACACGCGATCCTGAACAACATCACCATCTATTGCCTTGTATGTTTCTGTAGCATCATTATCTATGATTTCTGTAAATATTCAATATGCGAACATCAATAAAACATTTTATTTATATTTTTCTCTCCAATCGAGTAGTAACAGACTGGAACAAGCTACCAGAGAATGTTGTTACTGCACCTTCAGTGAACAGCTTCAAGAATAGACTGGACAAAAACAAAATCTCCAAACATTAAGACGCGCATGCATCAGCATAATAAGTTGCTAGTGTGTTCAATAATAAAATGTATGTACAGTTGGGGTAGGTAGGCCAATTTAATTGATAGCTATAAAGATTTTGATGAACTGAATTGATATAGGATACTAGTACCTAATTGATGGTATTTCGCGAGCATCTATTCCTCGCACTGGAAGCACGATATAGGGTGCATCACTGAATAGTGGTGAGCTAATGAAACCCAATGGATCCGGTTGATCCATCACCGTCTATAGGCCAGGAGTGGCGACGGGATAACGGATGATTTATTTGTGAAATACCAGGTTTTTATATTAAAATATTTACAGTAGTCACACGTCCGTTTAGTACGTGATGTGCTATATTAGCAAAATATAAATTGCTTATTAATTAAATACATATCCTAGTTCACATCACGTACGATTTTTTATTTTATTTTTATTTTAATAAGATACACATAACAAATTTTCACCAAAATTATACATTATATACATATATGTTTAAATATTACAGCAAGGCAACAACTCAAAACATGCGTATACAGCTAGTTTAAATTTAAAAACAGTTTAGAGTTGAGTATAGAAAATATTTATAGGAAGTACAATTGCTGCCAAAAAGTCTTAAAAGTAGTAAGTACATAATTATATCCTATTTGTTTAGAAATGGAGAAGACGATAGCAGACCAAGAAAGTCACTGAGTGCGATTTCATACAGTGACACCTACAGTAGCACAGTACCAACAGTACAAGTAAAAAATAAACACTATTTTTAAACTGTCAGATATCTAAAATCTGACGAATTTTGTGTTTAAATGAGAACAAAGTGACTCCAAGAATATCTATAGATTTGTGGTTAAGAACAAGATCATTACATACTCTACACATTCGAACCACGGAATTGTAATACGAAGTGTTGTTTTTATACATATATGCCTCGAGATCAAACAACTTATGCGAGGGATTACGTGATCTAGGTATGTCTAGTATTGAAACTGATAAGGGACAAAAGTGGGGGAGGGTCAATAAGAGCATTAACTTTTTTATATAAACACTAGCTGTGCCCGCGACTTCGTTTGCGTGGTTGTCGGAACGTAATGTTATATAGCCTAGAGCCTTCCTCTATAAATGGACTACCCAACAAAAAAAGAATTCGGACCATTAGTTCCTGAGATTAGCGCGTTTAAACAAACAAACAAACAAACTCTTCCGCTTAATAATATTAGTATAGATATTAAATCACAACAGCTACGTCGAGTCACCAAAGAAGATATGTTAAATTGTTTAAGTCTGTCAGTATACGTAGTCAACTTACGTTGGTTACCTGTTCTGAATGCAACTCAAATTTCAATTCAATTCAATTCAATTCAAAATATCTTTATTATCATAGGATATTTATAATATCTCTTAATAATAGCCACTTTGTTTTGTTTTGCACAAATGCCGACGTCAAATCGCTACTTAAAGCTAAGTTTACGCCGCTTCCTAGGCGCAAGTGCAGAAGAAGCGGCAACAAAGTGCACTGCACGTTTTCTCCAAAGACGTCAACTAACAAACTAAAAACTTAAAATTAGTTATATAAATGGACAGAGATTACATTGTTTATTATGTCATAATTAAATTGAATTATAAGAATTACGAAATTTAAAATAATGTCAATTTGTAAATTTAGTATGTAGGTACCAATGTACCTAAATTATGACATGTCTAAGTATACAAACCTTTAAGAGGGACCCGCGCCAAGCTCAAGCCAGACCTTTTTGTCTTTAAGATAGTCATCGGTCCTATAATAAGCCTTCTCACAAAGTACTTTCTTTACATAAGCTTTGAATTTTCTGTCTGGCATATCAAGGACCGATTCTGACAATTTATTATAAAAAAGTATACACTTCCCCATAAAAGACTTACTGACTGTATTCAGCCTGTAATACGGGCTAACTAAGTCATTCTTATTACGTAAATTTCTATCTGTAAAATCACTTACTTTATTGAACATGGAAATATTTTTCCTTACATACATTATATTTTCAAATATGAATTGTGATGCAAAAGTAAGTATACCTATTTTCTTGAATAATTCCCTCAGTGAGTCTCTCGATCCTAAACCGTAAATAGCACGAATTGCTCTTTTTTGTAAAAGAAAAATAGTCTGAATGTCGGCTGCACTTCCCCATAGAAGTATCCCGTAAGACATTAGACTGTGAAAGTAACTAAAGTACACTTGTCTAGCAGTTGCTACATCTGTCAATTGTCTTATTCTCCTAACAGCGTAAGCCGCAGAGCTAAGCCTATTAGAAAGTTTAGTTATATGAGCGCCCCATTGAAGTTTCGAATCAATAGGGTATATTCATGTCAATTTTTTATTTTTTTAAACGATTCTATAAGTTATTATATAACCGGAAAAAAATATAACACTTACAGAATATTATTAAATAAGCTTAAAAAAATAATTAAAATTACTATTATTTTTGGACGACTATAAACGCGTTGCCATTTTGCGCTTTTTTCTGTGACGTCACCGTGCATTGTCAATGTCATAGATACACTTATATGTCAGTGTCAGTCAAGTGCAAATTACAAATTCAAAATATTAAATATTATCAACAAAACAACGAAGTTTTGGATTCACAGTTTTATTTTATAAGTAATACTATCTAATTTGTGATTATAAGTGAGTGATTAAAGCTTTTAATATCAATTCATTACAAATGGAAGGGCGCACAAAATCTTATTATAAATATTGTATGGTTCCTATGTGCAAAAATAACATCGTAACTGCACCTGACAAAATATATTTTCATATGCCCAAAGATGCAAATGTAAGGAATCATTCCGCGTATTAGAGTTCGCTGTTTTACAAAACCGAGCTGTAATGCCAAACAGCTAGAGGTTTAGTAAATTAGCGGATTATACCATTCAACTGCAACTGTACATACCTATTGTGAACAAAAAATACATATTGTGAGCAAAATGAGTAGTGTCATCCTTTGCAAAACTACACAGTAGTATTGTAAGTACCTACTTCAATTATTTATAATTTAATAGGTAGTAGACTAGCTGCCTGCTACTATAAGCTATAAGATAATGTACTACCTACCGTAATTAATTAAACAAATTGATATTATTTAAGAAAAAAAATACCCAAAATTCTCCAAAAGTATTATTTTTTTTTCTCTAAAATTTCCCATTTTTACCCAGAATTGCGAAAAAAATACCCAATCTGGTAACACTGCAAATTACAAATGACTTATTGACAGTGACAGATAGTCTTCTTCTTTTTAATTTGTGATTGACAGCACAGACTATTTAGAAAATTAAGTTTGAGTGTTTCGTGACGTCACGTGGCGTTTCGGAAATTTGCGAGGGAATTTTAAAAATACAGCTTTTAAATAATTAATTTCTCAATGGAAACACGTTAAATTGAAAAGATATATATATGGGTATTTTTCTTTAGCAATGAAGTATACACATCATTTTTTTTGTTCGTTTCTGAATCACATGCATATTGTCTATTGTGATTCCTAAAAAGGTAGTACTTTCAACCAGATCGAGTTTCTGACCATTAATTAGTATGTCAACGCAGGCTTGATTCACATTAGGAAGAGAGAATCGAATGCATTAACTATTTACTATTTTTTTTAACTATTTTTTATATTTAACTATTTTTAAACATCTTTTTTGAACTTGTTCGATACGATCAATGTGAACCTTATAATATGGAGACCAAACAACTGAGTGGTACTCCGAATAAGAGCAAAATATAGGTATATGAAACCACGAATATTTTTGAACTCTTTAGTGCTTCGAGAAATAAAACCCAACAATCTGTTACTTTTAGCAATAATGTAATCATAGTGATTTCGAAATGAAAGTTTACTGTCAAAGGTCACTCCAAGGTCTTTTACTGATTCAGTACGTTCAAGTTTGTGGTTACCAATTTTATAATTAAATAAAAACTTATTCCGTCTTATTCTAAAAACAGGACTAACTTTGTTACTAGGTTTAAACCGTTATCCACCCAAATTAAGTTGACATTGACAGGTAAGATAGTGTGATATTACTAGATGTTTAACTTGATTTGGGCGGATAATGGTTTAAACCTAGTAACAAAGTTAGTCTGGGTTTTATAATAAGACGGATTGTGTTTACGTGTAAAAGAGATCACAAAGCATTTTTTCACATTAAGAGTCATACCATTTCTGGTACACCAATCAGACACAACATCAAGGTTATTTTGAAGTATCATAGCATCACTCTCGTTAGCTACAGTATGGAAAATCTTTAAGTCATCTGCATAGAGAAGTGCGGGGCAAGTTAAGCTATTAGCCAGGTTCTTTTATAAAGATGTTGAAAACAATGAGCCTAAATGGGATCCCTGAGGAATTCCCGACAATACAGTAATAGGAGAGGACAAGTAGCCCACGATAGTCACCAGTTGGCTTCTATTTGCAAGATATGTTCAATCCAACGTAACAGATTACCATGTATAAGTTAACCTATTAGCCAGATTCTTTTATAAAGATGTTGAAAAATAATGGGCCTAAATGGGATCCCTGAGGAATTCCCGACAATACAGTAATAGGAGAGGACAAGTAGCTCACGATAGTCACCAGTTGGCTTCTATTTGCAAGATATGTTCAATCCAACGTAACAGATTACCATGTATGCCATACTGTTCAAGTGTACGACAAAGAATAACATGATTCACTTTGTCAAATGCTGACGAAAATCCGTATACAGACTATCAACCTGTTTTGTCTTAGCGAAAGCCATGCATAAATAATCCTTTACTCCAATAAGTTACTTGTTGTTGATTTATTAGCCATAAATCCATGCTGTTTCAGGGATAACAGTGGTATAATGTGATAAAAAAATACATCACAAAATAAGCTTTCAAATATTTTAGCAAAGCAAGACAAAATACTAATCGGCCTGTAGTTCTCGCAATGTGAACGGTCGCCAGATTTGTGTACTGGAATTACATAGGCAGTTTTCCAGTAAGAAGGAAAAGTGCCTGACTGTAGTGACATATTATAAATAATAGACAAAGGAATAGATAATTCTTTGCCACAGGCAACAATGAAAGAAGGAGGAATGCCGTCAGGTCCAGAACCCTTACTGGAGTCTAATTTCTTAATCTTTGACAAAATTTCCTCAACAGTTACTTGAGATATATGAATTGAACACGATCATTAGGTTCTACTGCTACAGACCCAGCAAGAGAGTTCTGATAAACCGAACCAAAATATTGGGCAAAAAGATCACAAGTTTCATTGTTGTTAGATGATGATACATTACCTAATTTCACAGATTCTGGAATTGAATTAAGTTTTTTTTACTATTAATATACCTCCAAAAAGATTTGACATTATTTTTGACCATCTTCCACATATGTGACATACTGTTCACAACGACTTAATGAGTTTTTTACACCTTGATCTTAAAAGTGCAAAGGTGTCATAATCTCTAGGGTTGCCATATCGCTTTAAACGTCTGTGATATTTATTTTTTTCAGCTAGACACTTTTTAAGTGCTAAACTAAACCATTTCGGATACTTACTAGAATCAAAATTATCTCCCTTAATTGAACGTAAAAAATATCTACTGCTGCATCTACATTAGATTATAAGGATACAGCCATAATACTCCCCCTTTTTTAGAGAAAGGAGGAACCAGTGTCTTGACTATGTCTTCATTGCCTTGTAATCCCTCAATGTCTCATTTGTTGACAATACGCACACTGCACGTGCTAAAAAACGCTGTGTAGGTAAATATTTCTGCGCGAAAATTTTGTGCGTCTATGCACTTTGGAATATTGACAAATATGGCTTAGTCACATGTTTTATTTTCATTGTTTTACCAAATTAATTTATTTTTTATGTTGATATTGCTTCAACCCCAGTGAGTCGGGAGATAATTTCTGCTCGTAGTCTTTCATGAGACTGTAGAGAGCGATGTCGACTAGCGCCGGTGGAAGTCCTGCCGAAGTGCCCCGCTGGAGAGTGGCCACTCTTTATAAAATCCAAAGCGTAAGCTAGGCGGATGTGCCGGCCGCTATATTGGTCGAAAAATATGGGTATTTGATAAAAGAACCAGGAGCTCGGTGCGTTGGCTGCTGGTGCTTCTTGAGACTGCTTGTTGCTAACCATTTGATACATCTTGAGAGCAGAAAGTAGTGTTTCCAAAATATCGACTTCCTTGATCGGCATTTATACATAATCGCTGTTGCATTTAAAAGTTGTTCGCTCTTTCTCTTGCAGGCTTCATAGTTATAAATTTTTGTTTGGCCCTTGTTTGCCATAAAATTTATACCACTGTGTAAGTCGATAGTAGTTCGGCATTGGAACTTATTGATAGCACGCAATGCTGTGCAATATTCTTCGTTGCCATACACATTCTTCTTCAAGTAATGGGCAATTATTTAATATCATTTCTCATTAGTAAGCCTCTGAACAACATATCCATCTACGGCCATCTACGGCCTTGCGATCTTAACCTCGATCAATAATTTGTTGCATCTGCATTTTTGTTCATCGTCCATAATGCAGCGATTCTATGTGAAGTGATGCAATTTGTGACGTCATATCTATTTTCTTGATCATTATGATTCAAAGATGTGATCGCTATTTTTATCTTGGAGTTGACGGTGACAGCTGGTGGTTACGCTGATTTTCCTTTATATATGATCCATTGGTGCTTCGGGGTTGTCTATTGTGGTTCCTGTGCCTTTTGAATTTCCACCGGTGAGACCTGCTTATAGGAGGCCGGTGAAAATGTGCATGTTGATTAAGCCGTTTCAACTCTCCAGGCTTGCGTCATCTGGGACGGGACTCGATAGTATAATCAGTCACGTCGGGGTATATAGCGACCACTAGGGTGCATCACTGAATAGTGGTGAGCTCATCATCATCATCATCATCCCAATGAAACCCAATGCATCTACGAGGGCTGTTTGATAAGTACCCGTTTTCTAAATATATTAATATCACTGGCCGCAAATAAGTATACCACCTTTTAAAGCCATTTTTCAGAGGGAAAATTAAAAAAAAATGGCATTCTTTTGTTTTTTTTCTCATTTGACAACGATTCAGTGAAGGCGTGAACTTAAAATTGTTAAAATGGAGAAAGAACAGTATCGGTCTGCAATTAGATTCTTATTTTTTGAAGGAAAAACATGTGATGAAATAAAAGTAAGAATGCAAGCGGTTTACCATGAATGTGCTCCTTCTATGACAACTGTCAGATATTGGTATAACGAGTTTAAGCGGGGGAGAACAACCGACTACAGACGATATGGTTAAGAAAATTGAAAATATCGTTTTAGCCGACCGGCGAATTAAACTTCGAGAAATCGTTGATGCTGTAAATGTTTCAATCGAGAGTGTACAACACATATTAGAAGAAAAATTGGGTATGAAGAAAGTATCGGCGAGGTGGGTGCCGCGTTTACTCACGGATGAGCAAAAACGGAACCGACTGACTACTTCGGAGCAGTGTTTGGCCGTGTTCGAACGTAACACGAAGGAGTTTCTGCGTCGTTTCGTGACCGTGGACGAAACGTGGGTCCACCACTACACCCCGGAAATAAAAGAGCAGTCGAAGCAGTGGATTTTACCGGGTGAACCTGCTCCAAAGAAAGCAAAAACCGTCCCATCGGCTGGAAAGGTCATGGTGACCGTTTTTTGGGATTCGCAGGGTATTATACATATTGACTATTTAGAAAAGGGAAAAACAATAACAGGGCAGTACTATGCCAATTTATTGGATGAATTTGACGCCGTGTTGAACAAACAAGGACAAACGACCCCATTTAAAAATGAAAAAGTACTGTTTCATCACGACAACGCCCCGGCTCATTCGTCCAGAGTTGTGACGGCTAAATTAGCACAGTTACGCTACGAACTATTGTCTCACCCCCCGTATTCTCCAGATTTGGCCCCATGCGATTTCTTTTTGTTTCCCAACCTAAAAAAATGGCTCGGTGGCAAGCGATTTGGATCAAATGACGAAGTCATTGCCGCCACAGAGGCCTATTTTAATGACTTTCCAAAATCATACTTTTTGGATGGTTTATTGAAGCTTGAATATAGGTGGAACAAATGTATAGAGTTAAAAGGTGACTACGTAGAAAAATAAATGCATATATACAAAAAAAATGTTTTTTTTTTTTTCAAAAACGGGTACTTATCAAACAGCCTAGGTAGTTGATCCATCACCGTCTATAGGCCAGGAGTGGCGACGGGATAATGGATGATTTATTGGTGAAATAACAGGTTTTTATATTAAAATATTTACAGTATATCTACACGCCCGTTTAGTACGTGATGTGCTATATTAGCAAAATATAAATTGCTAATTAATTAAATACATATCCTAGTTCACATCACGTACGATTATAAGGATACAGCCATACACGACAACTGATATAATATCGCGGTGAATAATATTTGCAGTTTGCACGCCTTACTTCTTAGGCCGTGTTCAGATGAGCACGATTTTTTTCGGCGCGACACAGCGCGCTCGTCGCGTAAGCATCGCTCCCTCTTTAAAAACATTGGAATTAATACTTATGTATTGTAATATAAAGTTTAAAATATCTCGGGGTGTGTGTGGAGGCGACGCGGGCTCTGCTCGTGCGCTGTGCGATCGCGACGCGTTCGCGACGCTGTTACTACGCGACCGCTGAGCGAGCGCGCGTATTTTATATCGAGATATTTTAAACTTTATATTACAACTAGCTATTCGGGCGCTGCGCGGGCTGCTTTGAAGTTGGTTGGAATCTATGTCCAGTTGAGAAAATGGATAAAAAGCTGCAGTCAGTAAAGGAAACATCGAAAAATGTGTGGGCTCTTGGATTTTGGAATCAAAATTTGTTTGCAATTTTGAGTTCCGCAGGGTGATTTACCCCACTATACAAAATTTCACACCCCTTCGATGTTCCACTAAGACGTTATGAACGAAATAAGTTGAAATACTAAAATCCAGACGCCATCTTGGATTCCAAAATAAATGTCAGATTTAGATTTCGCGATCCGAAAAACCCTTGCATTCTGAATTCGTTTTAGGCGGCCATCTTGGAAAATTAAAAAAAAAACGCTCAGCGCTTGGTTGGAGTGGCTCGGCCTATGGCCTCGCGGAACACACTCAGAAATTGTCCTTGTATGGCGGCCATCTTGAATTTGAAACAAATCAAAAAACAAATGAAACGTTATTTTTTTACATTTTGGAAAAAAAAAAACGCCCCTAACCTCAACCGTTTTTGCAGGCCGTACCCCAAGATCAAGATCTGGTGATCTTCAAGATGTCAGATTTTTCTGGTACTCACTGGAGCACCCTCTACATGACGGATATCAATCATTACCCCTGTCATCCTAGAACAGGGCAAACAACTATATCAATCAGTGAATGAGTGAGTCAGTCAGTCAGTCAATGGTATTTTAGGTTTATATTATACTAGCTTTTGCCCGCGGCTTCGCTCGCGTCCATTCTTAGCGGATGCCTACGTCATAACATCTAGCTGCATGCCAAATTTCAGCCCGATCCGTTTCTAAAGATGGGAGCAATGCTTACGCAACGTGCGCGCTGTGTCTAGTGATGTTCCGTACCCGGGAATGTTCCCAAAAAATGGAAATGTCAGGGAAAGTTGTAATTTTATTTATCAGACATATTTTTAACATTGTAAATATAACTTACTAGCATAAAAATGCATCACTTGATATGGTTATAATATTATATAAATACATACATATATCCAATATTCCGTAACATTCCCTAGAAATACGGGAACGGCACATCACTAGCTGTGACGCGCCAAAAAATATCGCAATCGTGTGAGCACGGCCTAAAGGTTAAATACATTTTCAATATTGTACAGAACATCTATGTAATAAACCAATATTTTTACGTGTACAAGCAAATAAATACATAATTGATTGATTGAAGCCTCAGAAAAATAATAAATAAAATAAAATATCAGGTTTATTATTGGACGAAACCATACATTTTATTATCCAACATCCTACCTACTCTTAACTATGTCAGTATTTACTTCAGGAAGCTATTAACGTTATTTTGTTTCATACCTGAAATGATGTGTAAAGCAGCAGCATTATCCTTGGCACTCACTAAAATAACTGGCAAAGCATTATAGGCTGGCTCTCCCATTGCTTATTCAGTGTTTAGAGTAGGTAAATTACAATCATTGCTTTCTCCTTAATTAAAAACAGCACGCAACAAAATTGGGGTCAAAAATACACAGTGGACCCCGGAAAATTTAGGTACGGCCTTAACTAACACAAAATATGAACGAAGAAAAATTGAAAAAACACTTTAGTATGTACCTATCATGAGTTAATTTAAATAGGACATACTATCTAATTTGTGATTTTAATTCATTGAAAATTTGAAAATGTAATTTGTAATGACTGACAGACAATGATAGCATCTGTTTGACACTGACATATTTTAATTTTTGAGAATAATTTTACGCCTCTAGATACAAGTCCTTTACAGCCTGTCTTTAATTTTGTTGCTAAAAGGAGGAGGAAGCGTGGCGCGACGCGAGGAAAGAAAGGGGACCCGGCGCCGCGTGGAAAAATTCCTACTTCCCCCTTCTCTATCCTCGGGACCCGGAATTTTTCCACGCGGCGCGGCAGGTCGATAGCCGCTCGATCACGCACGGGCCACGATCTATGTCTAGTCTAAACTCTAATGTCTATGGTTAGCTAACAGTTAGCACTTAGCACTCTGAGTCACAGAGCAATAATGTATAGAGGAAACTTAAAAAATGAACGGAAAACACTATAGCCTTTTCTTTTTTACAAATAAGAAATGTTATAAGAGTGACAGAGTTCGATATACTGCAACACTTACTACTTAAAACCCTCATGTCGCCATTTGTGCTATACAAATTTGTTTATATTAATGTATACTATTAGTGATGGGCAGAGCAGGGATGATGGGATTTGCAATTTATCGATAATGACAATTAATGGCAGACAATACTCTTCTCTCACTCGCGAAGTTGGTGTTTGTTATGGGAAACCCAAAGGAAATGGGTCCTAGTTGTTAAAAAAACATCTCGAATTTCTCATACTTGTATTTATTGCCAAAAATGTTTTTTACAAACACCAACTTCGCGAGTGAGAGAAGAGTATTTATTAAAACTATTACACGCTACTATTTTCTAATACTTACTAAATGCACTTTAAATCAAAATTAAAGTTTCGTAAGTAGTTATGATCTGAAAAAAATAGTCAGAATCTTAATTAAATACGGCGATGAAGATTAATATGTCACCACAGCAGTGTTATCTTACATCCGACGTTTTTATCTGTCACATATAAGACGAAAAAAATATATAAAAACAGAATATAACACAAAGACGTTCATAAAAGTATAAAAACACATAGAAGTAATTATGTAAATATGTATATCACTGTAAACTTTGAATTGCGATTAAATTTGAACGGTCACGCAGAGTAGTCGGGTTTCTTATGAATCATCGGGTAAGTCGGTTGTCATTGTACATATCGTCAGCATGAACTCCAATCGACTCACAAAGCAGCTGTCACGTGACTTCGTTCACAATTTAATCTAATCCAAATAACAAAGGAATGTTTAAATGGTTAAGTAATAATGCCAGCCTATGAAAAAGATCTAAATGTGCGACATATGCATATGAATGTAACAGTTTTTGATCTGATCCTTCACGATAGCAAGTGGGTTCAAAATGCAGTGAACACAATCTTGAATATTTAGAAGGAGTCCATTCTCCACGTCTGATATTCCTGACCCATTTTTCTTCCAAAATTTTATCCTTTGGGAATCTGCAATAAAAACAAAATACAATATACCTAATGTGGTACACCTAAAATAGAATACTTATGTATTATAAAATAGTTATATCGTTCATTAAATTAGTCACAGAATGGGGAAATAAGTACCTATAAACTTATCGATAGCAACCTATTTAGGTGCAGGTGCAGCACTACGATTAAATTTCAAGGGTATTTCAGTTGTCAAAAATGGTACAGTTAATGAATACAAACATAAAAATGAGTTCATTTTACTAATAATGAATTCGAAACTTTGTTACGCCAATTACTAACGAATACAACTACAAGTCAACATGCTGTTTTACTCGAATTAAGCCTTAATATCATTTTCTTCCTCGAATGTATTTAATACGACTTACCGATGGAAGGATATTTTTTGTCCTGTTCCGCTCAAAATACCTTGTTGGCTGAAACAACCGAGAGCAGAACACAGGATAGGCATCTTAGCACTTGTTTCCACACAAACAGTAACGATAAAACAACTTGATTTATAAATTTTTGTTAAAAACACAATTGACTCGCATACGTCCAGCTGGCAACGTGAGTACTTCAACCGGTCGGCTGACGGCGCGCGGCATTTCAAGATGGCGATGCACTCTAGCGCTATCTCGCTTCATTCATATGAGCCGGACAAATTAGTGCGTGTAGAGCAGATATAGTTATTCTGCTGCTATTTTTATGAAGCGTCTAGAGATACTATGTTTATGCTCTGAGTACTGAAACATATGGAGCCGCCATATTGTTCTATACTAACAATTAATTATACAAATATGTACATCGACATTGAACTCATAAACATGTAGCCATCTCAGTTTAACTTACCTACCATCCTCCATGTAAAAAGAGACAACAATATATTTATCTGAACTATTTCCAGAAAAATTCAAAAGTGACGTCACAGAAATGCCTAGATGAGGCCGTTTTGCCATTGGCCGCTTTAACAAGTACATTGGTTGTCAGTGCCAGTTGTTTTTGCAGTGTTTTGTTTATTTTGTGCTTTATTGTGACTTAATCTTGTTTATAGTGCTATACAAAGAAAAATAAAACAACGAGGAACATGCCTAACTGCAGTGTTGTAGGTTGCAGCATCAAAAATCGACCAAATATATTATTACACTGGTACGTATTATAATTCTGCAAAAATATCAAACAATACGGTAAATCTTGTTTGTTTTTGCTTTTTAATAAATTCTTTATGGATTATTCGTACTAAATTTAGCTTGTACTACGTTTTTGTAAGATTTATTAGTGTATTTTTCTAAAATTTACAAAATAAAAATAAACAGTTCTTTTGTCGATAGAGTTGCGCCTCAAACCATTTTTTCATATCGACCTATCGATGTTTTCTAGTATGATTAAATACCTTTCTTTCGTTCTAGGTTACCTAAAACTGATCAAAAAAAAAATGTGGCTGGATGCAATAGGTGTGGAAAATTTAAAGTCATATACGAAGTCCATTTTCGTTTGCTCCCTGCATTTTAAGGAATCTTGTTTTAATAGGACCCTCAGTAACTCAGTTTTGCGAGACGATGCTGTACCATAGCGATTTTTTTATGTGACTTACTTGATGTTAGCGACGTGCTCAAAATGGGTTTTTTTCTTTGTATTTTAAATGTGTTTATTATAATGATAGGGTACTATGATAATTTGTACAAATTTAGTTTTAAGCTGAAAGTTGGAGGTAGATATACGTGTGACGCAGCGACACCTTTCCAACGGTTTTTCTTGGGCAGTCGTCTTTGTCTATCCGCGCGCGACACACGTACATACTGCTCTCATATTAAAATCATGCAGTGTCTGTATCTTTGTTTGTGTGTGTAAATAAACTGTTTTTCGTGCCCCGTACTACGAGCTTTTATTGTGGAACACCTGCACCCTCAACACTTGACTTAAGGTACTAAGCCCCCAGGTGGGGCAGAGGGCTTTAACAGTCTTTTTCTGTCGCGATTGGTCTTTGGCTACGTGCTTTTTTGATTAATTTTTCACCCTTCTCGCCCACCATCATCATACTAAGGTGATCTTTGAGTATCGTGACCCTGGGCTTTGTCTGCTTAGAGTCGCAAGACCTAAAATGGTCTGTCTGCCCCATTAGGGATAAAAATACGATAGTGCATGCACACCATTAGGTAAGATCAAGTGGTTACCTAAATAATAATTACACGTTTTAAAAACCCAATAATTGTCTTCAAAGTCCTTCCTGAAAGAATATTTTACCTTTGAAAAAATAATTTTCAAAATCGGTCTGCAAGTACCAGAGAAATCAAGTAACAAAGATGCGAGCAAGTGACTATTAAAAAAACAAAAAACCCGACTGCATGATACAATACAACAGCAGTAGAAGACTTAAGTACATATGCCTAGGACGCAACCGGGAATACGCTTGGCGAAAGCGAAGCGATGTCATATGTTGTTTTTGAGCATTTCGCATTCCAAATTTTATTTAAACATATAGATAATTTGTTTATATTTTTGTAATCTTTGAATAAAATTCTTTAATTTAATACCCCTCTCAAAAGGTTTTAAAAAGAAAAGATTTTACATGCCGCGCAATTTGACACCAAAAATCCGCCATTTTGATTTCCAATAATTTTAGTATAGCCTATGACACTAGTGATTAAGACAAATCTAACCACGTATAATTTATTAAAATCGGTTTAGCCGTTTAGTACTTCCGACAAACAATTGAGTCGGACATACATATCATATCATGTTTTTTTAGCTTTTCTCATTCCAAATTTCATTTAATATGTTGTATATATTTTTGTAATCCTTGAAAAAAATCCTTTAATTTGATATCCCACTCGATAGGTTTTGAAGAAAAAAGATTTTTCATGCCGCGCAATTTGGCGCCAAAAATCCTCCATTTTGATTTCCAATAATTTTAATAAAGCCTATGACTTCGTCTTAACCATTAGTGAGTGGTTAAGAGTTAAGAAGAATCTAACTACGTATAATTTATTAAAATCGGTTAGTAGTTACGTTAAGGGATCATAGGTCCAATTCACCGGACAAACATACATTTCAATTTTTTTTCAAATTTGTCAAAACTTTTTTGTTATTGTTATTAACTTTTTGTCTGATCAACTTTTTTATCCGATAAACTTCAACGGATGAGGGTGAGTCACGAGGTTTACAGCTCACAGATACACTGGTAAGTATTAGGCTAAGCATAGACATTTTAACACGATAATCTTTTGTTATGAAATAAATGAAAATGAAACGTCAACCAAATACATAACCCTCCTTTTGGGCTTTGCCGCAGCCGGGTAAAAAAATTATCAGTTTCATTAAAATGCTCGCAAAGCTATCGATAATATATCGATATCTTAACACAAAACAATGGAGCAGCACTACGTATAAGCGCCATTGTTGTTTCTCAGCAAGTTTAGGTATACGCGCTATTTTTGTAGGTATGCCGCCTCCATATGTTTCAGGACTTAGATACTTAGTATCAGCATTAGCACACGCCGTCGCTGTCGCGCATATTCATGTGGCCGTTCGTGTATATCTATGGTAAAACGTCAAACTCAAATACAATACAAATTATACAATTTTGTCAATGTCAAAGTCACGTCACCCTCACCTAAGCTCGATGAAAGAAAACTGAAAAGATCTGAAAGAAAAGTATATAGGTAGTTACTAAATAAGTACCTACCTACGTATTTGTTTAGTGCGCTAATAGGTAGTTGGTATATCAATATAATCTCGAATATTTAATATTTTCGCTATTCGTTGAAAAATACTGTAATCCGAAGTTGAATGTACTAAAAGTTCCAATACTGTTATGCTGCTGTAAATCCATAATCGAAAAGACAGTATGGATAATATTATATCATGGACCGCTGAAGACGAGGCTATCATTGGGACCAACACCGACGCATCCGAATGCAAGAGGTGTGCAGTTGAATTGGGCTACTGGAAGGATGATTACATATCGTATTTCGTAAAGCATGTGGACAGAAAAGCGCCCGAGATCAACCGCGGCTACTACGCCAGGGTGCGCGCTATGGAGATGTTTATTCATCAGTTCTTAGAGGTTGGTCACTTACATAAACTGGCCAACTTTTTAAAAAGTCAATATAGGACATATTTTATTTCTAGGAATCTAGACTAGGTAGCAATGAATTTATTAAAAACAAACAATATTTTACTACGGACTTAGTATTTATTTTTAAATACGTATTTTTTACTAGAGTGCCATTTTGTTACTAAATTTGGGATTTGGTTATATGTCATAAAAGCTTTCACAATCCCATATTTAATGTAACAATAAGTTTCAAGTGAGGTGAAATGAAAATATAAAAAAACGACGAGACGCATTAGAGAAAATATGGGATAATTTTATAACATTTTGCAATGGAAGACAACTGTAGTCAATGCGGGACTTTCCCGGAGAATGCGGGTTGGCCGCCTCACAATTATTACTAACAGAAAATTTATTTATTAATTTAGATCAGCTAGGAGCAGGTTTGACTATTTCACATAATGTTTAGAGTCGACAAAGTCTTCACAATTTATTTTACTATTAATTGACACTTTCATGCTAGTCTGGGAGAAAAGAAAAACTTATTTTACTTGTTTAGTATAGTTTGCAGATTCCAATTGGGAATAACCCTTGTTAAGTCTATTTTTTTAAATTGTGTACATTTTACTTGAAGCATATGTTATAAAGCCTAATTAATGTAAATGAAGTTCAAAAAAAGTCCTAATATGCTGACTTTGTACAAATTCCAGAAACCTCTTCTCTGCTAAAACCTCCATAGGATACTGAACACTGTATTTGGCTGCTTTTGCTAACCTAATGTGCCATAGATTTCGTTCGATGTACACAAAAAATACAAGAATACTCATATCGAGTTCTAATTTCAGATAATGCCATCTAATGGGGACGTTACGATTTACAAAGACTTATTTTTGTGTCTTGTTTGAAATGTATTGGCTCAAAACTTTGTCTAACAAACAAGTTGCTGTCTTTTGTAGCTATTTTATTGGAACATTTTTTTGCAGCGCTGCGGCACAAAATGTCAGATCATCAACCTGGGCTGCGGGTTCGACACCCTGTTCTGGAGGCTGAAGGACACCACGCAGGCCGTGGGCAACTTCATAGAGCTAGACTTCCCAGCAGTGACCGCCAAGAAGAGCCACATCATCAAGAGGAACAAACAGCTGCTAGCAAAGATCGCCAATGAAGGTAACATTGAAGTGACCTTAAGCAAGCCCTTCTCTCTTTAGTAAAAGTAGATGCACCTTACACTAGTGGTCCAGTCCAGGTCTAGTGGTCGAGGCGTTTGCCTTGTGATTCGGAGGTCATGGGTTCAAATCCCACTGGGAAGCATACTTTGTGTAAAGTGGTTTCCAGTCTGGTTAGGATATTGCAGGCTTGAATCACCTCATTATCTGAAAAGAAAGATGATTCCGTGCTTCGGAAGGCACATAAAGCTGTTGATCCCAAACACCATCTAGCGTTTGTACCCATCCTAGGATTGGTTCTGGTCTACCCTTTGGGTTGTGGAGGTCAGATGGCAGTCGCTTTGTGTAAAAACCAGTAACCTCGTCGAATCACCTAGGTAATAAGGTAGCGGACCCCAGGCTCTGAAGCGTAACGGCTGACGATGCAACCTGGAATACGCTCGGATGATGATGATGCACCTTAAACTAATGGCTGGCTATCAGTGGAAACATTTGACATAGTTGTCCAAATGAACCTAAAGCACAGAATACATAAGAGTACAAACAGAATGGAATCTCACAGCGTCTCCCGCAATTTTGCATCCCCGCACCTCTCCCCCGTTCTATGTGCCTCTTATTGCGCTCTAAACCAGGGTTAGTATGCTAGCCGAACAAATGGGCGGTTATCTCGACGCTAGTGCCTATAATCCGGAAAAGTTAACTAGCCACCTCGCTCACAAACTCACAAAGCATATACCTCGCAGGTGCCAAGTTGATTTCTGCGGGTTATAATGCTATTGTTGACAAGTGAGCCGACAGCTGTGCGTGCGTGAGCCCGTGAATGATGATAATGTAAACGAAAGTGCTTATTTTTATTGAATTTAATTATATTTATTGTAACATTTGGTGCTGAGTATGCAAATTACTATATAACAAGAGTGTAGGTATTTAGTGCGTTATATTATAAATGACTCAAAAACGGTAAACCGTGAAAAGGATATAATAATGTAATAACCTAAAAAAATATTTGTGAAGTGACATTATGTAGCTGTTTACGACTTCTCTAATATTTAATACATTTAAAATATTATTACGCAGCTGGGGTTCGGTATTTGGAGAAAAACGCCAAATTCGTATGAGGGATTTATTCACTACGGAACCCTAAGTTGACACGTGAAGATGGTCCAAACGTCCAAGGTCCAAGTCGCGTAGCAGCTGAGGTCCAGGTATCTCGCCAAGGTAGTCGCAGGTACTTCCACTTGTCGCACTAAGGTAGGTTTCTTTCGCTTCGAAGTGATCGCTTTGATAGCTCGTATTGAACTGCTGTGGCGCACCCAACGTTCCCTATTTATATGCGCCATCGAATAGGTCCACATTAATCTCGAATATTCTACATAGTCGACGAATGTGTTTCGAAGCATCCAGGCGCCGGGTATGTATGTGAGTGTAACATGGTTAAGCAACTCTAGACTTTATGACACAAGACATATGGGCCAATTTGGCTTGCACCATTCTATCGTAGTATTCGTTCGCGAATATTGTTCGGGAAGATTCTATCTCGTTCGCGACAATATAATAATTTTATACGTCGTAGTGTTTGTCCCAGTTGTATCATGTGTTGAGAGAACTATGAATACATTTATGCTTGTAAGCAAGTTTTTATTTATTATCCGGAATTCCAGATTAGGTAAGTTACAAAATATATACAACAATCGCAAATCTCCCGGTATGGAAAGATATAGGTAGGTACCTAGTCGTAAATTTATTAGTAGGTAGGTCGTTTCATTCTGTTCTGCCGGTGGACGTGTGCATGGATATATAGTTTCGTTTGTAGTAGTAGGTATTTAAGTTACTCCGTCTCTTAGAAGTGGCATACCTGTGCCTGAAGGGTTTTAGCTTATGCACTTTATACAGGATGGATTTGAAATTGTTGGCATCCTTTAAAATATCCACCATACTCATGATACAAAGTAATTAAAGGGTTCTCTATTTTGTCTCATAAAAAAATTATCTATAAATTTAAGGTCTCATAATTTTTTTTCCATAATCATCATGTGTCCGAATGATTTCTAGCCCTAACATAATAATAATAATATTTTTTGATTCGGACAAAGAAATCCATATTGTTATTGTTAGTTACATTGATCTTACTGTCTATGTTAGTATGTGTTCACGGGGTTAATGTCACATAATATCACGTGCCCTAAAGTTGAAATAAATACAAAATACAAAATGCCCTAAATTTGTTTGCTATAAATATTACATTCCATAATATTTAAAATATTTAATTTTGTTTTCCATAAATATCATGGGTCCGAATGATGACTAGCCCTAAGTTAATGTCAAATATAATTAATCCAATACTGTCCTGGCGGCGATAGCTGAGAGAGAGGATTGTCCTTACTTGAGACACTGTAGTAGTGACAAACACATACCGTGCTGCCCATTTAAGAGGCAATTCTAAATCATTTTAAAGTACCTAATAATTGTTAATTTTTTTTTTCTTGACATTTTAAATTGTATGTGTGTTTTGTGTATTTTATTGTATTCATTTTCGAGCGACTGACATTTTAATTATTTAAATTGTATTATGGGTCAAATAGTTATCTGAAATAAATGTATTTTATTTTATTTTTATTTATAATATAATGTGCCCTAAAGTGGGAATGCAAGTAAGCATGCAGCATGCAAGCAAGCATGCAGCATGCAAGCGGGTGTCCATTAGAATACAGATTTTTTTGACATCTAATTTCATTTCCCAGAAAACTATTCTAAAACGATTTTTAATATATACCTATTTTTCTTAAGAAATCGAATAATATTTCATCGCAGTTTCATATTATCTGATATAATTTCATAAAAAAAATGTATTAAAATTGTTTTTGTTACTAGAAAAACGGTATATCGAACTAACATTTCATATAAACTATTAAGTTATCGATAAAACTGTTCATAAAAACATGTTTCAATATGTAACCTAGTAAAATGGGTAGAACTATCCTAGCAAGCATGTGTTGGTCGCAGTTCTAACCTAACCGATAGGTTTGCCTTAAACTGTCCTAGCACTTGTTTCAAATGCTTCAACTATTTTGCAAACTGAAACTTTCGTGGAAACAAAATTATGGTTAGTAAAACTTTAATGTTACATTATTTCGTTACATTATTACAAGACTACGGGGAGTCAGTTTTACAGCAATTCGGTTCTGTCACTGAAATCTAATATTTTTAGGACTAAAATCCATATATACAACGTGGAAGGGACATACCCGTAATAAATCAAACCACGGGCTATACTAGGTCACTAAAGTATGATGAGATAAAAATAACAGTAAGAAAATTTAAAAAAAATCGACATCCCTATACTAATCGCCCGGGCGGCTGCACACTTTTGTATGGAAAAGCCAATTTTTTTTTTGTTATTTGACTGTTATTATAATTTCATTACACTATAATGATCTGGTATAGACCGTGGTTCTATTTATTACGGGTATGTCCCTTCCACGTTGTATAATAGAAGAAACTGACTGGCTGACATAGATAGATAGTGACTGATCGATCAACGCACAGCTGAAACCGCAGGGTCTAGAAGCATGAAATTTTGCACAAACGTTCCTTGAATGCCGTAGGTGTGCACTAAGAAAGGATTTTTGGAAATTCATCCCCTAAGGGGTTCAAATGAGGGTTGAAAGTTTGTATGATACTAGGTCATTTTTTAAAGTTAAAAATGTAAAAATTGAAATGTGGGCTCACGGTTCAAAAAAAAAGTTTACTGTATCACTATTTTCATCAAAATCGTTTTCTAAGGAGGTAAAGTAGGGGGTGAATGTTTGTATGAAAAGTAGTCAATTTTAAAGTTAGAAATGTAAAAAATGGTCTAGATCTAGAAGCATGAAATTTTCCACAAACGTTCCTGAATGCCGTGCCGTGCACTAAGAGATTTTTGGAAATTCATCCCCTAAGGGGTTGAAATAAGGTTTAAAAGTTTGTATGAAACTAGGTCATTTTTGAAGTTAGAAATGTAAAAATTGACATGTGAGCTCAAGGTTAAAAAATAAATCACTATCTTAAACAAGCTCATTTTCTAAGAGGGTAAAATAGGGGTTGAAAGTTTGTATGAAAATTTGTAATTTTTGAAGTTGGAAATGTAGAAGTTGATATTATGCTAAGTTTAAGATACAAGTTTTAGATTTATAATGAAAATTAATTTTTAGAGGTGGTAAAATAGGGGATGAAAGTTTCTATGTACGAGTAAGTTAGGTACAAGTAGTAAGTTTTTATAAAAAGTGATACAGTATATACTATAAAATTATTTCAAGTATTAGTATAACTACTACGTCCCTAAGATGAAATGGTAGACAATGCTTAGATTAAGTTTTACCTTTTGTAAATAAAAATATAAACGTAGGAAACGTTTTTTTTTTTACTAGGATGCGCTAGGTGGAACAAAACCCACCGAAAGTATGTATAACGGTACTAGGCTGCAAGTTAAGGCTTTGCATGGGAATTTAGTAGAAGCCACAATTGTGACGGGTTCGGCCCAGGGAGAAACAGTACTTGTGCCGCGTATTCCGTTGATTCCCAATAATCCCAATGATCTGCCTTTTGAATTTAAGCCACTTCAGAACACTGAAATTTGCAGAAATCGATTTGCGGCAGGACTGTTTTTCACATGGACAGTTTTACGTTGCGTGTTCTCTGTGACCTCACCTCGTGGTCTGGTAATTTTAGCTCTATTCTCAAAAATGGTTAAGAATATTGTTTATAAGGATATATTGTCATAAATAAATAATAATAACCTTACGATGTATTTTTAGAAAGTAATAAATGTTATGTCGACAAGATAAGCAGTAGTTGTATCTAATTTATCATTGAATTGAGACCTATTAGAAGTTGTGAAATAAATAAATTTTATATATGGAAAATATGACGAATTTTAGATGGAAATAAATAACAAATAGGTATTTTTAGGGTTCCGTACAAAAAATGAAAAAACGGAACCCTTATAGGATTACTCGTGCGTCTGTCTGTCCGTCCGTCTGTCACAGCCAATTTGCTCCGAATCTCCTGGACCGAATCAGGTGAAATGTTGTAATCCTATGACCCAAACACATATGTGCAAAGTAAATAAATATTTTAAAAAAAAAGGGTCATTTTCGGTGGAGAAATTAGAAAATTAAAAAGAAAGTTTTGCAAACCTTACTGTGTTCTATATCAAATGAAAGAGCTCGTTATGAGGATCTCAAATATATTTTTTGTTATTATTGTAAAATCAATAGTTTTAATTTTATTCATGAAAGAAGACGAAAATTGACCATTCCCCCCCCCCCCTGATCTCCGAAACTACTGAGCCTAAAATTTTGAAAAAAATATAAAATATAGTCATTGCTTGTAGATTACAGGAAAACCTATAAGAATTCAATCAATTGTACGGAACCCTCTCCACGCGAGTTCAACTCGCACTTGGCCGGTTTATTTTTTGAGTGATTTTTGTTTCTTTTGAGTAATTTTTTTTATTTCAAAATTATTTTTTAGTAAGTAGAGAGCTTGACTGATTGAGTCACAACGATGTATGTCTGACCATCATCAGACATCGTAAAGAATACGTTCACGCCGACGAAGTCGCGGGCAAAAGCTAGTTTTACTATAAATTAATTAACATTCGGACTTACACACATTATACAATACAACACTTAGGACATGTGACTTTATAGCATGGCAAAATTAGAATATCCAGTTATTATAGCACCTGATATTATGTAATGCTTATGATACAAAACTTTTATGACTTAAGATTATTATGTAAAACAAAATTTCGGATATTCGAACATTATTGCTACTGAAGTTTATAGCATATATGTTATGGATGATGAAATTCAGACAAAGAATTTTAGGAAAAGAAATATAGTACCTAATTAAGGACTAATAAAACGTAAATCAAAAGTAGTCATTTTCAAACTCACGAAAAAAATTTTTTTTTTTTTGCACAAACAGTCATTATATGTTACAATTACAGTTGATGTATGTTTATGTAATAGAGAAACACAGTGCCGAAACTTAGTATAAGCAAAAACAATTTTTGAAACATGCTGACAAACATTTCTTTTTTACATTTAACTAATAGAAGTTACGCAAATTTAAGCAGGTTACAATGTAAGTTCAAGTAAGTTTAAGTAATTATAATAGTATCAAAATTACACGTCGTCGTAGATTCCTGAGTACGAGGGCCACACCGAAAAGATCGGGAATAGAAAAAAGTACAAAGATAATATAATAATGTTTACTTTTATTGTTTTTCGAAGTATTCTCCGTGACAGTCAATGCACTTTTGCATTCGATCAAACCAATTATTGAAACAGTAATTCCAGTCTGAAGTGGATACAGTCAAAACAGCTGATTTGTAAGCTTCGACCCTCTCTTCTGGGCCGTGAAACCGTTGACCACGTAGCGTATCTTTAATTCTTGGGAATGTAAAATAATCATTGGGGCTCAGGTCAGGGCTATACGGAGGATGGTCCATCAACTCCACGTTTTCCAGATTTAAAAACGCGCTTGTTTTGCGTGCGGAATGCGGCGGGAGCTCGCATTATCGTGGTGACGGATTATACGACGATTCGGATTAATTTTACAAAGTTCTCTTATGACTTCCGGCAAACAAACTGTTATGTACCAATCAGCAGTAACCGTCCTTCGTTCTTGTAAAGGACTCGTAGCCACATGACCAGTTTTCGATACAAACGAAGCGACCATTTTTTTCGACACGCTGCTTGAGCGAATAACTTTTGTTGGCTTGACCTCACCCTCGAAGACCCAAACTGCCGATTGATGTTTTCTTTCGGGCTTATATGAATAAATCCACGATTCATCCCCAGAGACGATATTGTAAACTGCATTTGAGCTCCCTCTATCCGACTTTTGTTCCTCGGTCAAACGGTGGGGCACCCAGCGTGAAATTAACTTTTTGACACCCAGTTCATCATGTAAAATGGTCTGAATGGCTGTCATACCAATGCTGAGAGAAACCCGAATCTGCTCGCATGTCACATGTCTATCTGCTTTTATTAATTGACGTACAGCATCGATGTTATCTTGTGTTACCGCTGTTTTTGGCCAACCAGTAGAAGGGACTGTGGTAAGAGAGGAACGTCCACGATAGGGTATGCAATCCCGCACCAAAATTTCAATTGCTGGATCCAGGTATTTGCGGGATCCCGCAAGTTTTTTGAAAGTCATTGAGAAAAGAGAGGAATCCTGTATCATAAACGAGTCTATAGAACTTAAAATGAAACTAAAAAATATTATTGAATGAAACTATTTATTAAGTAATCAAATCACTAATCAATCAGAAATAACAATTACAAACAAAGATCAAAAACTATTACAAACAAACAGAAAACAACAAGTTTAGTAGTAGAGGTCGACGTCGTCGCAATATTTGAATCTGGCGCTGAAGAGTCATTTTGTTTGCTGCTGTCGATCTGATGTTTTGATTTTAAATGCACATGTAAGCCTTTAGTTGATCGACCTGTAGTTTTAATGATTGATTTACACAACTTGCATTTAGCCGACTGGGAATCTTCAGCCTTCAAGAAGTACTTCCACACAATAACTGGACTGACAAAGTCTTTATAAACAATGTTCGAATTGTTCGACATAACTGAAAAATCTTCTTTCTGTTTATAGATCAAATAAAACCAAGTATTAAGTTACTTCAAAACGTCCTGATTAGTTCACTCAAACAAATATAGAAATAAGCACGTTATTAGATTATGTCCATTATGTCAAATCGTCCTAATTCAATCACTAAAACAATTAAAACTATGCACGTTATTAGATCGCGTTACGTCACGGAACAATTGCTAATTACAACTGACAAAAAATAGGTAAACAAACGCCACGGGCGCGAAAGAAAGCCACGACCCGGCGCCCCATCCCCCCCGCCCGTCACTCGGCGAAATCTTTCGCGAGCCTACTCAGTCCGCGCGCTTCCGCGTGCCGAACAACACGTTCTGTATGTCGCTGCGAAGTCCCGCTAATCCCGCGGGATCCCGCACGATTTAGGCGCGGGACTGGTCCCGCAAAAATGGTGCGGGATCCCGGGTTTTTGTTTTTCGTGTGTGTAAGTGGCCAACACTGGTGTCAGATTCCACAAGCTGCCTAAAGGCATCTGACATAGCTTGGTGACTGCCATACATTTATTGAAGACAGTGGGGCCAACGGCTGCCTTCCGAAGCACGGAGCAGCTCGAGAATTTTTCGTGACACTTTTTGGTCACCCATCCAAGTGCGGACGGGCAGACGAACGCCGGACAGACGGACAGCAGGACAGCCGGACAGACTGAAGGCAAATGAATATTCAATGGATATTTGTAATCTATGAAAAGTTTATACTTCCTGTCATTTTAGTCTATGGCAATTATCTATGCTTCAATGTAAAAACAAATTCAATGACGCGATGATGCAAAAAGTTTTCTTGCAGTCTGTCAGAGTTAAAAAGTTTGTTTGGTGCGAAAAAAGTTGTCCATAAACTTATATGTAATCATCTGATATAATTTGTTAACGCCGTTCGGATTTAAAAGTACCTAATTGATCATCTACCTGGTTCTAACTTGAAGTGTAGGAGTATAGTTGGAATAAAAAGTACCTACCTATTTGTTTGTGCCGGGTTAAGTTTGCGATTAAACAGGTATACCGAAGATCTACCTGTATTTTATTGGTTTACCCTGATAAACCCATCATGGAAACAAAGCCAAGTAATGGCGAGACCGCCTCAAACCAGTGTTCTGCTTACAAGACGGACAGCTGGAGAGCCGAACAGCCGGACAGTCAGACTGCCGGACAGACGGACAGATGTACAGATGGACAGATGTACAGACGGACACCCGGACAGACGGACAGACGGACGCCGGACAGACAGACAGAATTTCAGAATTATACACTGACTTTTTATTATCCGGCAACATTTTTGGAGCAAGTTCAGTCTATGATACTGAACTACTATCTATAAAAAAGTTATTAAAAATCGATTAAAATTTTTTGTCCTCCCATACAAATCAGGCCTCAGCCAAACGTATTTTGTATGGAAGGACGAAAATTTTTATCGATTTTTTAATTTTTTTTATAGGAAGTAGTTCAGTATCATGGACTGAACTTGCTCCAAAAATATTGCCAGTTAATAAAAAGACACCCTGTATATTGACTCATTAAACAGGGTCTAACAAAATATACTGAAACTATTTTAAAGGTGGATTCAGTCCATGATATTGAACAACTTTCTCCAAGGAACATATAAGTAGCTACCGAAATATGAAAAATAATTTTCGACCTCCCATACAAGCTACCTATAATGTTACATTACACGTGAATGCTCGTCAGTCAGGGAGGAAGTATTAAAATGTAATGCTCAGAGTCGAATCTATAATGTTACATTACACGTGAATGCTCGTCAGTCAGGGAGGGAGTATTGAAATGTAATGCTCAAGTCGAATCTATAATGTTACATTACAGATAATAATACAGATAGTATTATAATGTAATGCTCTAAGTAAATGACATTACACGTAAATGCTCGTCAGTCAGGGAGGTAGTATTATAATGTAATGCTCTAAGTAAATGACATTACACGTGAATGCTCGTCAGTCAGGGAGGTAGTATTATAATGTAATGCTCTAAGTAAATGACATTACACGTGAATGCTCGTCAGTCAGGGAGGTAGTATTATAATGTAATGCTCTAAGTAAATGACATTACACGTGAATGCTCGTCAGTCAGGGAGGTAGTATTATAATGTAATGCTCTAAGTAAATGACATTACACGTGAATGCTCGTCAGTCAGGGAGGTAGTATTGTAATGTAATGCTCAAAGTTGAATCTATAATGTTACATTACAAGTAAATGTTCGCGGTGAGGGAGCACCTATACAAGCTAGACACCGCCCTTCCCCACGCGACTTTAAACCTTATTTACGCAGCTTAAAGTCTACTTTTGTATGCCGGCCACCCGCGCTACAGCTGAGCGAAACAAGTTGTAGGTACCCAGCGGGCGGGCTCGATTGACGACACGGTCACAGTACACGGTGATTTGATACTCCATGTAGCCAAATGTGTCCATCAAAGGCTTTAAATGTGTAAAATTTAAAGGAAGCGCCAAGAAATAATAGTTTTAATTTTTACTTTTAAAGCTATGTATAGCACAAATTTTGCCCATAAATGTTTTTGAAGACCTATTGAACAATAATACTAGAATATAATAGCCTACATACATTCACTAAAAATGATAATAGAGGGTCACATTTGGAACTATCATTCACTGCTCTTTAGCTCAAAGAATGAAATATTTATTCAGTAGTTAGGCCTGCTGCGCTTTTACATGTCAATATATATTAAGTTTTGAAGCTACCGATACTAACTTTCACAACAAGCACTGCTGAAAAAAAACGCCGACAGAAATTCATTTACAGTGTTGGTCGCCTACGCGCTATAAGGGCTTTGTCAGTTTACAAAAATGTTATGATTATTATGCCTAATACATAATGTACAATAATGTACAATTTTACCTATAAATCACTTCTAATTAAGGCGCTGTGAGTTCACTGCACACTACTGTGAGTGTTTTGGAAAAATTACTGTAATTAAAGTAATACAGTTTATTTTTCAAAAATTTTACATAGGAATATTAAGGCTTTTCTACAGACACACAGTTCAGTTCAGTTCTGTGCCCACCCAGCCAGCGATTCGCAGCAAGAGCGTAGGAACTAAGTGCACCTTGGAGTGAACGTGACTGCACTTCTAGCAACGGGCCGATATGGGTACATATCTTTTCCGTTTTACTAGCGCAGCCACGTCACACCGCGTTGACTTATACCAGACTCGAGAAACCAGGTGAGCACGAACGAGAATATAGGACATGGAGTGTGTGGGAAATTGCCGTCTGGGAAATGGGATAGTAGAGATGATAAATAGCGGCGATCCCTTCGCACGACCACATATCGCTTAACAAATAGCTCCGAGTTACCTATATCTACCTTACAGCACAGAATAAATACCAGTAGTACCTACAGTAACCATGTCTCAGTAATAACTATTATGACAGTCGTCGTAGTTATTTAAACAAACGTTACGGTAAAATATTGTTATTTTTGTTACAATACGGTATAGTATTATTTGGGATTAAAACATAGTTTTTGGAATAGATGAGATGAAAACATCAGTTTGATGTAATACAGACGGCGAGGTGATGATCCGCGAGGGCGACCTGCACTCTGACGGCTACCACCTGCTGGGCTGCGACCTGCGCTGCCTGGGCGAGGTGCGCCGCAAGCTGGCGGCGGCGGGCGCGGCGCGCGACGCGCCAACGCTGATGCTGTCGGAGTGCGTGCTGGTGTACCTGCGACCCGACGCGGCCGACGCGCTGCTGCGCCACCTGGCCGGCGAGTTCGCGCGCTGCACGCTGCTCGTGTACGAGCAGTGCAACCTGGGCGACAAGTTCGGCGAGGTGATGCTGCGCAACCTGAGCGCGCGCGGCTGCGCGCTCGAGGGCTCGGCCGCGTGCCGCTCGCCGAGCGCGGCGGCCGAGCGCATGCGCGCGCTCGGCTTCGACGCGGCGCGCGCCTGGGACATGCAGACCGTGTGGCGCTCCTTTCCGGACGAGGATCGCGCGCGCGTCGAGGCGCTGGAGATGCTGGACGAGCGCGAGCTGCTGCAGCAGCTGCACGCGCACTACGCGCTCACGGTGGCCACGCGCGGGGACATCTTCGCCGACATCGACCTGAACGCGTAGGCACGCGCGGGGACATCTTTGCCGACAACGACCTAAACGCGTAGGCACAGGCCCGCGGTTGTCGTCTCATGCCGTTCAAAATACAGATTATTGTCGTAAAAGTAATCGTGCAGCCGCACTGCAGTATTTGATAAATAAATCTTTAAATATCGACATTAAAGTACACCATATTGAAAAAAAAACTATCATCATTGCCTGTACACTACCGCCTGATCACGAACTAGCATTAAAATCGAAATACCGTAGTCTGTATTTTCTGCTTAGGGACACTACCACACATTTTTATACAAATAATAATATGTGTAATAAGAATGTTTTATTGGATGTAATACATAAATATCCCATTACTTGTAGATAGATTGCATGTCAACATCTTAGAATATAGAATACTATATTCTAAGGTCAACATAACATTTTTTTTCTAGTATTTCTGTACACTAAACTGAGACTTTATAATAAAATGGTGTGTTTAAGGATGATTATAAAATGGCGCATACATGCTTTAACTACATAGTCAAAACGGTTGATACAAAAATGTTAATATTCTGGGCTACCTAATAACTTATTATTTAACAGGTCAACCTTAACTTTTTGAAAGAATGATTTATGGAACGAATTTAAGTTGCAAACAGTCACACATATTGTATGCTGCAATTTCTTCTATAACATACCACTAAAATCACAATAATTTTAAATAAATGTTGATGTTATGTTATGTAAAAAAAATGGACTGAAGGTAAAACACCTGTGGCGCTTTGTGGAACTGTGCTAGTGAAATGGACTGAAGGTAAAACACCTGTGGCGCTTTGTGGAACTGTGCTATTGAAATGGACTGAAGGTTAAACACCTGTGGCGCTTTGTGGAACTGTGCTAGTGGAATGGGGCCACCAGTGGGTCGGAGGAGGTTGGGTTGGAGTGCGGAGTGCTGCTGAGCGGCAATGGACTACTCGCTGAACTTAACTTGGGACTTTGTCGGAAACGTGTCGAGTACCGCATTCAGGTATTGGTGGTTCCGGAGCCACCGCTGCCGCTGGAGTCTTATCTTAAGTGAGCGTTCGCGGGTATTCTGTAAGGGAAGGGTTAGGGCCGAGCCAAATGAGCGTAACTTTTTGCAATACGGTAGGTATTTTAGTAAATTGTTTTTATTAAATAAATCAAAAAGTAACAATCCAAAATCGACAATAATTATTTTAATCCGCTCATAAGCCTTTAAAATCTGGTGGAAAGGGAAACTGTCAACTAACAGAAGGATGCACATACTGCGCTTGTGACGTCACGTCACAGCCATGCCATGCCATTAGGTATCGCGCGTGCGAAAGACAGCGAGATGTCCTCACCACGCTCACACTTTTCTTCACACTTATATTTGAAACGCTAATTGCTGCTTCAACAAATAACCAATTTGCATGCTGTTTCCAGAAAAAGATTTATTTTTAGTACTAGTTGTTGTTTCGTATAAAATATTGTCCAAAACCAAATATGTGTAGTGAAATACTACTACTAGAAATAATTCACAACTCGAAAACTTACATTACATGCTCGTTTAGCTCGGCTCTAAACCGGATGCGAGTTGTCTTGGTTCTCAAGATATCTGTCATAACGTAGTGTTTACTTAATAATTGTAAAAACATGTGGTGTAAAATATTATGGATTGAAGAAATTATAATTATAGTTTATTTATGTGGAAATCATTGTAATTATTTGTAGTCATGTAGTATACCTTACATACAGGCATACGATAGCTTGTTTATCGACCTCTATTAGCAGCAGCAAAGACAGACCGACTGCCGGCCACCCCGAGCGCTGCGACGCCGCGCCGGGCCGGGCACCGCGCGGCATTGTCAGAACAAATAAAATTATATCAGTATAGCTCTGTTTTTAGGGTTCTGTACCGGGGTAAAAACGGGACCCTTTTACTAAGACTACACTGTCTGTCCGTCCGTCCGTGCGTCTGTCTGTCTGTTACCAGGCTGTATCTCATGCAAGAACTGTGATAGCTAGACAGTTAAAATTTTCACACATGATGTATTCCTGTTGCCGCTATAACAAATACTAAAAACAGAACAAAATAAATATTAAAGCGAGGCATACAACATAATTGGGATTTGTCGCTTTTCGTCAGAAACGCAACTGGTCAGATAAGCATCTCGTCATCTTTCAGGATAGACTCGCAACTTGTCAGATACGCAACTCGACAGATACGCAACTTGTCAGAAACGCAACTCGACAGATAAGCAACTTGTCAGAAAGAAACGCAACTCGACCGATATTTGAAGTTATTCACCCAGATTGACGAAAGCACATGGGTAAAAGCTTGTATATACTAGCATACAAAAACTGTGCAAAAATATCCATATACCCACATTTCAATAAGTCACAAGGTTGTACTGTTACGCGGATATAAACTAAAAGCTTTTAAAAAAAAACTAATTTTAATCGCTTAAATAAAAACGAGGTTTATTCACTTTATTACAGCACTTATAATCAACTTGAACTACACTCGGAATAAACTTAGAGAAATAATATTTAGGCAACCGCTCTGTTCGGAGATGAAATACGGACTGAGGAGCAGGAGCCCTCACTAGGTTTAGGTCCAGAGACCACCCAGGCGCTAGACATGCCGTCAGCATTAGGATTGCTGACAGAGGCAAAAGGCCTAACAAAGCCAGGATGTAACACCTCCCCCTTTAAGAGACTTTGGGGTTGATTCAAAGTATCTAAACTTTATTTCTAAGAGGAGCAATGGGACTTATTATTTCTATGTCATCGTCTTGTATGTCTGTTGTGTTTATAACCTTACGGCTAGGCTGTGGTGTTTTCTTTATTTTGAATTTAAGCTGAAATGGGCGGTTGCTGCCATATTTACATTTCTTTATAATATAGCATACAATAAATGAAGAAAATAGAACTAAGAGTATAATAGTAATTACAGAGTAATGTGTCCCATATTTAACAATATGTGGGCTTTGGTGTTCAATAGCCTCTAAGTCATTTAGAAGGGACTTTATCCTAGCATTACTCTTGGAGTTAATGTCGTCTAGGTGTATATCGTGCAGATGTACAGGAGGTACATTATTTACTGCATGATTTATCTTATCTAGGTTACAACAAGTGTCGTCGATTAGGCTAACATCTGGGAAGTGGTTAATAGGAGAAGTTATATTAATACATAATATTTTGGTATTAGTGTGGTGCTCTTGCAGTACCCTGTACAATTCTTTGGAATAGTGATTAAACCTGTGCCTAGTATAGTTGCTTCATATAATTTAGAATTTATACAGTCAATTGATATTTTGTTAGGTTCCGATTGTATATAAATCCACTTATTGTTCATTAATGGTTTCCAAATATCTAGTGTTTTTAATATTGTCCTTGTATCGCACTGTATTGGTTTTTCACTGATCACTTTCGATAGTAATTCACTTTCACAGATTGGTTTTGCGTCAACAGAGTACACATTTTCAATGTCACAAATATAGGTCCCTGTGTTTACCTTTTTACAAACATCTAGGTTATCGAGGCTACAATAGTATGTGTTGTCTTTGGTCATTGCTATGTATTTGTCATTTGATACAATTAGGCTGAAGGAATTTGGTTCCTTAGGATTATGTGGTGTAGGCAGTGCTACATTATGAAATAATACATATTCTCTTGTAGTTACCAACGGCACTTGTAAAACAAATATAATTTTATTGTTAACAAAATAACATACTAACTTAGATATACTTAAAATAACATGCACAGAACTAATATCTAAGGTTACAGGCAGCTCAAGGTCACTGGGCAAATGTCTGTAGTTATCAACGAGCTCCTGATGCAGTTGATTAGGTGTTATAATTGCAGGATGTTAGGTGTTTTGACTGCTAAATAGTATACTATTGGTAATATCTTCTAATTGAAATGATAGGGTGAGTATTGATGTTTCCAGCATATCAAAAACTCTATTAAGATTAGTAATTAACTGTAATTCATTAGTAATATCAGTAATATTTGCAATGTTTAATGAGAGCTCGTTAATAGCTTTATTTAGGTTTTCTTCGTTTTAGTTTTATTATAACGTGACAATGTTGAAGTAGTGACCAAAATGTTTTCTTTTACGAGTGAAGCTAATTTTTTTTGGTTGTTTTGTAAGGCAGTTATTGCTTCTTCGTAATTTAAACCATCATTTTCATCTAGGGTGCCGAAAATATGTTTAAATATTGTACCTATACCTCCTATCCATGCTCTTTTAGCTCTTTTATCTATCAGGTATGAAATGGATTCGAATTCCCTGCACATATCTTGGAATAGAGCCATTAAGGGTTGTATCAGACTATCACATTCCGCAATAGTTTGCGATGTGTGTGTTTCATAGCACAACCGTGATGTATCTCCTAGAGCAAGTTTAATATATTGTATATGCGGTTGAAAATGTGAGATGTCTACCGGTATTACAATTTTTAACTGAACATTATTAATTTTTAGTTTTCCTAAGTAGTCATAGTACAGGCCTGAACTGGAGGTGATTGGTTGGATGAAGTCTCCATGAAATTGCCCTCGAGTTGAGCTGCAAATAACAATTATAATCAACATGGGTTAAAGGTAAGTTAATCTTATTTACTTATTTAACTATATTTTTTAATATTATTAATGATGTTTCTATTTACAGGTCTGCCCCGACGTTAGCAGGTTTCACTTGATCGAAGTGATGAGTAATATGACGCCGGTTTATTAATAAGGTAAGTGTGTTGTTACCATTTATTTTTACTACCTTGTAAGGCCCTTTCCAAAGGGGCGAGAGTGCTAAACGCATTCTTAGATGATTTTTAAGATATACATAATCACCTGCTTTGTACTTAGCAGAGCGAGTGCGAGAATCATAATAAGTCTTTGAGGATTCCTTAGAACTCCTTATAGCATCTAAAGCTTTTTCTCGAGAATACTTTAGTTTATTTTGGAGCATACGCACATAATCAGGGTATTTGGCTGCTGAAGATTCTTCATATACGGAAGTCGGGATCACGGGCTTGCATCCAAACATTAATTCGTAGTGTGTGAAATGAGTTGTTGAGTGAACGGTAGTATTGTATGTGAGCATGGCGGTGTATACATAGCGATGCCAATTTGTTTGCTCTTCATTCGTGAAAGATTTAAGGTATTCCTTGAGAGTTGAATGGCTTCTCTCAAGGGCACCCTGAGTTTGTGGGTGATAGGGAGAAGCCCATAGATTTTTAATTTTAAGGAATTCGCATGTTTTCTTAAACAACTCGGAAGTGAAATTTGTCCCGTGATCTGTGAAAATCATTTTAGGGATACCAAATATAGATATATAGTGTAGTAAAGATTCGCTGGTTTCTTCTGCGGTTATACTTCGAATTGGATATGCAGAAGAGAATTTTGTGAGGTCATCTTGTATGGTTAATATATATTTAAGTTTGGCAGGTCCAGCCTCAGGCAAGGGCCCAACAATATCAAGAGATATTCGTTGACAAGGTTCAGTTGAAGTGCTTGTAATCTGCATAGGGGCGCGATTTATTTGCCTAAGTGCTTTATTTGTTTGACATTGTGAACACTTCTTTACATAGTTCTCTATATCAATTCGCATGCTTTTCCAATAAAACGTTTCCTGGATACGTTTGAGCATACGATTCATTCCCAAGTGGCCAGCTATAGGAATGTTATGATTTTCCTTTAGGATCTTCGGGATTTCCGACAGAGAGGGGAATATAATTTTGTCTTTATAAATATGGATTTTAATTCCTGTATTATTAAATAGGTAGAGTAAATGTTGTATATTTTAATAAACTGATGTGTATCAAAGGGGTTTCTGAATTCTGTCAATGCTATATCTGGAATAGTATTCTTATCATATTTTGTAAGTAGATCATTTCTAAGAGATTTAAGGCTTTCATAAATGTCCTTGTAACAAGATTTATCGAAATGATATACTTTAAAGAAAAGGAAGTAATATGATTTATTGAGATGAGTAAAGGATATGTGTGAATTTAGAGTCCTTTCTTTTTCTAGAATCTCAGAGTTTTCAGGTATATTTTCCAAAATAGATTGTACAAAGGGATTAGACTCATCGAGGTCGATAGAGGTAGGTATAATAATGATCTTGCATTCAGATTTAGTTATACTTTGGTTGTGTTCCTGGATATTAGTATTACAGGTGTTATTTTTATTTGTCGTGAATTTAAGGAATGTAGAATAATCTCCAGTTATATCTGTGTGACTACTGGTAGATGGTATGTGGGTGATATCATCCTGGATATTTTCGGATGGTATTTTTTCTAAGCTTTGTTCAGCTAAGACAATTGGATCAGGGTCTGATAGCTGTTCTGGAAGGACTTCAGGTAAATTTCTGATAGGCTCATTTTCTATCTCTTCTCTAAGGGCATCAGGGATATTATGCGGTAGAGTTTCAGGTAATTATGGTAAACTCTCATTATTGTCGAGAAGGTCTAGCGGTAAATTAATGTCAGGTAAGGATAGTGGATCTTCATTGAGATTAGAACGAGAAGGTTGGTTTATCTCAGGTAAGATTGGGATAGCTACGTCATCCAAATTAAGAGGATCTAAGAGGTGTAGTTCCATCTCATCTGGATTGAATGATGCAGGGGATATTAATAAATCCATGAGATCTTTATCCAGCTCTGGGGTTGGTTCTTTAGTTACACTGGGTTCCAAAGTGGGAGTAGTTTCAGGTTGGACAGGATTAACTGGGTACCTATCTAGAAAGTGAACAGCATTTGAATTTATCTTACCCTTTTTATATTTTATATCATAGGCGTGAAGCGGTGACCATAAATGTATGGCCTAAAGGTTTTAGTTCCAAAAATTATAGCTAAACATTCCTTCTCAGTTATACTGTTATTACATTCTGCTTTGTTAAGTGTGCGAGAAGCATAGGCAATAGAACGATCTTGTCCGATAGGGCCTTGGGATAGTATGGCTGATATAGCATAATTAGAAGGATCACAGGTTAAGAGGAAAGGTTGTGTGAAATCTGGATATGCCAGGATTGGAGCGGATGTGAGTTTATCTTTTAAAGATTCGGATGCTAGCTGCTTTTCATTCTGCCACCAGAATGTGGTGTCTTTCTTTAAGAGGGATGTCAAGGGTTTAGCTAATTTTGCAAATTCAGGAATGAATCTTCGGTAATAGGATACTAATCCGAGAAATGATTTGATGTCTTTTGGAGATTGGGGTTTTGGGAAATCGGAAACAGCTTTTATTTTGTCTGGGTTTGGTTTTACACCAAGGTTTTCCTTCCTGAGAAACTCACATTTTTCAGGTTGTAGCTTCAAATTAAAATCACGGATTCTTTCGAATACTGCTTTTATATTGGCAATATGAGAAAACAAGTCGTGACTGTATATCACGATATCGTCAAGATAAACGAAGCAGCGGGTGCCTTGGAGGCCAGATAAGCACGTATTCATGAGTTTTTGGAAGTTAGATGGCCCGTTTTTGAGCCCAAAAGCCATACGATTAAATTGGAAGTGTCCTTGGGGGACTGAAAATGCAGTTTTAGGGGCGTCCTCAGGAGACATAAGGATTTGATGGAACCCGGAAGTCAGGTCCAGGGTAGTAAAGTATTTGCTATTTCCTAATTGGTCAAGTATCTCAGATATTTGTGGCATAGAATATATTTCTCCAATTGTGATGTAATTTAGTTTACGATAGTCTATGACGATGCGCCATTTGCGATGGCCTTGAGAGTCGGATTTCTTAGGTACTATCCAGATAGGAGAGCTCCAAGGAGAAGATGAAGGTTCTATTATGTTGTCGTCAAGCATTTTATTAATTTGGGTTTCCACCTCCTTCTTGTGGCATTCTGGGAATCTATAGGATTTAGTGTGTATAGGGACATCAGTATTTGGAGTTCATATAAGATGATGTTGGGTTATAATATAGAGGTTCGACCTGAAGGTTTAGATTGGTTTTAATATTGGCGAAGTTTACGGAAGTGTTGGCCACGGTTAAGAACCCCCTTACCCTAAACTTTCCCATACAAACGTAGTCTACGTTTTATTTTAAAACGACATCTCAAATTTCGGTTAAAATTTTTAAGTTTAAAGAAATTGCATATATCTAGGGTTGTAATTGGTTTTCACAGTCAAAATATGAACTTGAAAGAAAATATAGTGCATTATATCATTTTTGACCGTCAGTATGGAAAAGTTTTACACCCTTATATTTTCTTTCAAGTTCATACTTGGAAACTCGGATTTGGTCTAGGGTAAGGAGACTCTTAAGTTCACCCGATTGTTGTCTTTGATCTTGACTATACAATTAGCTATTAATAGGTTGTTGGACAGGTTCTGATCTGCAATAATACTTCTTTCAGGTTGGTTTTGCGAATCGAACACTCAATGACTACTTCAGAGCGGGGTGGAATGACAAAAAGGGTTCAGAGAAGTGCAATCTAATGTCTAGTTTTCCCACTCTGAGGGTGTCGCGCGTGTAATCGATTTTGCAACCGAATGTAGTTAGCAGATCAGTACCTATAATACCAATCATATGGTAGATTAATATTTTTTACTACATGAAATCTAAAGGATAGGGATTTATTGTCTTGTAGGTTTAATTTGAGTTTGAAATGGCCTTCAGTTTGGGTTGTATCGTCGCGTCGCTAGGATCTATTCCTTTTAACTTAATTGGTTCTTTAATTAATTGGTTGTTTTGTCTGATACTGGTTTCTTTTATAAGACATATGCTTGAACGTGAGTCCACGAGCAGGGTAAGGGAATATCAGAATCGGGTGAGGTTAATAGGACATGAGGTAACAATGTTTTGGTAGTATCTATATTTATTTCATAGATAGGGTTTTGAATTGGAAGTGATTGGGTTTGTTTATCTTTGTGACCCTTGGATACAGTGGGTATTAGAGGTTGAGCACTTGTTTGGGGCTGGTTACCTTGTGACTCGGATTTGAAAGGTGAGCACTTGCTTGGGGCTGGTTACCCTTGTGGCTCGGATTTAGAACGTGAGCACTTGCTTGGGGCTGGTTACCCTTGTGGCTCGGATTTAGAACATGAGCACTTGCTTGGGGCTGGTTACCCCTGTGGCTCGGATTTAGAACGTGAGCACTTGCTAGGGGCTGGTTACCCTTGTGGCTCGGATTTAGAAGATGAGCGCTTGCTTGGGGCTGGTTACCCGTGTAGCTCGGATTTGAGGTGTCATTATTATCTATCTGGGAAATTGATGTTGGAGACGTATTGGGTCTCACGAGACACCGCCGTGAGACCATTAATTGTTTCAATCTTCGTGGGAGTCTAACTCTTTCTGACTATTTTCTTCTTCAGGCTGTTCGAGGAAGTTCACCTGTGGTTTATAAGTATTAGGTGATTGATTTTGTGAGATTTTAAAACGATTATTATTATATTCTCGTTTTTTACATGTAGATATTTCGTGTCCTTTGGCCTTGCAATAACGGCAGTACAGGCTAGAAGACCCTTGTGCTACTGGGTTGAATGGGTTTTGTGTAGAGGACACATTATTAAAATTTTGTTTTAAAGTGCCAGCCCTGAATTTATTATTATTACTAGAATTGTGTTTGAGCTCGGGTTGAGTGCGTTTATAAATGGTTTGTTGTATGCGCTCTTCTGATATAGCGAAATTAATTGCTTCGTTGAGTGATCTAGGTGACTTACACCTTACAATGTTAGATATGCGTGGGTCCAAGCCCATAATGAAGTGGTGAAGGGCGAGGTCCTCCATAGCAGCAGTTCGGCCTGGCAATTCTTTAGCCTTAGTATTAGACAGGGATATTTCGGTTAGAAGTTGAGATAAGCATGTCTCCATCTTAAGGGAGTACTGGCTCACCGATTCCTGGGGACCCTGTTTGGTTTCTTGCAGGTCAGTGAGTAGGTGAGAATTATGTTTCCTTTCACTGAATTGCGTTTTGAGGAAGTCTTTCAGTTGGTCCCACGATAAATCTCTTTTATAGAACATGCCACTTCGGCCTTACCATTAAGTTGGCTTTTTTTTTATGTTATAGGGCGGCAAACGAACAAGCGGGTCACCTGATGGTAAGTGATCACCACTGTCCATGGATAACTGCAACACCAGGGGTGTAACAAGAGCGTTACCGGCCTTTCAGGAAGATATAGACTCGTTTTTTGAAGGTTTCAATGTCGTATCGGTTCGGGAACACCGCTGCAGGAAGTTGATTCCACAGTTCGGTCGTTCGTGGCAGGAAGTTCCTTTTAAAACGTACGGTGGTTGATTGCCAACTATCCAGGTGGTGTGGATGGTATTTTAATTTCAGGCGGTTGGTGTAGTGGTGAAATGTATGTATGTGGCTTAGAATGTATTTGAAAAGAATAGGTTAGGCGTTATCGCAATGGACTAAGAATGAATTAATGGTCTCCCGGCTCCCATCGTATGGTTTTATAAACTTGAAAAGTACATTTAACTCAAGGCTCGACATTGTGAGAGCGGTTGTGGTTCTGCTTGTGACACGAGGGGAGCTAGGAGCAGATTTAGACCCTTCTTCTGTATCGCTAGTAGAACGGTCAGGGATGTTGACAGATAACTGGTCTTGCTTAGTCTGAGACACTTTTGGCATTATAAAGTAAAATAATTTATTAATTAATTCGTTACGAGTTACTAAAATAGGTTAAGGTATGTCACAAATAATTAACAGAACCCTAATTTAGTATAAGCAGCCTAGACACAACAATGACCAAAGACTCATTACGTGGGCGACTGATAAGAGCGCGACGACGGCGGCCGGGAACATTCCGATGTAGGTCACGCACAGTCGCGACGCACGGCGTTTCGCTCGAAGGATGCAGGAGATTCAAGGTCGTGCAGTAGTGGTGCTGCACAGTGCACAGGCTGCAGGCAGGATATGATGCAGTGGATGCGATGCAAAGGAGGCGCCCGTATTATCTCGAGACGTCCGATGGATTTGGAACACCCCTTGCACAAGGGTGGGGGTTGTGGTTCAGGATACAACCTCGTAGGACGCAGATCCTTTCCAGGATCTATTTATGAAGATAACGATAAATACACAGTGAGGGTTTTACACTTTCACTGCACTGCACTGGATTTGGATTTTGTTTATTTATAGAGTTTTGTAGGATCCGGATGAGTCCAAAGTCAAAGTCAAAGTCGTCGTTTGAAGAAGATCCAGAAGTCAGTATACAAGCCAGGGTCAAATCTCGTTTTTACAACACAAAAAGTAACAAGTGCACTCTATGAACCGAAGTAATTGAGTGAGCTGCCTGTGACGTGAGCGCGCGCGCATTGTTCTAACAAATACCTGGTTACTAAGTCATCCAGGATACTCTGTTGTGATTGGTCGTTGCGTAGCGTTGTACGTACAGAGAAATAAAAAGTAATTTATTGACAAACTTTAAGATAAGAAAAGTAACAAATACTCCTTTTGTTTATAGTATATCTATTCTTTTACCAATTTATTTAGTGTCAGCGCAATATATCCATTACTTGCATTTTTTCCTGTCTATTTTCCTAAGTTTTTTTCCTCTAAAATTTACCAAAGCATAGTTTTTTTTCGCTAAGCAATGTTTAGTCGACGATATAAGCAACTAAATGTAAATCTATATAAAAATATTATTCCATTATCACGGGTATTAAAAGGAGGGATGAAACTTGCCATTTTCTGTATGCTTAAATTATAGTACTAATTGGTCTTTTGAACTATATGCTATAGTTCAAAAGATATCATAAGATTAGTACCACGAAAATAATGAAGCCGGACAGACGGAGTTATCGTGGCGCGCGACCTGGGTTACGCGCAAAAGTACTGACTACAACAACCATTTGTACCCGTGTGGAGACGGAGCGAAAAGCTAGTAATGATATATTCTTCATGCTACACGTAACGATTTTAAAATTCCGAAAAAAAAATTCTTAATAATTAGAAAATCCCGGAATCCCGGAGGCATGTCCATATTAATATATACGTGTCAGTTTATTGACCCCAAATCAATCTACCTATTCCGATCACTGGAGATGAAATACGGACTGAGGAGCAGGAGCCCTCACTAGGTTTAGGTCCAGAGACCACCCAGGCGCTAGACATGCCGTCAGCATTAGGATTGCTGACACGGCGTAAACTTAGCTTTAAGTAACGATTTGACGTCAACATTTGTGCAAAACAAAACAAAGTGACTATTATTAAGAGATATTATAAATATCCTATGATAATAAAGATATTTTGAATTTTTTTGAATTTTGACAGAGGCAAAAGGCCTAACAAAGCCAGGATGTAACAGTACGTATTTCTTAAGTGACAGAGATAGATGGCGCAAAGGGCTGGCGTGGAAAATAAAGTAATGATCAAAAAATCAAATCAATGGTAATTGGGATATCCGGTAATAAAAATATCTCGAATAGGTAAGTACTATAGAGGTATAGAAAAATGTCCGTGAAAACCGATTAATTGAGATGTAGTTAGGTACTATCGTAGATTGATGAATATTTTAAAGAAGTTGCCATCAATTATTAACTAATTAGTTTACTGCTTTCAGCAAGATACTTTTACAATGGAAAAATAAAAAATAAAATTACTGTTGAAAATATTAAGTTTCCTGTTTTTTAGTGATGAAATGTATAAAATAGGAATAGTAAATTACTTCATTTTACTAGTTGCATATATGTATAATGACTACAAGCTTTTAAATTCTATTTATTAAAGGACAGTGGGCAGATCTGGTCCAAGAGCTCTGAAAGGTCACACATACCTCAGATAATAGGCCATAATGTAGTCTTTAAACAGTCCAAAGGGCATTAAATTATTTTCAAAAACTCTTTAGTTATAAGGGACCAAACTAAGACCCCTTCACACTAAGTGACTACATACATATAGAAGGTCTATCTATACTGGACCATTACTGGACATCAAATATTTTAAGTAATTGAAAGTGTGCAGGAATGAAACATATATCAAATGAAAGACTTTAGTATATTCTTTCATCAAAAAGAAAAACATAAAAATCTATCCCGGTGGAGTTGAGTTATTAGCATTAAAACTGTGAAATGGTTGAAACATAGACCATTGTCTCAGATTTTTAAAAATAAACGGGCAAGTGCGAGTCGGACTCGTACATGAAGGGTTTCGTACCACCGTACAATGTTTTAAAACGCTGAAGAATCACGTTTCTTGTATGACGACCCCGTTTAATTTTTAACTTTTTTTTTTTTTAGTATTTGTTGTTATAGCGGCCACAGTAATACATAATCGGTGAAAATTTAAAGTGTCTAGTTATTACGGTTTAAGAGATAGAGCCCTGTGACAGACGGACAGACAGCGGAGTCTCAGTAATAGGGTCCCGTTTGCACCCTTTGGGTACGGAACCCTAAAAACTGAAAGTTTGCAGGAATTAAATATATGTCGAATGAAAGGCTTTGATGTTTTCTTTTATCAAACAAAAAAACATAAAAATCTGTCACGGTGGAGTTAAGTTATTAGCATTTAAAAACCGGCCAAGTGCGAGTCGGACTCGCGCACGAAGGGTTCCGTAGCATTATCTTTACAACATTAGAATATACAAATTCCATTTTGCGGTTGACTCCATACGTTTTGTTCGGCCGACTGTAACTACATAAGTTGGTCGAGTTGTATAAAAATAACTATCTATGATACCGAGACCGTTATAGTTTTAATTGAAAGTACATACTTTGTGGTATATACCACATTTTTTTCAGAATTTTTTGAGTAATATTTCAAAAGTTACGTTGGGAGGACACCTCAAATTTTAACTTTGTATTAGATTATATCAAGACTGGGGGTTTGATCTACATAGTTTTAAAGCAGTTTTTGTTGCATTTTAAAAGACCTTTTCAACGATACCCCACACGTTGGGGTTAGTCCAATTTAATTTTTGAACTTCACTTTTCGTTGTATGGGAGGGGGGCTGAAAAAGAAACATTTTTTCATAATTTTGAAAACCAACTTTTGGAACTTCAATATCTATCTCTCCACCAATTTTCGTGACAATCGGTGCAGTAGCGGCGGAGTACGAGCTAGGACGGCCAGACAGACGGACGGACGGACGGACGGACGGACGGACGGACGGACGGACAGACATGACAAAACTATAAGGGTTCCTTGTGGACTACGGAACGCTAAAAACGAGACATGTTCGTGGGCAGATCTGGTCCAAGAGCTCCGAAAGGTCAAACATACTTTGAATAATAGACCTAATACAGTCCGTATTATAGTCAATATTTTCAAAATCTCTTGAGTAATGAATGATGGACCAAACTAAGATCCCTTCACACTAAGTGACTACGTTAAACTGGATAATAACTGGACATCAAATATTTTCGGTAATTGTAAGTGTGTGCAGGGATGATACCTACATATATCACATAAAATGCTTTAATCTACTCGTCCATCAAACAAAATAATTAAATCTGTATCGGTGGAATTAAGTTATTTGCATTTAAAGAGATAAGGCAAATTCTTTGGAAGACTAGTAATATGCTCGGAGACCTTAATCGAGTTTCCCAAAAAATGGGCCTTAAAATGAACATGGAAAAAATGAAAGTAATGTCAATTGTCCATGTCGCGCCCCTAGCTGTTTGTGTTGGGAGCTCCAACCTCGAAGTTCTAGACCAATATTTCTACCTGGGTCAATTATTGATCCAGGCAGGAAGTTCCAGCTTCAAAGAAGAGGTCTTTCGATGAATCCGACTCGGCTGGACAGTGTTCGGGAAGTTACGCAGTGTCTTAAATTCTCGTCCAAAATTTCCGATTTTCAAGGAAAGAGTGAATAGGCATTTTTTGAGTCTGCGTGTTACACCTTACACCTCATCTTAGCTTGCCATCAGGCTAGATAGAGGTCAAACGCACTCAAATCTCTAATAAATAAAAATACCTAGTGCCTCAAAATTAAAGTGTATAATTAACGTGGTCCCTTACTATGGGTCTCATATGAAGGCTCAAGGTCGTCAACGAGCTATGGAGAGAGCCATGTCCAGTGTTAAAGTTTCTCTACGTGATCGAATCAGAAATGAGGAAATTCGCAGGAGAACAAAAGCCACTGACATAGCCCAGCCAAGGAGCCCAGCGGATTAGCTCGTTGAAGTAGCAATGGTCGTCCCGGCCATAGCGCGAAGTACCGATATAGTTCTAGTTGCAAATAACTTAACCGGTACGCATTTCAATGTTCTTTCTGTGTTATTAAATTGAAGATAAGACTTATATAGCATTGGTATGTTTTTTTTTTTTACATTTTCTAATATTCAAGAATAAAGAAACAAATAGGGATATATCATACTGATTTAGCTAACCCCAAAATAAGTTTAAAACTTGTGTTATGGGATACTTATTCAATGATACTAAGTAAATGTTATAATAAATAGGTAGGTAGGTATAATAAACGTCTAAGACCATTTGAAAGTCCTTTTTTCCAACTTGCACGGGCTGGGGATCGAACCTGTTCACGCGTTTAGTTCTGATTGTAGTTCACAACAATTCCAATAGGTGGCGTTGCGCAGTTCAGTGTGATTTAAAAACTCGCTATGGAGATTTTTGTGTAGAAGATATAGGTCTCCAGCATATGTTGCATCGGCAGTTCATTCGGGACGAATAAAGGTAGATGCACATACCTTGTGGCTATCATTTGGTTGGACCCACCTCTCTTCGTATGTATACAGAACCCATTACCTCCGGAGTGGTGAACTAGCATCTTAACCACTACGCCAAGAAGATCGTTAGAAATCATAAATAATCGTCTAGATATGTTTCGAAGGTTCCATAGTTTTAGTTGCTATAATAACATAACTCCACCCGTACGGATTTTTATAATCTTCTGTGTTATTAAAGACAAGACTTACCCTTCATTTGACATGTTTCATTCCGACAAAATTTCAGTTTCCGAAAATATTGATGTCCAGTATAGTTAGATCTCTCATTTATAAGTAAGCAGATACTACTTTGTTTTGGTAGTAAATAACTAATGATTTTCCAAAAATAATTTGATGCCCCTCGGCTCGTTTTAAGATTACATTATGGCCTATCGTTTGAAGTATAGTACTTATATGTGGTCTGTCAGAGCTCTTGGACCAGCACCCATAGCGCCGTGCTCTTTATCTTTTACTATCGAGTCGAGATGCATATCTGTAAAGACGCGCATATGTCAAGTTGCGTGTCTGTCGAGTTGCGTTTTTGACGAGATGCGTTTCTGTCAACATGCGTTTTCTGGCGAAATGAGTATCTGACCAGTTGCGTTTCTGACGAAAAGCGATGAATCCCATAATTGTTTTGCTGTTTTTTGCTCGTTATTAATAACGGCAACAGGTAGACGTTTGAAATATTGACGACCTCCGTGGTGTAATGGTCAACTGCTAGTCCGCAATCCAGAGGCTCTGGGTTCGATCCCCAGCAAGGGCAAGTTGTAAAATGGACAAATTGTCCTAGGTCTTAGGTGTTTATCTATAACCTATAGGTATGACTGTATTTAGGTATTATACAATATTTGAGTTAGTATCCCATAACACAAGTTTAAAAACTTTAAGGGATAGCTTAATCAGTGTGATTTGTCCTTATATATATTTATTTCTCTTCGTCTAAGCGCGTTCCCGGTTGCATCCACAATTATTTTCAAATATACCTTCTGCCTTATAAAGGATTATTGTTTTAGATTTATGAAACGATGTTTCCAGTTCGGCTTGGGGCAGTAAAAGTTGGTGAAATAAATTGATCCTTAACTTGGCAAGCAAGAAGCCCTATGTCCAGAAGTGGACGTTATGCGGCTGAAATTATGATTATAATGGCAAACAAGCAGAAATACACCGGCTTCAAGCATATCTACTATTCATTTATCCATATATATTTGATAGATATTTGATGTATGAGTTTGAATTTGAACAGGCTTTTTTTCTAAACAATATCTTGTGGCCCTGTATCCACGACAGTATCGTATTATCGTCAGTAGATAGCATTAAGCTAAGCGTTACAATAAAAGTGCAATCTTCCTGCATTCGATGGGTTAACCTGAAAATGCTCGACAAAGCTAAATTTTCGTCATCCTCCCGCGGTGACTGCTGCTCCTGATCGAGCTCGCGACTGACGCTGCAGGCCCCACCCCCTCGTCGTCGCAGCACTCGCAGCAAGCCTCCGTGGATATTAAGGGCGTACCTAAAAAATTGGTGTTTTTTACGTGACTGTATGTGAAAAAATTTGAATGAAATATATATTTCAATTGACTATATACTCGAGGATTTGGTAGTTTTGAAAACATGTTAGCTTATAATTTTCTCGATAGAAAATAAATCCAAAGTTACCTCTCCTTTTTAGGGTTCCGTACCCGAAGGGTGCAAACGGGACCCTATTACTGAGACTCCGCTGTCTGTCCGTCTGTCACAGGGCTCTATCTCTTGAACCGTAATAGCTAGACACTTGAAATTTTCACCGATTATGTACTACTGTGGCCGCTACAACAACAAATACTAAAAATAAAGAAAGTTGAACATTAAAGGGGGTCGTCATACAAAAAATGTGTTTTTTCAGCGTTTTTAACTAGATCTTTATAATGGCATTAACTAGGTACTTGAAATTTTCACAGATTAGATATGTATTACTATGGCCGCTATAACAACAAATACAAAAAATAAGAAAAAGTTAAAAATTAAAGGGGGTCGTCACACAGGAAACGTGTTTCTTCAGCGTTTTAAAACATTGTATGGTGGTACGGAACCCTTCATGTACGAGTCCGACTCGCACTTGCTTAGTTTATTCTTTATGTGACTAGTGTACATAAATGGTGCATGTTTTACCAGAAAATATTTGTTCAAAACAACGGCCACTGGTGTATCTAAGAAACTGAAACTGTAGTAATAAAATTATTTTAAAAAATATATTTATAATTTATTCATATCTGGCTAATAATATGAAAAAACGTAATATTAACCCAAGCACACCGATATCTCCCTATCTCGCTCTTAACTGTTCGACACTCATAAACTTGTCCCTTTCCGAGGGAACGCCCATTCGACCGGTGAATGTTGTACAGGCAAGATGTGTGCTCTATTTTGTCAGCCGCGAATTATGATTTTTACGAAAGATTTTTTTTTCTTTATTATCATAGGATATTTATAATATCTCTTAATAATAGTCACTTTCTTTTGTTTTGCACAAATGTTGACGTCAAATCGTTAATTACAGCTAAGTTTATGCTGCTGCCTGGGCGCAAGTGCAGAAGCGGCAACTCATAATTGAAATAAAATTATAATAAAATAAATAAAATTAAACTATAAGAATTACGAAATTTTAAATAATGTAAATTTGTAAATGTAGTATGTACCAATGTACCTACCTAAATTATGACATGTCTAAGTATACAAACCTTTAAGAGGGACCCGCGCCGAGCGCAAGCCAGACTTTTTTGTCTTTAAGATAGTCATCGGTGCTATAATACTCGTAAGCCTTCTCACAAAGAACTTTCTTTATATAAGCTTTGAATTTTCTGTATGGCATATCAAGGACCGATTCCGGCAATTTATTATAACAAAGTATACACTTCCCTATTAAAGACTTACTGACTGTTTTCAGCCTGCAATTCGGGTTAACTAGGTCATTCTTATTACGTAAATTTCTATTTGTAAAATCACTTACTTTGATGAACATGGAAATATTTTTCCTTACATACATTATGTTTTCAAATATGAACTGTGATGCAAAGGTAAGTATGCCTATTTCCTTAAATAATTCTCTGAGTGAGTCTCTCTGTCTTAAGCCGTAAATGGCACGAATTGCCCTTTTTTGTAAATTAAAGATAGTCTCAATGTCGGCTGCACTCCCCCATACAAGTATCCCGTACGACATTAGACTGTGAAAGTAACTAAAGTACACTTGTCTAGCAGTTGCTACCTGTCAATTGTTTTATTCTCCTAACAGCGTAAGCCGCAGAGCTAAGCTTATTAGGAAATTCAGTTATATGAGCGCCCCACTAAAGTTTCGAGTCGATTGTGATTCCTAAAAAGGTAGTAGGTACTTTGCCCCCATTTGAAATAAATTATTTGTAAGGAAACGGAGATATCATTTAAAATTTTGAGACAACCTAGATAACCCTTCAAACTATTTTATGAACCATTCTTTACAGTTTAACGAGAGAACGTGGCCAAAAGTGGCCGTTTTTTTGCAAAAATGCAAACTAAAGCTTAACGTTCTCACTTTAAACTGTAAACAGTGGTTCATAAAATAGTTTGAAGGATTATCTAGGTTTTACTAGCTCAAAATTTTAAATGATATCTCCGTTTCCTTACAAATACTTTTTTTTCCGCCGCTAGGTGGCGCGATGTAATCATTGAGCTCCGTCCACTTTAAAATTTTTAATTAGTCAAAATGGTTTATAGCCAAACTATACAAGAAATGTGATATTAAGAGTACAATAGTGAAGCGTGCGTGTTTGTGATAATATATCTATTTGTATGACATAGAAAAATAGACTGACAAATAAATGAAGAAACCGTGAGTGACTGAACAGTTTACAATAAGATCTTTATGTACTAACTATCAGTGATTAATACCCGAACTAAATACACAGTAATATTAGTGTGTAAAGCAGTGGAACATTCACTAGTTTTAAATTTTAGATTTTAACGTACTGATAAGCCAAGCATTCAACGTTCTGCTACTCCACAATAGAGGGCGTTGGCGCTAACCGTGAAGACTGGAATGACTGCCATCTGTTACTGGTCTGAAGAACTAATATAAAGTAGTCTTCCTGCCCGTCAAAGGAGGGCGCTGCTTGTCACATTTAATACTGCAATCTGTTACGTATCTGAAGAACTAATATAAAGTAGTCTTCCTACTCATCAAGAGGGCGCTGCTTGTCACATGTAATTTGTAGCAGTTGTCAGATTTACCGCCATCTGCATTCAATTACTGGTATTAAAATACTGTTTTTGCCGCTCTGGGACAGAGGGCGATACCTGTACTGAAATAAATCGATATCATCGAACTTCACCATGCCGGAAAATTGTGCGGCCTGTTCAAACTCGTTGTTGAAAAAGGAATATCTTCGTTGCATGCTGTGTAAATCAGCATATGATATATTATGTTTGAGCATGACTACTAAGCGTTACCGCTCATTTTATAGTGCTAATTCTGAAAGAAAACAGACCTGGAAATGTCCGGAATGCCTCAGCAGGGTCCCGAAACAGGGAAATCTCACTACACCGGTTCGTGCAAACCAGTCGGCGCCAGTCAGCGCCGACGACAGCAGCATGTCTACCTCTACGAGCCCGAAAGTTGATAACGTGACATTACGTAAACATACAAAGACTCCAGTCAGCGAAGAATCTTTAAATGACACAAATGTTTCACCTAATTCAGAGACGTTTGTTAAGACACTTGCTGGGGAAATGAGAGCGATGCGACAAGAGTTATGCAGAATGTGTGAAAAGATTGACACTTTCACTGAAGCAGTAAATACACGAATGGTCAAGCTGGAGTCCAGAATGGATTCGCTCGAATCTAAACAAGGTCAGCTAGAATGCACAAAAATAAAAGAATTACAAGACACAGTTTCGTTACTGAAAATGGAAATACAGGATCGCGATCAAGAGACGCTCAGTAACGACATAGAAATTGCGAGCTTACCGGAGGAAAAACATGAAAACGCGACCCACGTCATCCTCACTGTCGCAAAGAAATTAGGTGTTGAGCTGGAAGAGCGCAATGTTGTCAATGTGCAGCGTGTGGGGCCGGCGCCCGCGCCCGTGGAGGGCGGCGCGCCGCCGCGCCCGCGCCCCGTCGTGGTGCGCCTGGCGCGCCGCCACGCGCGGTGCGCTGCTGCGGGCCGCGCGCGTCCGCCGGGGCGTCACCTCTGAGGGCATAACTACTCAGGCTCAAGGACCGCCTCGCAAGTTCTACGTAAACGAGAGACTCACCAGAGAGAACAGACGCTTATTCCAAAGAGCCAGAGAAGCTGCAAAACGCGTCGACTGGAAATTCGTATGGACCAGAGACGGTAAAATATACGCCAGGAAAGATCAAGGAAAACCTAGTGTACGGGTTCGCTCTGATGATGACATTATTAAGGTTTTTGGGGACTGCAATGTTAGGCCGAGCTCGAAACATGTGCAATAACATAGTACTGATATCTGTTATGTTCTCAAAAGCGCCTTGTTATGTTTTGCTTTCAATTTATATGTATTTTATATTCGTGAGAGGTCATAATTTTCTGTAAAGCTGCTTCAAAACAGATTAGGTATATATATTTTTAATATGTTTTAAATTTTTATATGAATGCCTTGTTTTTAAATTTTATGTTGGTATTAATAGGTGTATAATAGTGAAGTGTAATCACTTTATTCTCACGATTTCACAAAATATTGTTAACCAAGTATTGAAATGCGGGTTATTGGATGGTTGGCTTGCTATTGTACTGTCGATAATTTTAAAGTGTAAATTAATATTATATAAGCATTTAATGCCGCTCAGTTTTCACTTTATATATATTATTATTTATTTATTTATTTAATCTTTATTGTCCATCAAATACAAATTGTACAGAACAATAGGCGAACTTAACGCTAAAAGCGTTGTCTACCAGACAACCTTTGGGTTATACAGAAAGTCTAAATGTGGGTTGCAAGATAAAGTGTAGTATACATAAAATACACAATGTACATTGTTACATAAATAAATAAATATATATATATATATATATATATATATGTATATACCTGCTATACATATACCTACATACATATATATACGCTACATATACTATACATATAAATAAATAGATAAATGCAGCAATTCTTAACGTCGGGGGTTAAATCAACTTTTATAACTTGGCCAAGAAGTTTTTTTTTTTTTTTTTTTATTAGAAATTTGAGTGCGTTTGATCTCTATCTAGCCTGATGGGAAGCTAAGATGAGGTCTAAGGTGTATCACGCAGACTCAAAAAATGCCTATTCACTCTTGCCTTGAAAATCCCTAAATTATATGTATGGGGAAACATCGACGCAGGGAGGGAATTCCACACCTTAGCGGTTCGCACAATGAAGGAGGAGGCGAATCGAGAGGTACGATGAGGAGGAATATCGACCACAAATGGGTGGAATCCCTGTCCACGTCGTGTTGTCCGATGGTGGAATGGTGCAGGGGGAATTAAATTATGTAATTCCTGCGCACACTCCCCGAAGTGCAACCTGTAGAAGACACACAGACTTGCTACCAGTCGGCGATGTTCGAGGCTGTGGAGCCGTCCTGCCGTAAGCAACTCATCACCAACGAGTCTTCTGGCACGTCTGTCGATAGCTTCCAGGGCTTCGAGCTGATAGCGGGCAGATCCATCCCATAGGTGGGAGCAATACTCCATACATGAGCGGACTTGAGCTGTGTAAAGGCTCAACAGTTGGTCAGGGGTAAAATATCGTTGGACCTTGGAGAGGATGCCCAGTTTTTTAGAAGCCGTCTTAGCCCTGGACTCAATATAGCTACCGAAGTTAAGATTTGATGAGAGATCGATACCGAGAAGTTCGAGATTACGGGTGATAGGAACAGGCACACCCCGGAAAGTGGGAGCCAAGTTGAAAGGGCTCTTTTTAGCAGAGAAGAGACACGCCTGTGTCTTAGAGGCATTGAATCTCACAAGGTTGGCATCACCCCAATCGGAGATAGCTTGCAGAGTAAGATTGGTATGGAGCACCATTGCCTCTCTTAGTTCGTCTATTTCCGGTTTTTTTGCCCTTGCACTAGAAAAATATCTTTCCGTAACGGTGCTATCGTCTGCATACCCAAAAATACCGGGCTTTAGCAGATCGTTAATGTGAAGCAGAAATAGCGTTGCGGAAAGAACAGATCCCTGAGGTACTCCAGCATTAATTGCCAATAGGTCAGACGAGCAGCCGTCAAGAGTTACTCGAATAAACCGTTCCCTCAGGAAATCGGAAATCCAAGCACAAAGGGTGGGAGGGATACCGTAAGCGGAAAGCTTCGCTATAAGAGCGTCATGCCATACCCTGTCAAATGCCTTTGAAATGTCAAGTGAGACAGCAAGTGCCTCACCGTATTTTTCAAGGGCTTCACCCCAAAGATGTGTAGCGTACACAAGAAGATCCCCAGTAGATCGGTTCTGGCGAAATCCGTATTGCCGGTCACTGAGGAGATCATTGTCCTCAAGATACGCAAGTAAGCGCTTGTTAATAACACGCTCCATTACCTTACACAGAATGGAGGTGATTGCAATTGGGCGATAGTTTGAAGGGTCGGCTCGTCTACCCTTCTTAGGTACGGGTTGAACATTGGCGAGCTTCCACATTTTTGGGACGATTCCGGACCGAAGAGATAGACGAAACAGGCGCGTCAGAACAGGAGACAACTCGGGTGCGCAATTCCTTAAGACAATAGCAGGAATACCGTCGGGACCACTGGCCTTATTCACATCTAAGTTGCGTAGAGTCTTGAGAACCTCCTTTTGATGAATGCGGACTTCAGGCATTTTACATCCACAAGGAGGTAACTGGGGCGGTGTTTGATTGCTAGCATCTAGACGTGAGTTTTCGGCAAACAGTGAAGCTAGTAAATTAGATTTTACTAAAGCCGTGTGTGCCAGTGTACCGTCAGGTTTCTGCAAAGGAGGAAGTGAGGAGCGGCAAAAGTTAGCTTCAACGCACTTAGCCAGAGACCAAAATGCTTTACTACCGGATGGGTACGAAGCAAGTTTGGCACCAACTCTGCCTATGTGGTCGAAGCGAGCCTTTTTAAGCGTTTTTTTGCAGGACTTGGCCGCAAAGTTAAAGGCTTTCTTCTTTTTACGCGTATCCGGAGCTCTGCGCTTACGAGCGTCAGCCCAAGCCTGGTATGCTGACTGTTTAATAGCCTCAGCTTTTAAACAGTCAGCATTGAACCAGGGTTCAGCTTTGATGCCAGAGGGTCGATCAGAAAATGGAATATAATACTCCATCGCCTGACCGAGAACCTCAGCAACGGCACTTGCACAGCTCGACGGATCGCCAGAAGAAAAGCAGGCTTGCAGCCAAGGGTAAGAAGCAAGGAAATGTCGCATCTCATCCCAATCTGCTGACTTGTACCGCCAAACCCGTCTATTGCCTCTAGGGCTGAAGTCAGGTGGAGGACATATGAGGACGGACTTTACCAGACAGTGGTCAGAACTCCCAAGAGGGGCTGAAACAGACACGTGATATCGGTCTGGTTCAGTCGTCAGCAGAAGGTCCAAGCAATTAGCTATGTGATTCTCAACGTCGGGTATCCTAGTCGCCTGGTCGACCAGCTGGGAAAGGTTCAAAGACAAGGCAAACTTGTACGCCTCTCTACCAGCATGGTCAGTTTTCTGGTATGGGAACAACCATTGTTCGTGGTGAGCATTAAAGTCCCCCAGAAAAACGATTTGCGCGGTAGGATACCTTTGCTGAGTCACATCAACAGCCTCACTTAGGTGACGAAAAAGTGTTTAAATACCTGTGTCTTAAAGCTAGCGCGACTAGGAGCAGTTCGAATGGATTCAGGAAGCGCGTTCCAGAGTCTTATTGCTGTAATGGCGAAAGAGTTAGAAAGAAAACCAGTACGGTGAGAAGGAATAGATAGGGTCAAAGTATTAGAAGAACGCAGGATTCTTTCATGAGTGGAAGATAAAAGTTGAAAACTTGATTTGAGGTATTTAGGGGCAAGGGGATTATTAAGTATATTATAAAGTTGACATAAAATATGAAGATTCCTGCGTTGGCGGATGGGAATTTTTTTATTATGATTTTTTTATCTATTTACCGACTTATATGGAGACATTTAACCGTTTTAAAATTATATTTAACTAACTCTTTCTATATACAGATATCTTTTAGTTTTTTTTAAGATTTATTCAGGGAAAAAATTTTACCATAGGGCTCTTAAATCCCGGTTCACTGGGTAACCGTCGTCGCCACGACGAGCTGCGCGTGGCCATACACCGACATGACGTGGATGTGCTGGCCATCAACGAGACATGGCTCTATGAAAACGAGGATGCGCGCGCTCCCACTGTGCCCGGATCCAGGCTACGTCACATTCCACGCTCAGTGCTCGCGCCTCGTGACGGTGGTGGCGGCGTTGGTTTTTATCTACGACGGGGGATTAGTGCCCGCTTCTTAGAACATCCTCCTTGTCAGCATGTGGAGCAAATGTGGCTTAGTGTGAAGATTGATGGCTATAGGGCTGCGATTGGCACTGCTTATCGACCTCAGTGGTTGCGAGTTGATACCTTTATAAATGCTATGACTGAATCGGTTTGTTCCTTCTCACAATTTGACCATATAGTTTTGGTTGGGGATTTCAACATAAATTTATTAACTCCTAATGAATGGGACGCTAAAATATTCCATAATTTTATTGATTGTATGAGTCTACCCCAATATGTTAATGAGGCGACACATTTCACTGATCACTGGGCTAGATTAATAGACGTTTGTAGCAGCTCTAAAGTAATTAATCTCGTTGTCGACTATGTGCCAGAACTGATGGCACATAGATCTGAGATATTATATACGGCAGATTTGCCAAAATACATCAATCACGACCTGAGCAAGGTTGCAGGAAAACGCTGGATGCAGGCCGCTTCCGATCGGTCGTTGTGGAAATCCTTGGGGGAGGCCTATGTCCAGCAGTGGACTTCCTGTGGCTGATATGATGACATCAATCATAGTGAACATCATCTATACGCGGACGATCTCCAAATATATAAGATGTTTAAGCCCTGTGATACTGTAACAGCAGTTAGTGAATTAAATGAAGACCTTGAACGGGTGGCTGAGTGGTCAGATGATAATGGTCTTGTCCTCAATCCAACCAAGACTAAATATCTCGTCTTAGGTACCAGAGCGCAGGTTAAAAATATCAAAAGTCACACACCGGTAATAATATTAAATGATAAACAAAAACAAGAGGCTTCTGAAGCCAGAAATCTTGGAGTTATAATAGACAGCAATTTGCAGTTTTAAAGAACGTAATTGAGACTGTCAGAAATTGTTATTACCGTTTGAAGGTTCTGTATCAAATTCGTGAATACTTAAGCGTTGAATCTCGTAAACACCTGTGTGAGTCGCTCATCTTATCCAAATTAAATTATGCTGACGTGGTTACTGGCAAGTGCTTGTTGGCCCGTACCAAAAAAATTATACAGCGTTTACAAAATTCTTGTGCAAGATATTGTTTTTCTATTCCAAAAAGAGCTCGTTTTTTTTTTTTTTTAAAGAGCCCCCTGACATGATCAGGGCCTATGTTTGCTATTTTTGTGTTACCTATAAAATTTTGAATAAATAAATATTAATAATATATAAAAATAAATATATAATATACTTATATGCCGAAAATTTCTACAATACTTTTAAAACCAAAAACTTATCGGGGTGTGCATCCCGGAATCCAATGCCAGCATTGGATTCCGCGGTGCACCTCCCGATCAGCCCTAATTAACCATCTGCCTTTCTCCTGCCTCGACGACCGACCGGCGCGAAAAGTTCCAAACGTTAGTCGCTCGACTAACGTTAGGTCTCTCTAATGAAACCAAACGTTAGTCGCTCGACGAACACACGCTTCCGCCAGCGACCAACGCTCCGTCGATAAACCAAACGTTAGTCGATGACAGAAAAAAACGTGTTTTTTCACGAAGCGTTAATCACGTCCCCGCCCGCAACGGAGTGGCCAGAGTCCGGTCCGGCGGGTGCTTCGGTCCCGCCCTACCAACGGCCACGCCGCCCGCGGGCGGGGACGCGATACGCCTACCTAAAATTTTCACGCGAAAGTTAGACGAGCCCATTTTTACACGTCCCCGGCCACTGCGAGACAGACAGAGCCCGGAGATATGGCCTAAGGCCACCCCCGGTACATCCTAATGCCCCGCAATGGGAAGGGACACGCCAACTAAATAAAAATTCCCACCCTCATTTTTTTTCCCATAATAAAATAAAGTACAGAAAAAAGGCTGCCTAACTACCTACCTACAGTGGGGTGTTTTTCCTTTGTTTGCGAAATATTTACATAAACATTTTTAAGTAAATTTATTATAATATATATTTTTTTTAAATTACCGTTAAAATTTTAAAGGAAAAACACCCCACTGCCCCCAACCCACAATACCTTCCGCGGTCCACTTCTGCTCGATGTTTGGCCATGCCGCTTTGTTCCATTTTCCACACCTTTATTCATAAACAAATTATTTATGCGCATAAACAATTTTTTATATACCGGAGGTACTATGGCAACAAGCGGCATAGCCACTCATCGATGACGCTGTGCTAATTGCAAGGTCAGGAATACGCTGTTGCCGACCTTGCAATCGCGTCCCATTTCCGCCTCAACGGACAGTCCCCGCTGAAGGCATTGTGGTCGACCCTGTCGCCACCCGCCTTTTTACAGTTACGGCAGGTGGCCGTCGTGCCCGCCTTGTGCTCAGCACACTCCGATTACAGGTGTGGACCCCCGCAGTGGCTGCACACGTCCTCCCCTCCGTGCAGAACCGCCTGCTGTGGCCGTAGCCCAAGCAGCGTGAGCACTGCACCAAGGGGGACTGGTCCGCAACCCTTATCCGCTGCAGGTCCACGTGGAGGGCCCCGACATCCAGTGCCCTCCTCCATACCGCCGGAGATGTGCTGAGCACAATATTACTATTATTCGGATTTCGTGCCTTTTTTCTGTACTTTATTTGAAGGCGGTCCTCCCCCCTGCCGAGGCCGTGAAACACCTCTGGATTCTGCTTCCTCATCGCTCCGATGACGTCATCATCGCTGTAGCGAATGTTGACGCCCCAGAGGATGAGGAGCGGATCCCGATTTTTCACCTCCTCGGCAGTGAGGTTGCCCGCCCTCTCAATCCTACCCCTCAGTTTCGCGCGCTCCTCCTCCGTTGCACAACTCATAATCACCTTCTGGTCCTTTGCCTTACGCACTCGCTCCACTCGGACCCACCCTTCCTTGGCGTCAACCGCCTCGCGGACCTTATCGAGCACCTGCTCCCCCGTGTCGCACGCATCCTTAGATGTGACGACAAGGGACAGCAGGGGCCCCCGCTCGGGCGGCTTCGCCAAGGTAGTGCGGGACACCGCGTCTGCGTAAGACAAAGCACCAGAAGTTTGCCGCGCGACTAGCTCCCTGATCTCGTCCAACTTTCGCGCGTTCTCGCTGATCAGCCTGGCCTGCTCCTCAATTTGTTTTTTAGGCAAGAGCAAGCCCGACTGACCGCTCGTCCGACGTTTGAACCTTTTCGCGCGATTTATCCCCTGGCCCTGCGCAGGACGGCGTCGGCCTCGGCAGCATATCCCTCGTAAGCCGGGGCGGGAGTAGGATTCGGGGTATGGGCGAACCATTTTTCGCGCTGTTCCTCCTCAGAGAGCGGAGAGTACCGTAAGTACCTCTTCGCTCTCTTTGGAGGCCTCGCACGGTCCGCCCCCCCCGGGACCGCCCTCACCGGCTTACGAGGGACCTCACCTCGTGGGGTCTCCTCTCCGTCCTCCATGAGGTGCTCTATGGTTGCCTCACGGAGGTATTCGTCAAACCAGGGGTTCCCAAAATCCCCATCGTCTGAAGCAGGAGAAAGGGGACGGGGTTCCGGAGTTGGGGGTAATTCCATTTTGTCAGGGGGTTCTAGTCAATTGTTAAAATAAAAATTATTTATTGGGGGTAGTCAGATTATAAAATTGTAAAACTAAAATTCGTTGCCAGGTGAACTCCTTCATACACAACCAAATGTAAAAGATTCAATTAACTATTGTAATAACCACTTCTCATCTACTGGAGAAAATCTTGCAAATACAATTTTAACAAGGCTAAATAAAACACAGAAATCTCTAGCTACCGCAATCCCAAATCTAGATTCCCCCGTAAAGACATTTTTTATTGCCCCAACAGACGCTGATGAGGTTTTGAGCATGATTTATAACTTAGATTCGGGTAGTGCTGCTGGAACCGATGGCATAAATAACACACTGATTAAAAGTATTGGGACAGTTATAGCCAAACCTCTTGCTTCTATCTTTAATTTAAGCATCTCCTCCGGTATATTTCCTAAGGACTGGACAACAGCTGTAGTTATACCCATTCACAAAAGTGGCCCTAAAGACGATCCCAGCAATTATCGCCCAATCTCGCTTCTCCCTGCATTTTCTAAACTTCTAGAGCGTATAATTAATAAAAGGCTAGTCAAATACCTTGAAGATAACAATCTTATTCATAGCCAACAGTTTGGTTTTCGTCGGGGCAAGTCCACTGAACAAGCTGTAACACTTCTGGTAGATACTATTGCTGATCATCTTGATAATGGTCGGAGTTGCATCGGTGGCTTCCTTGATTTAAAGAATGCTTTTGATACCGTATCGATTCCCATCCTCCTTAATAGACTAGAAGGTCTCGGGATTCGAGGTCTACCTTTGCGATGGTTTAGCAGCTATCTTTCATCAAGAAACCAATATGTTAGAATCGATGGTAACATAAGCGAATCTAGTTTAGTTCATTTTGGAGTTCCTCAGGGGAGTATTTTAGGCCCTACCCTCTTTCTCGTATATATAAATGACATTATGTCCATATTAATAAAAAACTGCCAAGTAATTTGTTATGCCGATGACACTGCCTTAATATTTCACGGAAGGTCGTGGCAGGAAGTTCAATATATGACAGAATTAGGATTACAGAAAATATCTGATTGGCTTGACCGTAATATCCTTACTCTGAATTCCTCTAAGACGCACTTTGTTTGCTTTCATAAAACAGCAGCATCTTGTCCACTTCCCAATATTAATATTAAAATTCATGCCCACAACTGCATAATCTCAGATAACAGTCCCAATGCAACCTGTGATTGCAAACATATTGCTAAAACTGAGTCTGTTACATATCTGGGAGTTGAAATAGATGAAAACCTCAGCTTTAATAAACACATATTAACGACCACTGGTAGGGTTCGAAAATTAATCTACATTATGAGATTACTCCGGGAGGCTACAGGTGGCCCTTTGCTAAAATCGGTGTACTTGGCCCTCTGCCAGTCTGTAATAAACTACTGCATACTTGCTTGGGGTGGAGCTGTCAAGTCAAATATGATTACTCTAGGAAGAGCACAAAGAGCCGTTTTAAAGGTATCCCTAAGAAAACCCCGACGGTATGACACTAAAAATTTGTATGAAGGAAGGAAGCCCTAGTACTTAGTGTGCGAAAAATATTTTTGATGCGGGTAATCATGTTCATGCATAACTACGCTCCAAGATTACCTACCTACAATGCCCTTATCAAGAAAAGGATCTATAGTCTTCCCGTTCCTGCTGTCAACACATCCTTTGCACAACGATTCAGTAAATTCCTGTTCCCTTATGTGTATAATAGGGCTGTCAAAGCCTGTGACATAAAATTGTGCTCAGCTTTCGAAGCTAACAAACGAATATTCAATTTGTTAATATCTTGGTCTTATGAAGATGCAGAAAATGTAATGTTAGTTATATGATATAGTGCTGGTATTTCTGCTGTTCAGCTTAAATTGTAAGACACACTTGGTTTTTTTTTCTTTTTTAGTAGATTTAACTATTGTAATGCCGCATTAGCCGTGTAATAGTTGTGTATTTTAATATGAACTAATTGTTTGATTTTGATACCCACGATACAGGCCTAGCGTAGTGTGGGATCGCAGTGTTTACATTTTGCATGTTTCCTTTTATGATCAATAAAGATTTATTATTATTATTATGTCGGTACGCTTTTCAGCCACGGGTCCATGGGGACCCGGTCCTTTGAGGCGTTCATGGGGCCAAAGCCAACATGAAGAGGCCTTTTAGTACCTTTTTATCTAAAAAGTGAGATGGCTGCATCTATGGAGGTCTATCCCTTAATATACCATTGAGATGCACTAACGGACAGTCCACCAAAGCTGCTGAACTATTGCCAGGGAGGGATTTACTTGGTTTAGGCTATGTGGATGGGATGTTAGTGGACCAGATAACTGGGTTATGGAGTGAGATACGGACATCTACCTAAAAATCTCTCACAACAATTTAAGCCTGGTAGATGGTGACTTGCTGCTCGTTGGCTACACTGCCTGTGGGCACCCTAACTAGCCACGAAGATGCGGCCAGGGCGCAACACAATGTGAGCAGCTGAGGGTGTCGAGAGGTGCGGCTCCGGTTTCACCATCACGGGGCTTACCCCCGAGAGCGGGTTTCCCCGTTATTACGCCATTACGTGCAATACACTTCCACCCTGGAGCGTATGTTCTGCTCTTGCGACTCCACTCTGGCCGGCCGGTTAAGACAAGACAGAGGCGGGGGGTGTGTAACTGTGTGTATGTGTGTGTGTAAGCGCATGTGTGTATGATCCCCCTGGAGGTTGGGTCCGTGGTGTCGCCACTCACCATCAGCTCGCCACAAGCTGCCCTGCATTGACTGACTACACTGGAAATCCAGTGGGCGATGGGGTCGTCACGTCCCGACGCCGTTATTATTATTATTATTATTAATTTAAAATTGTAAAACTAGAATGATAAAATAGAAAACTAGGGTCCTTTGGTCCTGTAAAAGGGGAGCCAAGGTCGTTGGGTTGTTTAAAATGTTGTCAAAGTTAAAATCCTTAAAGCTAATTAATAAATTAAGTAAGTCAGACCGATAAAATGTTAAAAACCTAAAACCTAACAGGGCGTTGCGTTCCGTGACACGTGGTAATTTTCCTTTATAAGGATTGCGCATGCGCCGCCCGGTAAAACGGGCTGGGGTCAGGTGGTAAAAACAGGGACTTTAAAGAAACACAGCGCTTACCACGTGTCGGCACAACTTTGTCAGCGTGCTATCTGGAGATTCAGCCGAGCCTTCGGCACACTTCCACGCTACGACGCTCCCCAAACACTTAAAACACACTTGGAACACAAAAATTCCGGAATCCGAAAAGGATTTCCCACTGTAACTGTTTTTTAACTATTATTTTCCGGGAGCGGAGCGCGAAACGCGTGTGCACAGCTCGGCTGACGAAACGCAACTAAAGAGCTCATGTTACACCCTATCTGCAGCGCAAACATTTACTTGTAATATAACATTATAGATTCGATCTTGAGCATTACATTATAATACTACCTCCCTGACTGACGAGCATTCACGTGTAATGTAATTTACTTAGAGCATTACATTATAATACTACCTCCCTGACTGACGAGCATTCACGTGTAATGTCATTTACTTAGAGCATTACATTATAATACTACCTCCCTGACTGACGAGCATTCACGTGTAATGTCATTTACTTAGAGCATTACATTATAATACCACCTCCCTGACTGACGAGCATTCACGTGTAATGTCATTTACTTAGAGCATTACATTATAATACTACCTCCCTGACTGACGAGCATTCACGTGTAATGTCATTTACTTAGAGCATTACATTATAATACTACCTCCCTGACTGACGAGCATTCACGTGTAATGTCATTTACTTAGAGAATTACATTATAATACTACCTCCCTGACTTACGAGCATTCACGTGTAATGTCATTTACTTAGAGCATTACATTATAATACTACCTCCCTGACTGACGAGCATTCACGTGTAATGTCATTTACTTAGAGCATTACATTATAATACTACCTCCCTGACTGACAAGCATTCACGTGTAATGTCATTTACTTAGAGCATTACATTATAATACTACCTCCCTGACTGACGAGCATTCACGTGTAATGTCATTTACTTAGAGCATTACATTATAATACTACCTCCCTGACTGACGAGCATTCACGTGTAATGTCATTTACTTAGAGCATTACATTATAATACTACCTCCCTGACTGACGAGCATTCACGTGTAATGTCATTTACTTAGAGCATTACATTATAATACTACCTCCCTGACTGACGAGCATTCACGTGTAATGTCATTTACTTAGAGCATTACATTATAATACTACCTCCCTGACTGACGAGCATTCACGTGTAATGTCATTTACTTAGAGCATTACATTATAATACTACCTCCCTGACTGACGAGCATTTACGTGTAATGTCATTTACTTAGAGCATTACATTATAATACTATCTCCCTGACTGACAAGCATTCACGTGTAATGTCATTTACTTAGATCATTACATTATAATACTACCTCCCTGACTGACGAGCATTCACGTGTAATGTCATTTACTTAGAGCATTACATTATAATACTACCTCCCTGACTGACGAGCATTCACGTGTAATGTCATTTACTTAGAGCATTACATTATAATACCACCTCCCTGACTGACGAGAATTCACGTGTAATGTCATTTACTTAGAGCATTACATTATAATACTACCTCCCTGACTGACGAGCATTCACGTGTAATGTCATTTACTTAGAGCATTACATTAAAATACTACCTCCCTGACTGACGAGCATTCACGTGTAATGTCATTTACTTAGAGCATTACATTATAATACTACCTCCCTGACTTACGAGCATTCACGTGTAATGTCATTTACTTAGAGCATTACATTATAATACTACCTCCCTGACTGACGAGCATTCACGTGTAATGTCATTTACTTAGAGCATTACATTATAATACTACCTCCCTGACTGACAAGCATTCACGTGTAATGTCATTTACTTAGAGCATTACATTATAATACTACCTCCCTGACTGACGAGCATTCACGTGTAATGTCATTTACTTAGAGCATTACATTATAATACTACCTCCCTGACTGACGAGCATTCACGTGTAATGTCATTTACTTAGAGCATTACATTATAATACTACCTCCCTGACTGACGAGCATTCACGTGTAATGTCATTTACTTAGAGCATTACATTATAATACTACCTCCCTGACTGACAAGCATTCACGTGTAATGTCATTTACTTAGAGCATTACATTATAATACTACCTCCCTGACTGACGAGCATTCACTTGTAATGTAACATTATATAATTAATGAATGTATAATTCCGAAAGGCAGGTAAGACTATAAATACGTAATTTTTCATGTACTGGTACGTAATTTGTTTATTTTTAGGGTTTCATTGGGACCCTATTTCTGTCCGGCTGTCCGTCTGTGCGGCAGTCTGGCTGTCCGGCTGTCCAGCTGTCCGTCTGTTCGGCTGTTCTGCTAACAGTCTGTTCGGCTGTTCTGCTAACAGTCTGTCCGGCGTCCGTCTGTCCGTCCGCATTTGGATGGGTGACCAAAAAGTGTCACGAAAAATTCTCTAGCTGCTCCGTGCTTCGGAAGGCACGTTATCTCCGTTACCCCGTAAGCCGTTGGTCCCGACTGTCTTCAATGTATGGCAGTCGTCAAGCTATGTCAGATGCCTTTAGGCAGCTTGTGAAATCTGAAACCAGTGTTGGCTACTTCTTCTTCTTCTCGAGGCCACTTACACACATGTAAAACAAAAACAAACAAGTGACAAGCATATAAAAACTTTCGCATTTATAATTTTATAAAAAGTATACAATATGTAACAAAAACCCTGTCCGAGCCGTGAAGGCCATGTTGGGTAGCTTGTGTAGGTTCTATTTATCTTTTTCTCACCAGAGAATAGGTACATAAAATTACCCCTGATAAAATTAAAATTAAATTAAATTTTAAATTGTATCTTACATGGCAACTCGCCGGCGGCTTCATTGCGGCGATCAGAGCCGACAGTGGCGGCCGCGACTGCGTCGAGATCTAGACATGCCGCCATCCGCTAGATGACAATAAGTCAAATCAGATACTTTTTTCTAAACGTCAAAAACAAACATTTTTTATGAGGTTTGTATGAAAATCAGAACCGTGACGTCATAGTTTTGTAGAGTCAAATAGCGCTCTTAATATCAGTTTTTCTGCAATTATAAATTATATATTATTTTAAAATGGAGACGTTTTATACTCTTAACAGTACCAAATAATTTATTTTTGTCCCAGTCATCTACCCAAATGAGACGGTGTTGTTACATTCTTTGAATTTTCCCGATTTTAGGGAAATAATGTAAATTTCTGATTTTTTAGAAATCAGATAACTTTCTCATTTTGTTACTATTTTCGTTTTCTTATTTTTTTTTGAACTTGTCATTTATGTACATAAATGCTCTTTTCCGGACGGACAGGGTTTTCTTTACATATTGTATATTCTTCGTTACACACGTGAAGCGCATTGATGTTACAAGTTGTATCAAGATGTTACACATTGTATGATCACAACGTGCGCATTGTAATGCTCGGTTCTCCTTCTTCACTGATGTAATTTAACATTACATTACACGTAAATGCTCGCGGTGAGGGAGCACCTTAATATTTTTTTTCAAATTCGGACGTCATCGTCAGTAGTGATTTTTATCCGACTACGGCGAAGCAAAAGGAGGGTTATGTGTTTTGTCGCTATGTATGTGTGTCCGTCTGTTCCCTCGTATCCTCAAAGAGATCCGAACCTGTCCATGATGCCTTGACAAGTGAGGTATCGTCAGAGTGGCGTCGGCCGGCCGCTGGTTCTAGACTATGGGAAGTCGTAGTACATTCAATGTGCCCCTCTATAGGCTATAAAATAATGAACTAAAAAATAAAATAAATCTAATCATATCGTGTAGAGCAGGGGTCAACAACTAGATTCGCTCGGGGTCCGTTTTAAGACATGACATGACCATCGCGGTCCGCACAACATTCCATAGAAACAAATATTTATTAAAAACAAATGTAATTACGGAAATAACAAAGGTATTTTTTTACATATCAAGGAGAAAATGTAATTTTTTGTTGCGAACTATCTGTCTGAAGTTAGAAGTAAAATTGTTGCAAGCTATTGACATTCAATCCTGGAGAAGGTCATCAGTAAGTCGAGATCGGAATTTATTCTTAAAGAAGTTTGTACGGGCAAACCCAACGATATATGTAACGGCCGGGCCGCGGGAAATTCACCGGGGCGAAAATATTATACGCGCGGCGCGAACGACGGTCAATCCGTTCGAGCGCTACGATGCCACAAACAGACAGACCGACATACATAAGTGTGAAACTTATAACACCCATCTTTTTTGTTGGGGGTTAAAAAGTACTTTTTCCGTAAAAATTTTGTCAGATGTCAGTTTTTCACACTCCCACGTGCGGCAGCGCCTGCGCGATGGCGCGGCGCAGCGCCTGGCGCACGTCGGCGCGCCCCGAGCAGAACACGTGCGTGGCGTGCCGCTCCACGTGCACCAGCGTGTCGTGCCGCGGGAGGTGCACGATGCAGCTGTCGCCCGCCGCGTCCGCCGCGCCGCGCTCCACGCGCACCTCCGTGATGCCCTCCCGCGCCAGCGCGCGCACCAGCGCCTCCACGTCCAGCGCGCCCCAGTGCAGCGCAGGCGCCGCGCCGGCGCCGCCGCCGGCCACGCCCGGCGCGGGCGGCGGCGCGCGCAGCTCGAGGCGGTTGTCGCGCACGCTGAGCGCGGCCGCCAGCGGCGCCACGCGCAGGCCGGGCCGCAGGTCGGCGGGCAGCGCGCGCGCCGCCAGCGCCCCGTCCAGGTCGGCGCGCGCGGCGCGGCGCCGCACGCCGAGCGCGCGCGCCGCGCCGCGCCGCATCACCACGGTGGGCACGTCGACGCTGAGCCCGGCGCGCGCTTGCGGCGGCGCGCTGGCGGGCGGCGCGTACTGCTCGGGCAGCGCCAACTCGCGCGGCCGCAGCTCGCGCACCAGCTTGCCGGCCTGCGAGTAGTTGAGCGACGTGTCGATGGGGCAGTGGAACGCCTTCATGGCCAGCGGCTGGAACGGCGCCAGCGCCTCCGTGTGCGGGAAGTCCGGCTCTGGCGCGAGAGTAACGATTACAATCACTGCAGCACGCGGCCGCGAACTGTCTCAAATTGTGACATATTAACAAATATACGATTCGAAACTAAACACTTACTAGCTTTTACCTGCGGCTTCGCTCGCGTATCACAAATCCTACGTGAACAGTACATTTTTTCGGGATGAAAGGTACCCTATGTCCTTCTTAGGACTTCCAACTATGCGTATGCGAAATTTCAAGAAGATTGGTTTATTAGATAAAGCGTGAAGAGGTAACAAACAAACAAATATACAAACTCACTTTCGCATTTATAATATTTTATGTTATGCAGGAAGCGGCGCTGCTAGTAACTACTAGCAGTTCATCCACCGTCCACTAGTTGGCGGAAGAGGGGCTGCAGCTCAGTCCCGCGCCCTCGCTAACGGAGTGCCGTTATAACCTATACATACAATAAAACCTACTCAACTTAGCGTTTTTTTGGCGTTCCCGTAAATTTCTAAATGTTTGTATTTCTATCTGTGAAGACCTGTTATTGGCTTTTTGTTTGCAACTTTGCAATACATTATGTAATTATAGCTGTTGGTCTTCCAAATGTATAAAATAAAATAAAAGATTTTTGATACCTGTGAAGATGATCGCGTGCGCCGGGTTGCCGGCCCACAGCTCCACGAGGTGCACGGCCGCGCCGAAGCGCAGGCTCGGGTGTCCGCAGAACACCACGCACGGCTGCAACACGCGCACGTTAGCGGCAGCGGCCAGCGCGACGTTAGGCGTGAGCCAGAATAAAAGGCGCGGGCGTGGCACGCCATATGGCGCCTCGCATTTATCTGATTGCACCCCTTCGTTTTCATACATTTCGTATGAAAAACCATTAGTGAGGCGAGGTGGCGCGCCACCGGTTGCAACGCGACGCCACGTATGGCGTACCCGTGGCGAGACGCTCACAGATAACGAAGCAAATACTATACTAGTATCAGACGACAGTCTGCTATATAAGAAACTTGAGTACTTCTTTTTCATTGTTAATTAGACTCACATCAGTAAATCATGCTGTGTACACAAAGTTTTGGACTATTTTACTAGATCGAAATACAGGCTGACTTTTTAACCATCAGCCAAATTTTTGAAGCAAGTTCAGTCCATGATACTGAAATACTTTCCATAAAAACAAGGAAAAACGATAAAAAAAAATCGCCTTTACATACAGATTGGCGCTCAGCCCAACAGATTTTGTATGGGAGCACAAATTTTGTTTGATCTATTTTCAATACATTTTTTTATAGAAAGTAGTTCAGTATCATGGACTGAACTTGCTCCAAAAATTTGGCTGGTGGATAAAAAGTCACCTGTATATAGACGTATCTATTAGATAATGTTCGTTGTAATGCAACTGTGTAAAATGTCTGTTTTGTTTGCCTAATAAAGTAAAATAAATAAAATATTATATTTTTGTATTGGTAAAGTAATTATAAGTAATCTGTAGAGGGGGTATTACACTTGAATCTGACATTAGGTTTCTTTTCTGTCAGATAACCTATCCAATGCAAAATATGGCTTGCTTGCTTTTTAGGGTTCCCAAAAAAAAGGATGCAAACGGGACACTATTACTGAGCCTCCACTGTCTGTCCGTCACAGGGCTCTATCTCTTGAACCGTAGTAACAGCTAGACACTTGAAATTTTCACCGATTATGTATTATTGTGGCCGCTATAACAACAAATACTAAAAATTTTAAAAGCGGCCAAGTGCGAGTCGGACTCGCCCATGAAGGATTCCGTAGCAGCAAGTAACATAATATAAAAGTTCTAAAGGTAAATTGCGGTTTACGATTTATGACGTATTAAAAAATAACTATCTATGATACCGAGACTACTATAGTTTTAATTGAAAGTACATACTTTGAGATATATACTACCTTTTTTTTTAGAATTTTTTTAGTAATATTTCATAAGTTACGGTGGGGGGAAACCTCAAATTTTAACTTTGTATTAGTTATCTCAAGACTGGGAGTTCGATCTACATAGTTTCAAAGCAGTTTTTGTTGTATTTTAAAAGACCTTTTCAACGATACCCCACACGTTGGGGTTAGTCCAATTTAATTTTTTAAATTACTTTTCGTTGTATGCGAGGGGGGCGGAAAAAAAATCATTTTTTCATAATTTTAAAAACCAACTTTTGGAACTTCAATATCTATCTCTCCACCAATTTTCGTGACAATCGGTGCAGTAGCGGCGGAGCACGAGCCCGGCCGGCCAGGCGGACGGACATGACGAAACTATACAATACAATACATACCCTTTATTGCACAAAAATAAAAAACAGAACATAATTATTTTAAAAACTAGGAAATGCGCAATAGGCAGCCTTATCGCTAAGCAATTTCTTCCAGGCAACTTCGTTTATATAGAAAAAAATAATGGGAAATTAGGTAGTGCGGGGTGGTCAATATAATAAACATACTAATATACAATAATTATAAACATACATACAACTTACACAAATATAAGGTCTATAAGGACTATATGGAACTATAAGTGGTGAAGCCTACACATAGGTAGTGATAGGGTCTAGCGCAGTATGTACGGACACAGACAATTTAGTCCGCTTTCTTCACCGATTTATTGCATTTCTTCACCGATTATTTTCTCTGCGTACCTTCAATACACTCGTTGCTAGTAGCAAGCAAGCGAATCGGTTGCGAGGACGGGGCCGGGAGGATGAGACGCCAATGAAGCCGCGCAATATTTTCACCGGAAATTGAACTTTAAGTTTATTGTAACTCGTGCGAAATTAACTGTAGCTAAACTTTTATAATTTTACTGACAGAAACACGTCTGCTCTAAACAACAGTCGTCCGATGTATAAAAGTTATAAAAAAATACTGTAAAATGGGGTTACTTTGATAAAAACTTCGTTTCGATTTTAAACTCAGGTTCTACGATTTCTGAACGCATTTCGAATATTTTTTAAAAGTGAAAACTTCATATAGTGGAGGCAGGCATGAAGGTTACCCAAAAATGTTTTGACCGAGCGAGGGAATATAATTCAAGTTGAGTTGAGGGAATATAAGTCGAAAACACATTGTATGTATGTATGTTTGTTCCACGATAACTGCTGAACCGATGGTCCGATTTTGATCAAATTTGGTAGGCATGTAGGAAATATCAATAGAATTTTCAAGTTCGTTAGGCATCAAAATCGGTTCAGTAGTTGTATTGTATTAGATTATCTTAAGACTGGGGGGTTTGATCTACATAGTTTCAAAGCAGTTTTTGTTGCATTTTAAGACCTTTTCAACGATACCCCACACGTTGGGGTTAGTCCAATTTAATTTCTTAAATTCACTTTTCGTTGTATGGGAAATAAAAACATTTTCTCATAATTTTAAAAATCAATTTTGGAACTTGAATATCTATCTCTTTGCCAATATTCGTGACAATCGGTGCAGTAGCGGCGGAGTACGAGCCCGGACGGACATGACGAAACTATAAGGGTTCCTTGTGGATTGCGGAACCCTAAAAACGTCTTTTCGAGTAGGTACATGTTTGCTTATGTTAAATCGTATAATGCCAGATAAAATACTATGCTATTCTACGAGTATATAAAATTTAATGTTCACAATTCTGTGCATTGTAATTTTCATTTTCTGCAGTTGCAACGATTTTTGCAACCTGTCTTGCACCTGCACCGAGTTCCAGGCACATACTTGTGACATCGGAAGGTTTTGGATAGGCACTAAGGCTTGTCTTCAGTCATAAACTCTTTGATAGTCCGAAGTGCGTGCTGGCGAAGCGCGGCTTCCGTTGGAGGAATATTTTCTAACTGTCTGTCCATCTTCATAAACAGATACTTATTGTATTCATTTACTGTTCTGAAGGGGCTTGAGCTGAAGAATAAAATGTTGGAGTCATTCTTACGTCATCCGCTACAACATAGATGTAATACTAACTTATGTATACCTACATATTACAGGACCAGAAAGAAACGAAATAGTGCCAATTTTCCAAGTCTTGACAGGATACGATACAGTATCTTCTTAATGAAAGAGGTAAAAAGAGTGCCTTTGATGCCTACCCTGAATCAACGTGTGGATTCAAGGCATTGCTATTAAGAAATTTATTACAACAATGTACGACCGGTAAGTATAAACTAGTTTGATACAAAATCAGCGTATCTATTTTAAAACAAGTGGTTCTGTGCGAACAGTAGGCCTCGCGAGCTCTTACAACCATCTCTTTTCCCCTGGCTTACCAAGGCCATTTCAGTGAAATCCATCCATATACATAATTATAACGCTACAGCAATCTTCTTTTCCCCCTTCCACTCCAATTGTTGAATTTTTTGCAACATCTTGTGTAGAATGAATTCCTTAGAGTGCCTCTCAGATTTGAGTCAATAAATAACGTTACAAAGTTATTTATTACGGTATTCAATCAAGGAAAATAGAAAAAGGAGGAAAAGTGGGGGAACTTTTCTGTAGCAACTTGTGTTCCAATTTTCGTCAAAATAAGTTGAAAAATGTGACCGGCAGGAGGGAACAGACGGTGTGACCGGCAGGAGGGAACAGACGGTGTGACCGGCAGGAGGGAACAGACTGTGTGACCGGCAGGAGGGAACAGACGATGTGACCGGCAGGAGGGAACAGACGGTGTGACCGGCAGGAGGGAACAGACGGTGTGACCGGCAGGAGGGAACAGACGGTGTGACCGGCAGGAGGGAACAGACGGTGTGACCGGCAGGAGGGAACAGACGGTGTGACCGGCAGGGGGGAACAGACGGTGTGACCGGCAGGAGGGAACAGACGGCCGGACGGACCAATAGTTTTTGACCGATCTCGAAACTGAGATGCTTCGCTCGCTCGGTCGATGAAAATAGTTACATCGATTTTGTATTCCGTAGGATGACGTCAGGGTGTCTCCAAGATTTTTATTCAGCCCCTGCACAACAGTAAATAAATGCAGAAAGTATGCGTTTACGAAGATGGACAGACAGACAGAAAATATTCCTTCAACGGAAGCCGCTCTTCGCTAGCACACACTTCAGGCAATATGGTTTATTGGCCGAAGTGTGTGCTGGCGAAGAGGAGTGTCTGGGGACAAGCCTTAGTGCCTATCCAAAACCTTTCGAGTCCTTCTTCTTGGGGCTGGAGAATGGAAGAGTGTTTGGACTCCTGTTTGGTCAGATTTACCAGATGTCGCAAGTAATGCCTGAAACTCTCTCGGTGCAGGTGCCAGACAACATTTGCAAAAATCGTTGCAACTGTATAAAAAAAAGTGCACAGAATCATGTCTCTGTGCTGAAAACTTTAAACATTCAATTTTTTATATTCAATAAAAATATATATTCGTAGAATAGATTCAATTCAATTCAATTCAAAATATCTTTATTATCATTAGGGTATTTATAATATCTCTTAATAATAGTCACTTTGTTTTGTTTTGCACAAATGTTGACGTCAAATCGTTACTTACAGCTAAGTTTACGCCGCTTCCTAGGCGCAAGTGCAGAAGAAGCGGCAACAAACTGCACTGCACGTTTTCTCCAAAGACGTCAACTAACAAACTTAAAACTTAAAATTAGTTATATGGATGGACTGAGATTACATTGTTTGTTATGTCATAATTAAATTGAATTATAAGAATTACGAAGTTTAAAATAATGTCAATTTGTAAATTTTGTATGTACCAATGTACCTAAATTATGACATGTCTAAGTATACAAACCTTTAGAGGGACGCGCGCCAAGCTCAAGCCAGACCTTTTGTCTTTAAGATAGTCATCGGTCCTATAATAAGCCTTCTCACAAAATACTTTCTTTACATAAGCTTTGAGTTTTCTGTCTGGCATAGCAAGAACCGATCCTGGCAATTTATTATAAAAAGTATACACTTCCCCATAAAAGACTTACTGACTGTATTCAGCCTGTAATACGGGCTAACTAAGTCATTCTTATTAAGTAAATTTCTATCTGTAAAATCACTTACTTTATTGAACATGGAAATATTTTTCCTTACATACATTATATATTCAAATATGAATTGTGATGCAAAAGTAAGTTTACCTATTTCCTTGAATAATTCTCTTAGTGAGTCTCTCGATCCTAAACCGTAAATGGCACGAATTGCTCTTTTTTGTAAAAGAAAAATAGTCTGAATGTCGGCTGCACTCCCCCATAGAAGTATCCCGTAAGACATTAGACTGTAAAAGTAACTAAAGTACACTTGTCTAGCAGTTGTTACATTTGTCAAATGTCTTATTCTCCTAACAGCGTAAGCCGCAGAGCTAAGCCTATTAGAAAGTTTAGTTATATGAGCGCCCGATTGAAGTTTCGAATCAATTGTGATTCCTAAAAAGGTAGTAATTTCAACCAGATCGAGTTTCTGACCATTAATTAGTATGTCAACGCAGGCTTAATTCACATTAGGAAGAGAGAATCGAATGCATTGGGTCTTGTTCGCATTTAACATGAGGTTATTGGCTGAAAACCAATCAGAATCAGATAAGGTGCTGTTCACCGCGCTAGCATCACTGTTATGTCGATCTATTTTAAATATTAGCGAGGTAGCAAACAGCACCATGTCAGCCTCTTTTTCAACCATGTAAGGCAAGTCATTAACATAAACTAAGAAAAGGAACGGTCCTAGAATTGAACCTTTGGGTACGCCCATTTTCACATTAAACCCGTGTTATTTTACGCCGTTTATATCAATAGTTTGAAGCCCTAGAATTGAACCTTTGGGTACGCCCATTTTCACATTAAACCCGTGTTATTTTACGCCGTTTATATCAATAGTTTGAAGCCTATCTGTTAAGTAAGATTCTATTAATTTAATTGACTTATCATCAAAACCGTATTGACGAAATTTGAGCAAAAGTGTTGGATGATCAACGCAATCAAATGCTTTAGAAAGATCGCAAAATGATCCAATTGCATCATTTCTGTTTTCCCACGCATCGTAGATATTAGCAATAAGTGCTACTCCTGCATCGGTGGTCGATTTTCCAGCAGTAAAGCCGTATTGTTGGCTATGGAAAAGATTATTGGTCTTAAAGTGAAGTAGCATTTGATTGAGCATTATCTTTTCGAACACCTTACTCAAAACTGGCAGAATAGAGATAGGTCTGTAGTTGCCAGGGTCTGTTTTCCTGGGTCTGTCTTATCTCCTTTTTTTAATAAGGGGATTAGTTTAGAGGGGTTCCCAACCTTTTTTTGTCTATTGCCCACTTTAAGAATAAATTATTTTTTAACGCCCCCCTTTTTAAACATACTTAAAAACCGCTAAGTACTTATAACTGATTATTGAAACGCAACTTTATAGTATTCGGACAGTTTGTGGGATTTTCAATAAATCCGAATTTAATATATTCCGCAGAGTATTGCCGTCTCTTCTTTTTTACTTCCGACATTGTTTTGTTTTGAGAAATACGTAAGTGTTGAAATCAAGTACTGCTTATCTTTTATGCGCGAAACCGCAAATGAAAATAAAATAAATTTACGTCGTTTATATAGGATTGCATAAGCAGCACGCACCAACAGGAATAAGACAAACGTGCATAAACTCGTTTATCTCATTCGACGCCCAATCGTACTCGACAAGCAAGAACAAGTATTATAGAACCAGCCGATTGATATAGGAATGTACAAATCGGATTATTTAACAAAAACTTGTTAAAACATGATTGCCCGCGGTCTATTATATCGAACCGAGTTTAAACTATATCTTTTTTATGATATTCACAAGATGTAGTCGAGAGCTCAGTCGGTGTCTAAGAGTCTTCCTAGCTAGGTAGATGAAATTATAAATCGACCCCAAAGCCCTACACAACGCCCCCTTTTTTTTCTGGGTCTCTTACCGCCCCCATTTAGGCCTGCAGCGCCCACAAGGGGGCGTTATCGCCCACGTTGGGAAAGACTGGTTAGTACATTTCATTAAGTTAGGAAATATGCCTTCATCAATACATTCGTTAAATATAAAAGCTTAATCGGCAGCAATTATGTGTATAATATGACTTACTACGGCTACTGACATGCTCCAGTGATCGTCTGATTTTTTTAAATTAAACTGTTCATAAGCATCTATTATATCGCTAGGGTTAACATGCTTAAACTTAAATTTAGAATCACAAGGGCTAACATTACTCTTAAGCAAAGCCTCAGCACGCTGGGCGCTAAAACTCACATATAGAATAGAATTGTATTTCATTTGGCATCACACAATTTAACATAGCATAAGCAAACATATTATACTTTTTTTAAGATAATACTCGTGAGTCCAGCTACCCGCACAGCGGTTGTTAGATTTTTTTTAGCTCGCCCAATTAGGTTTGACAAGGGCGGGGCTTAGGCCCTTTCCCTGTACCGTTTAGTATTGTCGGGTTTTTGAATGCGGGGACTCCATTTCTGCTTGTCAACTTGTACTAGCGACACTCTGTAATAAATTAACTATACGAACTCCTTGGTTTGTTCTACGCCCACCTCCTTTTTAAAAGTTTATATTTTTTAGAATTGGCATTTAATGCGCTTTATTATAGTATTTTTTGTTTGATATTTTTTGTCACTATACAAAAGTTATAAGCTCTCAAAGCAAAAATCTCCAACTGAGATTTTCACCTTTTTACGTTTTTCTTGTAAAATTATTATTCCTATATGTCGCAAAATCATATTAAACTGATAATAATTAAAATCGTTTAGGCGCATAATGTCAAAAGCGCAAAATGGTAAAGGAGCCAAATGGTAATAGCGCAAAATGACAAAGCAGCGAAATAATTCTGCGTCTTCGGTTTATACGAAAATGATACCAAACTTGCCCAAGTAGCTACCAAGACGAGAATAGATTTTTTTTAAGTTTCTTATTGCCTCCCGGACTAGAAATGCTTAAAATTACTCAAGGAACATATGTGATAATGCTCATAGCTTAATAAAAAAAAATTGGATTACGAGTATGTATGGGAGCGATGCGTAACTGTCTCCACTAATAGGCGCGTTGGGAATTTATTGAGATGGGAACCATAATATTGAACTCACGACACCGTTACCGTAACCGACAAGTTGGTAAGTTTTCACTTCAGTCGTCACTCTCGGGCTTTTTTTTTAACAATTACTAGCTTTAAACATTATAATCATTATGTAATCAGTCAGATGCAAGGAGGTATTCTTTTCTCCCTATATAACTTTACTCTTTGCATCTCGCCATCGGTCGTCAGTGTCGTGACCGATGGAGAGACGGACGCGCCACACGCCACGCCCGGGGCGCGCCACGCCCCTCCTGTCTGGCTCGCACCCAACACTGCTCACCTGCCTGAAGTCGGCGCTGAAGGCGTCGTCGTGCAGCGCGCGCGCGTGCTTGAGGCGGCCGGCGCGCGCCAGCGCCGCGTGAGGGAAGGGCTCCTCCGGCAGGTACACGCGCGCCTGCTTGCCCACCGACACCCACTCGGCCAGGATGTTGCTGTAGGCCAGCGACGAGTCGGCCACCGGCGACACCACGTACAGCGGCACGTGCGCCAGCCCCGCGCCCTCCAGGTGCGCCGACAGGCACTCCAGCAGGTCGTACAGCACGCCGCTCGGGTACACGGGGCACAGCACGCAGCCGCCCGCGCGCAGCGTCACCGTGGCGTGCACGCACAGGTCGCCCAGCATGTGGTCCGGGTTGTGCGCCGGCGTCTGCGTCAGCGCGGCCAGCACCAGCACGTCGGCCCCGCGCAGCGCCGCCTGGTTGATGGGCCGCGGGTGCGTCGTCAGCGTGCTCGACCCGCTCACGTATGCCACCTGGGGCATGAAGTAAATTAAAGAGTTCACATAGAAACAACAGATAACACTGCGTTACCCTCTTTCTCGTTTCCTTCATAAGCACGGTACCTTCTCGTGCGCCGAGCGCAGCACCCAGTTGGCGGAGCCGAGACAGAAGCCCGAGGAGACGGCCGTGGCGTCGAGCGCGCCGTACACGTCGACGCGCTCGTCGTAGCCGACCACACGCACGCGCGCCAGTGCGCGTGCCACGCTGTCGGCCGCGAATAGGCGGCGCCAGGCGCGCGGGCGCGCACACAGCGCCAGCGGCGGCGGCAGCACGTGCAGCAGCTCCTTCCAGCGCCGCGCGCCGCCGCCCGCGCTGCCCGCGCCGCCTGCGCCACCCGCGCCGCCGCCCGCGCACACCCACGACGCCAGCTCCTCCAGGTAGAACCTGCACCCGTGTCCATCAAAACTTACTAAAGAGATAGTGACACGACCAAAAACCACGCACTCCCTCTCCCTTTTTTTTTGCTGTTTTCGAAAAAAGATATCTTTTCAGTATTATTTGTTTCATATCAAATATTGTCCTTAAGGCTTCTCTCTTCATATTTCTCATTTTTGGTACTCACAATGATTGTTTTCTACAAAAGTAAAGGACGTGGACTAAAATAATTTTCTATTATCTAATATAGACTATACAACAAATAACTTAATATATCAAAAAAAATAGTAAGTATATTAATTATGACAAAAATAATGCGTCAAACATACCATTCACACTCAATAAAAACAGATCCCAAAAATGAAATTCCTTATTCCTTAGTCGCCGTGAGGATGGCCTCATGGCATGGAGGAGGCATGGGCCTATGAAACTTAGAACATTGCAACATTTGATAAAAAAATTCAATAAAACGCTATCTAGTCACGAATCAGCTGACCTAACTCCTAATGCGTGTTATAGAATAGGAATATCAAATGGTGGAAGAATTCGCCATACAAGGTAGAACACGTGATAGCTCAGTTGATTAGAGCATGGTTAAAATAAGAGCAACGTAGCGAGTTCAAGTCCCACTCACGCAGTATATTTTTTACACCATTTTTTTATTTGATAGGAATATTAAATGATGGATAAATTCGACATGTGTAGTTAATCACTTTATAGCTCAGTTGTTTAGGCTATAGAACATGGTCGTATTTGAACCGAGATCGCGATTTCAAGTCCCAGCTCACGGAATAATTTTATCACCGTTTTATAATATTTCATCTTTTAGTCCTTTGGTGTTGCGAAACGTGCTACCAGATGGCGCCACTGTTATGTTAAAGCTACAGTTTCTTATCTATTTCAGTATATACAATAGTAATCTATGCGTGAGGCGGCCGAGGCGTATGGACGTGGGGGTGTCGTCAAATTTTTGACGGACCTCTCGCTCTAACAGATGCCTTTCTCTCACTCACTTTGTAATGACTTACGGATCCGATCTTGACTGTAGCTCTACTTATTATAATTATGTATTTTTATCTACTATACTATAAAGCTAGACTTACCACTCATTGTCTCACTGATTGACATACCTAGTTGTTTGACCTGTTCCCGGTTAAATGGGGGAATGACTTTTAGTGGAATGTATAGAGGTGAGGGGTCGAGTACCAGAAAAATGTGACATTTGGAGAAACCTGATGTAAAACGGCCTGGCAAAACGGCAGGACTTGGAAATTTGGCCCATAAACAAAATGGAAGAGGTACCTGATCAATTGGATTGGAATTGAATTGGAAAAACCAGAGCCGATATTTTTTTTATTGTGGGAAAAAATATCCCCCCCCCCCCAAAGTTTCATACAAACGGCCCCCTAAGTAATTTGGCGCAACAGGCCGAGTGACGCGAGCCCGAAGAGAGAGCTGCGGAGCGAGCAACTTTTTTAATTTTTGAAAATCCGAGATGGCCGCCAAAAGTCTACTGCCTCCGATTTGGATGAAAATTGGGTTGAAAAATTCAACTTTGTAATTTTTTAGGAAACCAAGATGGCGTCTGAATTTTAGTAAAAAAAAACTTTTTCGTTCAAAACGTTTTAGTGGGACCTCGTAGGTGTCTGAAATTGTGTGTGCTGGGGTAAAGCACCCTGCAGAACCCGAAACTGAAATCAGATTCCTCCCTCCCCCCCTCCAGTGTCTAAGCGAAGGTTGAGCTCTTCCGCGAGACCGCAGGCCCAGCTGCTCCTACCAAGCGCTGAGCATTTTTCTTTAATTTTCCAAAATGGCCGCTAATTGTCAACTGCGTCTGATTTGACTGTAATTCAGTATGCAAGGTTTTTTTGGATTGCAGAATCCATATCTGATATTTTTCAAGATGGCGTCTGGTTATAAGAATTTTAACTTAAATTTTTCATAACGTCCTACTGGAACATCGAATGGGCCTGAAATTTTGTATTGTGGGGTAAAGCACCCCGCGAAACTTAAAACTGCAAACGAATTTTAATTCCAAGATGGCTCCTTTTCTAACTGCAATTTTTTACCCATTTTCTTAACTGGACATGTACTTCAGCCAACTTCAACAGATGCACGAAAAACCGCGGGCTGCTAGCAGCCTGCTGCTCCTGTCCCTAACCCCATGAACCGATGTACCTGAACTCGCGCACTATCTAGGTCAAGCCTGAGGCCAAATGCCGAAAGCTGAGCCTCTTCCACCAACTACTGAGCGTACTTTTTTTATTAATCCTGATGGCAGCCGATTCTCAACTTCATACATTTGTCTGAATTTCGGTAATTTTTTTGGTCGAGATATCCAAATCCAAATGTTTTTTTTGGAATTCAAGATAGCGTCTCGACTTTATAATTTTAACTGAATTCCTTCATAACTTATCACTGTTACCTCCTAAGAGTCTAAAATTTTGTATGCTAGGGTAAAACACCCCGCGAAACTCGAAACTGCAACCAGATTTTAGATACAAGATAGCCGCCCACATATTTTAAATTTTTGTCTGTACAAAAGATGATGTTCAGCCTAAACAACTATAATATTGTTAGCTGCTTTAACAGAAAGTCTGCTCAACGTGGGGGTTTCATAATTTTTATAAAAGATTCTTTCCGTAGCAAAGAGCGGAAGGATATGTCAGACTTTCTGTTGAGCGCTGTTGTGAGGTGGCCGGTGCCGAGCTAGATCATTATAATTGTTTGTGTATACAGTCCACCAAATAGTAATTTCAAAAGTTTTTAAAAGCAATGGACCAGGTTCTTAAGTCCTGTTCAACTAGTAAAAAGAATTTTATTATTTGCGGTGATTTTAATGTTGATATTTTAGTACATAATCCAAAGAGCACACAATTCCTAAATCTTATGAATTAGAAAACGTATTTTTGAGCCAACCAGAATTACAGCTATATCTGGCACATGTCTAGATATTTTTTTTAGTAATATTCAATTATGTTTCTTGATTCAATGATTTAATCCTTCTTTTATAGAATATGTTAGAAATTATGTTAAAATATTTAAAAAAAATTGTAGACAAGCCAAGTCGAATAGTATTAGTAAAAAAATAAATAATGCTCCTAATGAAATTAAAGAAACATGGAGTGTCATAAATAAGGAAACCGGTAAAAATAAAACCAAAAATATTTGCCGAATCAAATGTAGTGGTAAGAATACTACAACAACGGAAGAAATAGTAAATATATTTGATGATTATTTTACTAAAATTCCTTTGGAACTCACTTTTAATGTGAGTTCTAGCGCCCAGCGTACTGAGGCTTTGCTTAAGAGTAATGTTAACCCTTGTGATTCTAAATACAGATGTAATCTCAGTCCATCCATATAAGTAATTTTAAGTTTTAAGTTTGTTAGTTGACGTCTTGGGAGAAAACTTGCAGTGCAGTTTGTTGCCGCTTCTACTGCACTTTCGCCTAGGAACCGGCGTAAACTTTGCTGTAAGTAACGATTTGACGTCAACATTTGTGCAAAACAAAACAAAGTGACTATTATTAAGAGATATTATAATATCCTATGATAATAAAGATATTTTGAATTGAATGGAACTGACTGTAGTTTTTTTTTCGTACCTATCTCTCAACTGGCCACGTGATTTAGTCATACTCAACGGCTGCTCGAAAGCTGCGCGGGTTGCAACAGAGCATTCGAGTGGTTCAAAGATGTGACCATTCAAAAGAATTTTACACAAGATTACCATTCGAGTGTTGATAAGTTTTACATTCTTCAATAAACAAAGTGATATTGTAGAGATCCGCACCGGACTCTGTGACCGATGCCGGTGTGACGCTGGTGATCATTCCATAAAAAAAAAATCTGGGCATATGTTTGTACTTTGTACGTGCGATGCAATTAACAATACGGAACCCTAAAAATGGTGCAATTTCATCTTTAAAACCATTTTGAAGATGGATAAAAGTTGAATACCAATTCTCAAATTCATTTGACATGACTATGACTTTTACATATTTCAGGCTGCTGACTACCAATGTATCAATATTTTGTAGCTGATTGTCAGTTGGTACCGATTTTTTATGAAACGCTGGTTTGGTTTCAAGTACCTACTTTAATTCAAAATTTGAAAGATAACAAAAATTGCACAATACTGCAGACTCAAAACATTTGACATTTTCAAACAATTTGGCGTGCTTGTCACTTTAAGATTACTTTGGGATGCTGATTACAAAAGTGATATCATTCAGTAGATTCAAATTTTATATAAATCTGACATTAGCAATCATCAAATTCAAGATACGAATCTAATTGGTGTATTTCTGAATTTTAGGTTTAATTATATGATTATGTAAAAAAATACTAGTTTTTATATCAGATAGTTTTTTTTAAGCTGCACAAAAAGCTTAATGTGTCTTTCGAAGCCCAGATTCCATACAGTAAAAAATAATGGACACATACACTTATTGCTAGACATTTTACTACTTACTTATAAGAAACCCATTTGCAGTACTTTTTTTTTACTACTCTCAAACTATTTAAACAATCTAGGAATATAATATTTATTTATTTATTTATTAAAAAAAAAATAAAAAAAAATAAAAATAAATAAATAAAAAAAAATACCAACATCGACATACCCAAATATGCTATGCACTAAATTTCGATTATTCCCAATAGTCCCCTCTAGCACTGTCCCCGGGGTGACAACTGTGAATTTTCTTCCCAGTTGTTACCGGGATGACAAATTTTCCCACTTGTTCCATTCCGATCTGAACTAGAGGGGACAACTGGTATTTAAATTTTCTTAATTGTCACCCGTGACACAGGGAGGGGTGACAAAAGCTACGATTCCTTCCCAGTTGTCCACTGTCACCAATTAAGATCAAGGGTCTTATCTTTTTCTACAACACAATATAACTTAGTTTTAGTTATGTTAAGGTGAAGATATAGGCAAATGGCCTTGAAGTGTGAAATAAATTGTTAACTCGTATATATGGTGATAATTTCCATATTGCTTTTCGTCATGCCACAGAATACATAAGAGTCAAACAGAATGGTATCTCACAGCGTCTCCCGCAAATTGGCGTCCCCGCACCTCTCCCCCGCACTTTGTGAGCTTTGACGGCTCCAAACCAGGGTTTAATTACAAGCCGCACGCAATACGCGACGTGTGTAGTCTTGAGAACTGTCAACCAATAGTAACCATCATGGTGAGAAGGTGCGCGTATAATAATTGTTTATCCACCCAATACTCTAAAGAACGTATATTCCATACATTTCCAAATGATGAAAACAGGTAAGCAAAGCAACAATATAATTTCACGTTATTACCCACAACCATCTTGATATATATACCCTTCTCGCTCTCTCGCATTGGCGGGAGATACACAAGAGCGAGATTGTAACATTACAGGATTGCTAATAAGCAATCCGGTAATGTTACATAGGCTCCTCGCTCACAGGTAATCACATACACGCAGATGCCAACTGGATTTCAGCGTGTAAGCGTGATAAACATTTATTTTTATTGAATTTATTCATATAATTACCGTATAGTTTTGCGCCGAATATGCAAATTAGTCGTACTATATTACAATAGTGAATTAGTGAAATTAGTGCGTTACATTATAAATGACTCAATAATAATCAGTAAAGTGAACTAATGGTGAAATGGACAATGGACATAATGAAAAATATTTGTGAAGTGATATTATGTAGCTGTTTCCGACTTTTCTGTAACATTTAATACATATAAAACAGAATATTTTTTACGTCATAGTGTTCGCAAATCTTCCGGTATGGAAAAATATAATCGTAAATATGTCGAACTCGTTAGTAGGTAAGTATTAACGCTTCAAACCCCGCATGACCCTATGAGGTAGCGGTCCATTGTTTATCTATTGTGTCTGGTTTTCTTGGTGTTTGATGGATTAAAATAATTCTGCGGTGCGACCCTAAGTATAAAACTCACACATCGACGTGTGTACAGATAAATTGTTTCGTTTGTAGAAGTAGTAGGTATATATGTTACTCTGAATCAATGGAGAGTCATACCAGTGGTCATGCACTAGATAGCCCTTTAAATTATTTTATGAACTGCCGTTGAAACTATTATTAGTGATCCGTCTAGCTTTAAAACTTGCCGTGGCCAATTTTGGCGGAGGCAAGTTTTAAAGCTAGACGGACTAATGTTAATACTTTCCACGGTGGTTCATAAAATAATTTAAAGGGCTATCTAGTGCATGACGAAGAGCAATATGGAAATTATCTCCATATTTACGAGTTAACAATTTATTTCAAATGAGGGCGCCACTTCAAGGCCATTTGCCTATACCTTCACCTTAATTTAATTTTTATTTAGTAAGTAGTATAATTTGAAAAAAATACAACTAGTATTGTGATTGTATAAGTCAAACGTAATGTTGATTATCTTATTTGAAATATTTAATTATATACAACTTAAGTATTTGACATGTTGAGTTTATTGAAAATTGTGATTTTTCTATAAGTATTTCATTAAAGTTGATATCTATGGTAATTGGATTTTTGTTATTTACAACAATTTATCCAAACCAGGACAGAAATGTTTGTGTGATGCTGACAAAGAAACAGATAAAAAAGATAAGATCCTTGATCTTAATTGGTGTGAGTGGACATCTGGGTAGGAATCGTAGCTTTTGTCACCCCTCCCGGTGTCACAGGTGACAATTAAGAAAAAATAATACCAGTTGTCCCCTCTGGTTCAGATCGGAAGGGTACAAGTGGAAAATATTGTCATCCCGGTAACAACTGGGAAGAAAATTCACAGTTGTCACCCCGGGGGCCGGTGCTAGAGGGGACTACTGGGAATAATCACTAAATTTGATATAATTTTTTTTTCGATTTTTAGATAAGTATTAAATTGTTGTATTATTAAAACGAGCCATTTCTGCTCCAATACAGGGCAAAGGTCGCTTTCTCTCGCTTCCATTTTTTTTTGGTCCGTTGCTCTTGACTCAGTATTAAATTAATGGAAAAAAATATATATGGGAACTAGAGCATTTTTTGTGACGACGACTGCAGTAATTAGTTTGACATGATTCTATCTTTTGAAAATTTTCCATTCCTTTGTTTCGCATAAGAAGACTAGGCCCTTAAACAAACGCAAGCAAATATCGTATTTTAATGAGAGTTATGCCAATTGCCATAAACTTAACTGTTACGATTTGAAATCAACATATGTGCAAAACAAAACAAAGTGACTATTACTATTATTATGAGATAGTATAAATATCCTATGATATTAAAGATATTTTGAATTGAATTGAAAAATATGAAACGAGACTTACCTACCAATCTGCAATGTGGGTTCAGTAGCATACACCTGCCCTTTAAAGCCAGTGTCTTCAGTGATGAACGGCAGTGCCATCATGCAGGTATAGTTTGAAATGAGGATCACGTCCAGCTGCGAAAAGTCCACCACTTTATCTAGAGGAGGACAGAACTCTGGAATGCTGTCCACAAATACACGGCCACAACATTCTTTTAACTCCTGAAATGAAAACAATTTGATAGACTTCCCCCATACTGAGTTCAAAGGTAACAGAAGGTAGGAGTGGCACTACTGACCCCCTCCAGCAGCGGGTCGTTGAGGTGCGGCGGCGTGTAGTGCGGAAGCGCGGCCAGCCGCGGGCTGGGCACGGGCGGCAGCGGCAGGAAGTTCAGCACCGAGTGCGCCGACAGCCCGCAGTCCAGCATGATCAGCAGCTCCTTGAACGACAACACGAAGCAGGGCTTCGCCGCGTCGCTGCTCAGACAGTACTACAAACAAATAGTAACGCAAACATACTGTTATACTCACTGTATAAACTGAAGAACAACTCATCCAGATGTTACTACATATTTCACAGTACATACCAGTTTCATTTTAATTTAGCAACGGCATTCCATCACGAAGTACTTTTATAACGCACCGTCTCAAAATTCGTGTACCTAGGTGCCTACAGTATTTGCAACCTAATTAAATAAAAATTGTAAATCAATGTTTAAAATAAGATCATAACTGGAATTTTTTGCTGAGAATCTGATCCAAGCCAAGACCGGTGATAAAGAGTTGAATGAAAACCACAACACAAACAAATTCAGTCAGAGAAGCACCACTAGCACCCACCAGTGAAACCAGTGAAGGTGAAGACCAATAATGTACTTTATGGTGAAGAGCTATCCGCTAGGATTAATATTGTTCTGTGGTGCACACTCACTGTGGTGAAGACCTGAGATATATTATGGTGAAGACCATGTGAAGATCACAAATTAGATACATGGGTAAGTTTAGGCATAGGTACCCTATGTATAAATAGTGAAGTGAAGACTGTCAAGAACACAAATTAGACAGATATGTATGTCAAGAATAACAAAACAACCGCATACAATGAAAGTGTAGACAAAATGCAGGTGACATTTTTTTTTTTATATTTCATTGGTCGGTAAATTATCCCACGCTTCGAGATTGACTCCCAAGAATTAAATAAACCAATGAGAACGGCACTTTTGTCGTCGTAGTAGGTAAGTAGAGGTAGGTAGGTACTATACCTATATATTCCGTGGTAGTAGGTTTATTATAATATATGTAGGTACCTAACATAAGAAATAAAACAAATAAGAATTACTGACAAGGATTTATTAATATAATAAATAACTTAGACTGTAGACTAATCATACGACTAATAATACGTGTCGTATAGGGAGGTCATATGGATGGCTCAAGAGAGGGAGACATGGAAAATACTCCATCGACAAGAACGTAGTTCTTAAATTATAGATAGAAAGACTAATCATGACATGACCAGCGACAATAGAGGCTTTTTCCCAGCTTCAAAACACGGAACAGTTCGATGAACTTTGATGCCATTTTCTATAGCCGCACTTAAAACATTTCTGCCTGTTTTCTTTATCTGACATTATTTAATGGCACTAATTACGACTATTACGAGTCTTTTCTCACTAACTAAGTTTCAAAGTCACAAGCACAAAAACACAAGCTCACAGGAGTATTTTTTCTTGAAACTTCCAAAAAACGAAGGAACAGCTGTTCAACACAGTTCATCAGCACAGTTCGCAACGCAACACAGCAAATATAGTGTTAGATCGCTTCATACATTTTGGGCCCTCATTGTTGCACTACGTGTCGCAGCAAGTATTTTTACGTCATTTTGAAGGAAAAAATCCTTAGATTACAAAAATATTTTTTTTAGATTTCATGTACGTTTGTAAACTATATAAAAAAGTATTTTACTTTTTCTACATTGGGAAATAGCAGTGACGCTATCTGGCAACAATGGCAACACGATGGGTAATGCATCTTTGACGGAGCGTTTTGTTCACTACAGTTGTTCACTGAAATATTTTTTTTTACAATACGATAATTATAGAAATAAAAGTGTATGGTATAAAATCTCATAAAAATATAATAAAAACAAATCAAAAACTTCATATCTTGCATCATGCATTTATTGAAAGTGATTTGCTGTCAAGAGGTTTGGTGACAGACAGTAAAACAAAACGCGATTGACAAATGAAATGAACGAACATGAATGATTCATATTGTATAAGAAACTGTAGCTTTAACATAAGTTCAAACCAGTGGCGCCATCTGGTAGTAAGGTTTCGCAACACTAAAGGAATAAAAGAACTTGGACTTGAACTTGCGATCTTGGTTCAAATACGACCACGTTCTAAACAACTGAGCTATTTTGTGATTCTACTCGTAATTAGCCTCGCATGTCGAATTTCTCCACCATTTGATATTCCGATCCTTTAACACGCATTAAGAGTTAGGTCAGAACTTGTTGACTAGATGGCGTTTTATTGATTTTTTTTATCAAAATTTTGCAATGTTCTAAGTTTCATAGGCATGGAATAATTAATGACATCTCGTTCGTTCAGTAAGTATGGCGGTATAAAAAATGGATTATCTTAAGGGAAATTATAAAAAACCAAGTATAGAAAACGTAAGTTTTTTTTAGTTTTTTAATCGTAAAATATGTTTTTATTAAATGTTATTAACAATTATAGTGCTATGCTTGTTTAAATTAATTTTAGGCCGCTGTACACATTTTGCGACATGACACTGCAACAAAGAGGGCCCAAATGAGAACAGATATTTAAAGTCGGAGTAATTTCATAATGGAACAAAAACTCAACTCGACGAAAAACACAAACAATTTGACATTGAGTAGTGTTGCCAGTACTAATGAAAAAAAGTTACTACAATATTTGTTTTTTCTACTGCAATAGTAGTATCTTGTATACAGCCACTGTTTTTATCCCTCGGTGGTAGTTTTCGAAGGCCCGTACCAACTTGACCAGGACTGAAGACTGTCAGGTCAGCATATACGTCAGTCATCTGTCAGTACCTATTTATTTTTACAATACGTCAACAGCGTGGCTGTCATTTTCAAATGTCAAGTTCTGTCAGTTGTAGTGTTGCCGGCAGAACTATTTTTACCAGATTTCGAGTAAATTGCAACAAAACAATAGGTATATTCGATGTAAAAACATCCAGTGGATTTTCTTGCAATCATGAATCATGTGATGCATGAAAATAGAATTGCGAGTTATTGTAATTCCTAATTTTTGTGTTTTTCAAATTCATATCGCTTTGACTGTTTTCCCTGACCACGCCTGTCTGCCACAACGCCCACACACAACCCATAATACAATACAATACAAGCAAGCCACGACGACCATAAGCTCAAATTCCACACACCACTAATCTTGGTCTATTTTGCAGTTATGGAATTTGTGGTAGTGTAGCACTACACTACCACAAGTTCAATAACCACAATAGACCACGATCCCAGAGGCAGAACGATCAGACATAACTTATTTTCATACGGGCGAAACCTCAGGTTCTTAGTAGCGTCTCGTGTGCTTTGTAATACCTGTGTGGTTATAAAGCTCGCCTTGTGACACCTGGGCAGGTACCACGTGAGAAAGGTAACTAAAAATAAGAGTAACTTAACTTAAATTTGTGTGGCTAATTTATATATATATATAAATCAGCCATACAAATTTAAATACATACATATATATATATATATATATATATATATATATATATATATATATTGTAAAATATTATTCTGCAGTAGTATCCATAACTGTCAGACACTTTTCATGGGCCAGGCCAGAACTTTTGTCAGACGCTTTAAAGCTGCCCAAAAAATAAATGAACTTAACTTATTTTTACATGTCTGACTGTTAAATATGTTATTTATGTCTGATCGCTCTGGGATCTTGGTCTACAACGAACTTCTACAATCCACAACACACACACACACAACGTGACGTCATCGAAATACAATTCTCTAGAAACCTGACGCTCCTACATTCACCGCTTCGATTCTGATTCCATTTACGCACACAAACAAACAGTAATTACAACGAAACACTCGAACGCACACATAGACAAAGATGCATGCGATTCGTCGCGACAAGGTCACGCGTCGCCGGTGTTCGGGTGGGGCATTCAACGCAATGAGCGGTGAGATACAAGGCGTGGATGATACCCTTTATGCAGTACGCTACGGTAAAATAAATAACCTTGTTTACTTGTTAATTTTTTTTTGACGTGACAACGTCTATTAACTCGATACTACGGGCTGCATGCACGAAAAATATGACATGTTCTGCAAGCGAGAGCGCGGCACGAACGAGAGAGAGAGAATGTTTGATGTAGTCACGTCAAACTACCGTCCGTAAACCGACTTTACAGACAACCAATTTTTTAATAACGAATTATCATGTCTGTATGGCTTCTACACCACTTCACCACATGACGGCATTTTTAGTGAATCGATTATCGCAAAAACACAGCAATATTCTCAAAGGAAACTTCTTGCGACGCAACCGCACGTTCACACTCGAGTGTCACGGCGAAATGTCGCGCTGCGCTGTTCATATTTTAAGCCCCGCCCGCCGCGGTACATATCGCGTGGAATGATTTTTCGGGATTACTTACGATTCTAGAGAATTATTGTTCGTAGCGTGACGTCAAAGAATTTGTGTTTTAGTACAATTTCTTTGCGTGACGTGATTACGTGACACAAGTACACAAGTTAGTAGTTTAGTTACATTACACAACCACAATCCACAACAACAACAACACAATCACCAAGAAAAGAAAATTGGTTGCCTGTAAAGTCGGTATACGGGCGAAAGTTTTACGTGACAAGTCTTTTTATGTCTGTCTCTCTCGCTCTTAGGCGGGCTAACCATGCCCGAGTGGAAGGGACGCGTGCCTCTCACTCGCTCTCATTGTGAGCGCATAACGTGAGCGGAGCGTAACGCAGTTTCTTGAAGTGTCACCCGGCTAACCAATTTATAAGACGTTGTCACGTCAAAATTACGTACTATCAGCTAAGACTATCAGTGGTACTATCTATATTTTGAGCTAGCAACACCGGCAGATGTTGGTTAAGTTGGATTTGATTTGACATTTCCAATTTATTTTGGTGTTGGTTGTCTTCTGGTGGGTGTGTGAGTGATTTCCTTTTGTAATATCGCAGGCTCTTGGCGTATTTTTGTGTACATATAAGTTTTTACCAGTTTTATATTAAAACTTGTAATAAGTTAATCAAGATTAATATATCAGCTATGTGTGTGTAGTCAAACTGATTTACAAATAGAAAGTAATATTTTTGTACGTTAAGTATTTTGGTTGCATAAATTTTTCAAAATGAAAGGCTCTAACTTAGTGAAATATGCAAACCGCTGTCTATCTGGCAGGCGTCAGCCTCTGTGCAGGTGAGTCCTTTTATTTCTGTTGCGGTGTCGCCTGGGCCGCGCACTTGTCCTCATAACTCTGCCTTGGACTTTGCTCTTGTACTACATTCCTAAACTATATGTCCCATATTGTTGTTCAATGCCAAATATTGTAGTTGGCAGATGGTTTTGAACTTTGATTATGTTATTTTTGTTTTATTACCAATATGTTTCAAAATTTTTATTGTTTTCATCCTTATCATTGTTATGTTACTTGTTAAGTTAAAAAATCAAAATCAAAGTATCTTTATTATTATAGGTTAATAAAGATAGGCAGGCAGAAGATCAGGCAGAAGAAGCGACAACAAACTGCACTGCACATTTTCTCTAAATACGTCAACTAACAAACTTTAAACTTAAAATGTGTGGATGGACTGAGAATACATTGTTTGTTATGTCATAATTGAAATTAAACTATAAGAATTACGAAATTTTAAATAATGTCAATTTGTAAATGTAGTATGTACCAAACCAATGTAGCTACCTAAATTATGTCTAAGTATACAAACCTTTAAGAGGGACCCATGCCGACTTTTTTGTCTTTAAGATAGTCATCGGTCCTATAATAAGCCTTCTCACAAAGAACTTTCCTAATATAAGCTTTGAATTAGAACTGTCTGGCATATCAAGGACCGATTCCGGCAATTTATTATAACAAAGTATACACTTCCTTATAAAACACTTACTGTTTTTAGCCTGCAATTCAGATTTGTTAGGTCATTCTTATTATGTAAATTTCTATCTGTCAAAATCACTTACTTTATTAAACTTGGAAATGTTTTTACGTTGATTACTTACTTCGGCTAAAATTTCCAATGTGGACCGCTGATTTAAGGGGCGGAAGGGGGAGAGGGGGGAGGGTTGCTAATAAACATCCCCACGCGCGGAAACGTAGCTTTTTTTCTGAATTTTTGAAAATTTTATCGACTGTCCATAATGGAAATTTTAACCCTTATTTCATTGATAAAAGTATGTATATCTTCCTTAAGCTTGCTCAAGCATTTGCAGCAGGTCTTTTTTAGGGTTCCGTACCCAAAGGGTGCAAACGGGACCCTATAATGGAGACTCCGCTGTCTGTCTGTCTTTCACAGGGCTCTCTCTTAAACCGTAATAGCTAGACACTTGAAATTTTTATCGATTATGTATTACTGTTGCCGCTTTAAGAACAAATACTAAAGGTAAAAATTTAAGGGGGTCGTCATACAAAAAACGTGTTATTTAGCCATAACTAGATCTTTATAATGACATTCACTAGATACTTGAAAATTTCACAGATTATGTATATAGACAGAAGGAGGCTTATGCCCAGCAGTGGGTCCCTGAAAGCTGACGATGATGATGATAATGATGTATATATAGTTAAAAATTAAAGAGGGTCGTCATACAAGAAACGTGTTTCTTCAGCGTTTTAAAACATTGTACGGAGGTACGGAACCCTTCATGTACCAGTCCGACTCGCACTTGTCCGTTTATTAGTGTCCACTGCAGGAGCACAACCCTCTCTGTACTACCAGAGCTATAAATTAGTCAGAGCAGGTAGAGGATTTGGCCTACACTCTCCACGCTGTCCAGATAGGCTGGAGAGGTCTTATTAATGTTTTTAAGCTTAGTTTAGCTTGTGTTTCCTAAGTCGCCTTCTACAACATCTACTTAGGGTAGTCCTATTCTACTCTGCTGGGAACCACACGACATGTTAAAGTCTGACATGTTAAAGTATAAATTTAAGTCATAATTGTTTTGTGCTTGTGTCAGGACATTGGGCCACAGGGCTAGTAGTAGCTTAAAATGGTCTGGATTGACGTTGTACCATGAAGATTTATTCCTCGAGGGTAGAGGTTCCTTCAAGTCTATCTTCATATGACTTACGATGGAGAGCTTGAGGTATTTTGGTAGCTCTTCGTATACCCAATAATATCCTTTAATTCACAAAGTTCCACTAAGGTCAATCTAACTTCACTTAGTACTATAGAAATAAATAAATATCACTCAAATTGGTGTCCTGGTTCTGACGTTATGAAGGCCAGCAGAAAGTCCGGCGGACAAAAAGCAAACTGCATTTTGCTTGCATCAAGGTACTTTACTCTTTGGTCTCATATACCTGATATGATTGTGTTACCCCCATCCCGCTCTCTATTAAGTATACATGTTTCTTGAAATGAGGCACGCAAGGTAAATTGTAAGCTTTTTAATCGCATTTCTGACATTTACACCCAGTTCACAGTGAGTAGATTTTCACTTGAATTCACATTTACTTGAATTCATGTAAAAATGATGTAGAAGACACTCGGGCACTTGCCATGCCGGTCTTGGAATCAGATCGCAGCTATCTGAGTGTTGTGTAGCGTGCTCGCTCGGCAGGCCCGCGTCATCGGCGGCCGGCTCGGCGGCCGGTCAGGCGGCCGCGCGGCCGCGACCCGCGGCGCGCGAGTCCACGTCCTTCACGCTCAACCTGTTCCGCGGCCGCCTCGAGACCGCGCAGGTGTTCCCATACCCCGAGCCGCTCTCCGACGACCAGCGCCAGATGCTCAACGAGCTCGTGCCGCCAGTTGAAAAATTCTTCCAAGAGGTAAGAAGTGTCGGAGATACTCCGATACTAACTATAAACAATTTTCTGATCACATCGCACAGCTCGTTCACTACTAGACTGAGGTTTTTGTTTTGGTCGTCTGCAGGTGAACGACCCGGCCAAGAACGACGCGGCGGCCCAGATCGAGGAGGCCACGGCGGCGGGGCTGTGGGACCTGGGCGCCTTCGGCCTGCAGGTGCCCGCCGAGCTCGGCGGGCTCGGCCTCTCCAACACGCAGTACGCGCGCCTCGTCGAGGTCACACCCTCTTCTCTTCTGTTTACTTTTTATTGTTCTGCGCTATGCTTTAATAAAATAAAGCGTTCGGGTGTATGTGCAGATCGTGGGCGCGCACGACCTTGGCGTGGGCATCACGCTGGGCGCGCACCAGTCCATCGGGTTCAAGGGCATCCTGCTGTTCGGCACGCCCGAGCAGAAGGCGGAGTACCTGCCGCGCGTCACGGGCGGCCAGTACGCCGCCTTCTGCCTCACCGAGCCCTCCTCGGGCTCCGACGCCGGCTCCATCAAGTGCGTTAATAAAGTTTAGTTAGGATCCCGTCTGGGCTCGGCCCCGTCTGACTGTGCCGTGTTCGCAGGACGCGCGCCGTGCTGTCGCCGGACGGGCAGCACTTCGTCCTCAACGGCTCCAAGATCTGGATCAGCAACGGCGGCATCGCCGAGATCATGACCGTGTTCGCGCAGACGCCGGTCGAGAAGGACGGCAAGACCGTGGACAAGGTGACGGCCTTCATCGTGGAGCGCGGCTTCGGCGGCGTGTCGTCGGGCCCGCCCGAGAACAAGATGGGCATCCGCTGCTCCAACACCACCGAGGTGTACTACGAGGACGTGCGCGTGCCCGTGCGCTGCGTGCTGGGCGGGGTGGGCAACGGGTTCAAGGTGGCCATGAACATCCTCAACAACGGCCGCTTCGGCATGGCGGCCGCGCTGGCCGGCACGCAGCGCGCGGCGCTCCGCCAGGCCGCCGAGCACGCCGCCACGCGCGTGCAGTTCGGCAAGAAGCTGGCCGAGTTCGGCACCATCCAGGTAACGAGCGGAGCGACACTTAGTCCTAACTTTATGTTGTTTATTAAATATATGTAGGATCGGGGGAGCCGAAGTAAAATGCCGGGAATTCACTTTTACTACTTTATTTTAATTATAGGCACACAGACACGTCTTAGAGCGGTTGTGCACCAATCCGAATCCGAACCATATTCAAATCAAATCCGAATCTGACTCGAATTGGCCTTCATAGTGATTGTATGGACGCGTGTGCACTTAGTCGTAAACGGTTCAAATCCAATTCGTATTCAAACCAAGAATTCTCACTTCGGGTCGTTTTTATTTCGGATCAAAACCGACTCGAATTGGCCGCCGTAGAAATTGTACGTACGGCTGTGCACCCACTCGAATTCGATTCATATTCGAATTTCGGGTGAGGCACGGGGAGGGAAGCACACGTTGTACGCCCCGCCCACTGTCCCGTCTCGCCTAATAGTGTTGCCGAAAATATAGAAATTAATGTATAATATCGACAGTGTTATTGATAATGTTTCTGCTATTGCTATAACAATCGATACTATTTATAGTTCTTCTTTGCTGGTCTGGGAGAAAAGAAAAAACATAGAATGTACCAACTGCTTTTCTTCCCGTGCAGATCGTAAAAGCCGATTGAGGGAATGGGCGAGAATCTGAATCATATGAATAGGCGATGCGGTTAGCAACCCATCACTATTATGATTTCCCTTTTCCACCTTCATGCCCACCATTACGCTAAAAGTGGCCTGGGCTTTACCGCCCTAGGCTCTGTCTACCCCGTTAGGGATAAAGACGTATACGATAGTGTGTGATAGTGATAGTATCTGAGTACTATTGATAGTTTGGTATTATAGATAATTAATGACCTTTATTTAAGTAGGTAATATTGGTTACGAACACCGGACGTTGTCACTAGAGATGGGCATATCCGGGTATTACTTTACCCACGCTTGGATATACACCCGATATGCACTGGGTAAATACCCGTATCTACCCGTTTGGTGGGTAGATTGAAATATTTATTAATAAATGAGTGCGAGTCCTCTAATTATCTGTAGAAATGTATAAAAAGGTTATCTTATATATAAATAAATTAATACATCTCAAATATTAATGAAAAAGATTAAAATCACTAAATTAGCTATATTAAATCAGGCCTGTGTCGCTCCCCGTGTAGGTATAAAAATTTACCTACGCGCGGCGGCCACTGCGGGTGGTTAATTCAGTTCAGTCGGGGCTCACGTGCGAGCAGTGACGCACGCCCAAGCTTTGTTCGTCGCCTAGGTACTCCACCGATCCGGTAGTTTTAAAAATGGAGAAACATAAAAAGAAGGCTAAAAAATACATAAATTATTCTTTCGAATTTCTAATGTTTGGTTTGAGATTGACGATCTGTTTCGCTATAAGTAGGTACCTAACCCACCTACTTAGGACCTTTTCTATTCCCTAGCAAAAGATGTACCTACTAAGTACATCCTATAGAATTCGGTATCTACTTTAAAGACTTTGTTTTAGCTGGTTAAATATTTCGCACATGTTTTATTATATTTCATTCATTAGAGTTGTTTGTGTTTCGCTTGTCGTACTTAGACCAAGAGCCGACCGCAAAAAAGTTGTTTGTTTTTGTTATTATAATATTGAGTACCTACCTACCTGTCTATGTGGACGTGTGCAAGTCTAGCTCGCGTCATGACTACCACAGAATAGGTACTAGTACTCACGTACAGAAGGTTCACTCAGCAAAGAAATTCAAAGAAATATCTACTCAATGTGGCTAGCGATTTCAATAAATATAAAAATATATAGGGACAAATCACACTGATTGAGCTAGCCCCAGAGTAAGTTTAAACTTGTGATATGAGATACTAACTCAACGATACTATATTTTATAATAAATACATATATAGATAAACACCCAAGACCCAGGACAATTTGAAAAAGGCCATTTTACAACTTGCCCTGACTGGGGATCGAACCCAGAACCTCCAGATTGGCGGACTAGCGTGTTGACCATTACACCACGGAGGTTTAATTTAGCTCACGTCAGAACTCATCACATTTACGTTTAGATACCTAGACATCCATTGCAGGCCAATTTCAATCTTATTACTCTGGATAAACGATTTGTATAACCACTACGAGTGCGGTGGCAAATCCAGTCGGGTCTACCACCTAAGACCGGTTGTGCACTGCTCCGAATCCGAACCATATTCAAATCAAATCCGAATCTGACTCAAATTGGCCTTCCTAGTGATTGTATGGACGCGTGTGCACTTAGTCGTAAACGGTTCAAATCCGATTCGTATTCAAACCAAGAATTCTCACTTCGGGTCGTTTTTATTTCGGATCAAAACCGACTCGAATTGGCCGCCGTAGAAATTGTACATACGGCTGTGCACCCACTCGAATTCGATTCATATTCGAATTTCGGGTGAGGTACGGGGAGGGAAGCACACGTTGCACGCCACGCCCACTGTCCCGTCTCGCCCGATAGTGTTGCCGAAAATATAGAAATTAATGTATAATATCGACAGTGTTATTGATAATGTTTCTGCTATTGCTATAACAATCGATACTATTTATAGTTCTTCTTTGCTGGTCTGGGAGAAAAGAAAAAACATAGAATGTACCAGCTGCTTCTCTTCCCGTGCAGATCGTAAAAGCCGATTGAGGGAATGGGCGAGAATCTGAATCATATGAATAGGCGATGCGGTTAGCAACCCATCACTATTACGATTTCCCTTTTCCACCTTCATGCCCACCATTACGCTAAAAGTGGCCTGGGCTTTACCGCCCTAGGCTCTGTCTACCCCGTTAGGGATAAAGACATGATAGTGTGTGATAGTGATAGTATCTGAGTACTATTGATAGTTTGGTATTATAGATAATTAATGACCTTTATTTAAGTAGGTAATATTGGTTACGAACACCGGACGTTGTCACTAGAGATGGGCATATCCGGGTATTAATTTACCCACGCTTGGATATACACCCGATATGCACCGGGTAAATACCCGTATCTACCCGTTTGGTGGGTAGATTGAAATATTTATTAATAAACGAGTGCGAGTCCTCTAATTATCTGTAGAAATGTATAAAAAGGTTGTCTTATATATAAATAAATTAATATATCTCAAATATTAAATGAAAAAGATTAAAATCACTAAAAATATACCTACGCGCGGCGGCCACTGCGGGTGGTTAAGGTGAAGGGCAAATGACCTTGAAGTGTGAAATAAATTGTTAACTCGTAAATATGGTGATAATTTCCATATTGCTCTTCGTCATGCACTAGATATCCTTTTAAATTATTTTATGAACTGCCGTTGAAACTATTATTGGTGATCCGTCTAGCTTTAAAACTTGCCGTGGCCACTTTTGGCGGAGGCAAGTTTTAAAGCTAGACGGACTAATGTTAATACTTTCAACGGTGGTTCATAAAATAATTTAAAGGGCTATCTAGTGCATGACGAAGAGCAATATGGAAATATGTATATATATATCACCATATTTATAAGTTAACAATTTATTTCACACTTCAAGGCCATTTGCTTATCTCTTCACCTTAATTCAGTTCAGTCGGGGCTCACGTGCGAGCAGTGACGCACGCGCAAGCTTTGTTCGTCGCCTAGGTACTCCACCGATCCGGCCGTTTTAAAAATGGAGAAACATAAAAAGAAGGCTAAAAAATACACAAATTATTCTTTCGAATTTCCGATGTTTGGTTTGAGATTGACGATCTGTTTCGCTATAAGTAGGTACCTAACCCACCTACTTAGGACCTTTTCTGTTCGCTAGCAATAGAAATGGTATGTACCTACTAAGTACATCCTATAGAATTCGGTATCTATTTTAAAGACTTTGTTTTAGCTGGTTAGATATTTCGCACATGTTTTATTATATTAGAGTTGTTTGTGTTTCGCTTGTCGTACTTGGACCAAGAGCCGACCGCAAAAAAGTTGTTTGTTTTTGTTATTATAATATTGAGTACCTACCTGTCTATGTGGACGTGTGCAAGTCTAGCTCGCGTCATGGATCTGTTAAAACTTGTATGTACTACTACAGAATAGGTACTAGTACTCACGTACAGAAGTTTCACTCAGCAAAGAAATTCAAAGAAATATCTACTCAATGTGGCTAGCGATATCAATAAATATAAAAATATATAGGGACAAATCACACTGATTGAGCTAGCCCCAGAGTAAGTTTAAACTTGTGTTATGGGATACTAACTCAACGATACTATATTTTATAATAAATACATATATAGATAAACACCCAAGACCCAGGACAATTTGAAAAAGGCCATTTTCCATCTTGCCCTGACTGGGGATCGAACCCAGAACCTCCAGATTGGCGGACTAGCGTGTTGACCATTACACCACGGAGGTTTAATTTGGCTCACGTCATAACTCGTCACATTTACGTTTAGATACCTAGAAATCCATTGCAGGCCAATTTCATTCTTATTACTCTGGATAAACGATTCGTATAACCACTACGAGTGCGGTGGCTAATCCAGTCGGGTCTACCACCTAACACGATAGCTTTCGCTTCGTCTATGGCTTATTCGTCTACGTTGGCTGCGCATTGCCCGCGACGCGACATACGGGTTTACTACCAAACGATGATATATACATACACACTATCACGCCTTTATCCCTAATGGGGCAGACAGAGCATTTTAAGTGTTGCGGCTCTAAGAGAGCTTAGGGCCACAATACTCAAAGGCAACTTTTAGCGTGATGGTGGGCGAGAAGGTGGAAAAACGAATCAAAATAGTGATGGATTGCTAGCCGCATCGCCTATTAACATGATTTGCATTTTCGCCCATTCCTTCGATCGGCTTCTACGATTTGCGCAGGGAGAGAAGTAGCTATGACCTCCGTGGTGTAATCGTCAACACGCTAGTCCGCCAATCTATTATAAAATAATTAATAATAAAATAATTTATTATAAAATATAGTATCGTTAAGTTAGTATCCCATAACACAAGTTTAAACTTACTTTGGGGCTAGCTCAATCGGTGTGATTTGTCCTTACATATTTATATGTATTTATATTTAATTTTTTTCTTGTCTCCCAGACCAGCATGGAAGACTGATAATACGGTGCGATAGTGGTTTCTTGGAGTAGTCAACCCTAGCGCGTCGCTCGCTGAGTCTATTTTAGTCGGTTTTGTGTGTATTATGAATCGTTTGTCCAGAGTCATAAGGATAAAATTGGCTTGCAATGGATTTCTGTAGGTGTCTAAACGAAAAGATGCTGCGTTTTGACGCGAGTTAATTACACCATATTGCTAATATAACCACTGTGAATAGATATTTCTTTGATATTACTAGGTTAAAATATATTTGCCAGCAAAAACTTTAAACTTAGACATGTCAATTTGTATGTTCCCATACAACGGGTAGATTGGGGTAAATACCCGGCATGCTAATTGCGGAAAATGTTATAAAAAGTTGATGAGGGATTAAAGAACTCGTCAATACAAATATCTTTTGTTGAGGGACGAACCCCGAAATCAGTAGTTTTGGAATCAAATGAGCAGTCAAAAAAAAATCTCTCTAATGGGTAAATATATCATATGGGTGTCCATATGTTGACATCGCGTTTGATGTCTGATTGCTTAGTTTAACATATAATTAGGTCTACAAATATTTGCCAGCAAAAAACGTAAACTTAGACGTGTCAATTCGTATGTTCCCATCATGGGACGTTAGCATGGGGTATTATCCTCTAATAAAATGATTGATTGATTCTCTTCCGCCACCGTTAGATGGCGCCATAGGTTTCAATTCAAAAATAAAAATAATTTATAACCATTATTTGGATAAAGTAATATTCTTACTGGTTAAATATATCTTAAATGAATTGCAATAACAATTTTTAAAGCATATTCAACCATTTATTTGCCAGTTTTACAAAATTCAATTACGTGTACAGAAAAGCACAATTTACCTGTTATTGTTTCATGTGAATGTTTTTGAAAAATTTACTAGATGGCGTTGTCTACACTTTTGTGGTTGGTACCTAATATTTCTTTTGTGACTTTGCGCACGGTCATCTCGACGACAGTCGCATCACGCAAACGTTGCCGCTTTGTGCGCAAGAAACGGCAACATCTTGCCTAGGCTACGGTGGTTAAGGTGAAGATACAGGCAAATGACCTTGAAGTGGCGCCCTCATTTGAAATAAATTGTTAACTCGTAAATATGGAGATAATTTCTATATTATTCTTCGTCATGCACTAGATAGCCCTTTAAATTATTTTATAAACCACCGTTGAAAGTATTTACATTAGTCCGTCTAGCTTTAAAACTTGCCTCCGCCAAAAGTGGCCACGGCAAGTTTTAAAGCTAGACGGATCGCCAATAATAGTTTTAACGGCAGTTCATAAAATAATTTAAAGGGCTATCTAGTGCATGACGTAGAGAAATATGGAAATTATCACCATATTTACGAGTTAACAATTTATTTCACACTTCAAGGCCATTTGCCTATATCTTCGCCTTAAACCGGACGGACGATACGCTCTCGCGCGAGACGTACTACCTACGTAGGTATTGTATTTTATTTCAAACGTACATATATGTACAAGATGGTAAACTCAATTCTTTGTGTTGTTTATGGTAATCCTGGTTCGTAATTGTATCTGATTATGAAAAGATTTTAATGAACAAGATACCTACCTAAATAAAAAAAACCGGCCAAGTGCGAGTTGAACTCGCGTGGAGAGGGTTCCGTACAATTGATTGAATTCTTATAGGTTTTATTGTAATCTACAATCAATGTACTAAATTTTGCATATTTTTCAAAGTTTTAGGCTCAATAGTTTCGAAAATCAGGGGGGGGGGGGGTGAATTTTCGTCTTCTGTCATGAGCAAAATCAAACTACATATTTATTTTACAATTATAACAAAAATGTATTTGAGATCCTCTTAATGAGCCCTTTCATTTGATATAATTCTTCTTTTTCATCTAAGCGCGTTCCCAGTTGCATCCTCAGCTAAGCTGTTTCGGAGCCTGGGTTGCGTTTTCCCGCTTTTTCTTCTCCAAATGACAAGCATGTCAATGGTCACCCAAGGATGCCAAAGACTTCGCCAAGTGAAGAAGAAAATGTCGGAACAGTTAAAATGATTTGGCTGTAATTTTACGACTGGCCGCCTGCCCTTCGTCAACCGTCTTCGAGAACGTATTTGTGCGAAAAGTTTTACAACCGGCTGCCGCCCGACGTTAACCCTCCTTGGGAATGCAAATGTAGCACGAGATGTTTTGCTTAAGACCTTTAGTCGCCTCTTACGACATCCAGAGGAAGAGATAGAGTGGTTGACAACATTGTTGCCCATTTACGATAAAACAAAAAAAGAACGATCTAGGTGAGCGGATTTGAGAACGCGGGGCCCCTTTTTTAGCGCAGGGCCCGTAGCAATTGCTACTCTTGCTATATACCACTAGTAACGTACTAACCAATTTGAACAACTTTTAGCTCCATACAAATTTAAATAAAATGTATGGAGCTGCAGATTTTTTTTTACGATTTCAGGGATAGTCCCATAGTAAAAGTTGTTCACATTATTTAGTACGTTAACTCCCTTTCGGATTAATACTCCCTTTTTGTTACACGTTGTAGGTCCTATATCGAAATATGAAAAATAATTTTTGTTCCCCCATATAAGTAGGCCGATCAGCTGATCCGAATTTGTATAGAAAGCCAAAAAATATTTTTCATATTTCGATATGACGTGTTCACGTGTTCCTTAGGGTAATTTGTTCAGTAGCATGGACTGAATTCACCCTTAAAATAGTTCCAGTATATTTCCTTAGACGTTATATATAATGAAATAAACGGGCAAGTGCGAGTCCGACTCGTACATGAAGGGTTCCGTACCACCGTACAATGTTTTAAAACGCTGAAGTAACACGTTTCTTGTATGACGACCCCCTTTAATTTTTAACTTTATTTTATTTTTGGTATTTGTTGTTATTGTGGACATAGTTATACATAATTGGTGAAAATTCCAAAAATCTAGTTAATGCCATTATAAAGATCAAGTTAAAAACGCTAAAAACACGTTTCTTGTATGACGACCCCCTTTAATTTTTAACTATTTTTTATTTTTAGTATTTGTTGTTTTAGCCGCCACAGTAGTACATAATCGGTGAGTGTCTAGCTATTACGGTTCAAGAGATAAAACCCTGTGACTGACGGACAGACAGACAGACAGACGGACACACAGACGGACAGACAGCGGAGTCACAGTAATAGGGTCCCGTTTGCACCCTTTGGGTACGAAACCCTAAAAAAATCCACCTCGGCTGAGAATCGAACTTTGAATCAAGCAATCGCTACAGAAGTCACCTTATCTGCTGGTCCAATGAGCATATGACGTAAACGACCAATTGAGCATTCTATTTTTAGAAGCCCTGTGAATGTTTGCATGAAAAACAGGCGACATTTAAAATATGCATGTATTAAGGCCCATTTACACGGTGCAAGTTTCTTGCCTGTTGCATGCAATTAAATTGATGCAATAAAAAACTTGCATGGTCTAAACAGAACGTCAGCCATACAAATCATTTATTGCTTCAATAAAATTGTATGCAACAAGCAAGAAACTTGCACTGTGTAAATGGGCCTTTATAGTTGGGATATATTACAAATATTGCGTTATTTTCGTGAATAAAATTTGTTGTAAACATTAGATAGCGTTTATGTTTTATATTTGTTGCTTTTATTTTTACGTGCATAATGCACGTTTTATAACGTATAAAACGTGCATTATGTCGGTGAGGCTCCTAGCGGACCGAATCGAACCATTTTATGCAGTGACGAATGTCTGAGAATTTACATGTCACTGAATAAAAGTTGAAATAGGTACCTATGTTTTCTAAAATATTTTGTCCAAGATCTTTCTTTGCCTAGCCTAACCATATGCTTTTTTCTCGAAAACGCCATCTAGTGACGGTTTTTAACGCTTTATATTAAATACAGGGATTTGCTAGTCGCGTGTGCTGCCATCTTTTTCTGTTTTCATGTTGCCTCTGCATTCGTCTACCTACGGACCCTACAATAGCTAGTATGACGTTGGGTATCTGTTACGTTAGTAATTATATTATCTTTGATTGGGGTAAATAAATAACAAGTATTATAATAGTGCCAGCAACTGACGGCCGTTAAATGCAGGCAGGACGCATAGTGAATGCGGCCTCTCTAATCAAAGTCTGGCGGTGCACTAACGAAATCGGTGGCCTCGAAATTCACGAATTCGATTCGGATTCGGCTGCAGTGCACAGACGCTACTCAAGAATTTTCCGTCCGAATTTTTCTCGTTTTGGATTTGATTTGAATATGATTCGGATTCGGAGCAATGCACAAGCGTCCTAACACGATAGCTTTCGTTTCGTCTATGGCTTATTCGTCTACGTTGGCTGCGCATTGCCCGCGACGCGACATACGGGTTTACTACCAAACGATGATATATACATACAACTATCACGCCTTTATCCCTAATGGGGCAGACAGAGAATTTTAAGTGTTGCGGCTCTAAGAGAGCCCAGGGCCACAATACTCAAAGGCAACTTTTAGCGTGATGGTGGGCGAGAAGGTGAAAAAACAAATCAAAATAGTGATGGGTTGCTAGCCGCATCGCCTATTAACATGATTTGCATTTTCGCCCATTCCTTCGATCGGCTTCTACGATTTGCACGGGGAGAGAAGTAGCTATGACCTCCGTGGTGTAATCGTCAACACGCTAGTTCCGCCAATCTATTATAAAATAATTAATAATAACATAATTTATTATAAAATATAGTATCGTTAAGTTAGTATCCCATAACACAAGTTTAAACTTACTTTGGGGCTAGCTCAATCGGTGTGATTTGTCCTTACATATTTCTATTTATTTATATTTAAGTTTTATTCTTGTCTCCCAGACCAGCATGGAAGACCGATAATACGGTGCGTTAAATGGCGATAGTGGCTTCTTGTACCAGTCAACCCTAGCGCGTCGCTCGCTGAGTCTATTTTAGTCGGTTTTGTGTGTATTATGAATCGTTTGTCCAGAGTCATAAGGATAAAATTGGCTTGCAATGGATTTCTGTAGGTGTCTAAACGAAAAGATGCTGCGTTTTGACGCGAGTTAATTACACCATATTGCTAATATAACCACTGTGAATAGATATTTCTTTGATATTACTAGGTTAAAAATATATTTGCCAGCAAAAACTTTAAACTTAGACATGTCAATTTGTATGTTCCCATACAACGGGTAGATTGGGGTAAATACCCGGCATGCTAATTATGGAAAATGTTATAAAAAGTTGATGAGGGATTAAAGAACTCGTCAATACAAATATCTTTTGTTCAGGGACGAACCCCGAAATCAGTAGTTTTGGACTTCAAATGAGCAGTCAAAAAAAAACCTCTCTAATGGGTAAAAATATTATATGGGTGTCCATATGTTGAGATCGCGTTTGATGTCTGATTGCTTAGTTTAACATATAATTAGGTATACAAATATTTGCCAGCAAAAAACGTAAACTTAGACGTGTCAATTCGTATGTTCCCATCATGGGACGTTAGCATGGGGTATTATCCTCTAGTAAAATGATTGATTGATTCTCTTCCACCACCGTTAGATGGCGCCATAGGTTTCAATTCAAAAATAAAAATAATTTGTAACCATTATTTGGATAAAATAATATTCTTACTGGTTAAATATATCTTAAATGAATTACAATAACAATTTTTAAAGCATATTCAACCATTTATTTGCCAGTTTTACAAAATTCAATTACGTGTACAGAAAAGCACAATTTACCTGTTGTTGTTTCATGTGAATGTTTATAAAAAAGTTACTAGATGGCGTTGTCTACACTTTTGTGGTTGGTACCAATGGTTGGTACCTAATATTTATTTTTTGTGACTTTGCGCACGGTCATCTCGACGACAGTCGCATCACGCAAACGTTGCCGCTTTGTGCGCAAGAAACGGCAACATCTTGCCTAGGCTACGGCGGTTACGGCGGACGAACAATACGCTCTCGCGCGAGACGTACTACCTACTATACTACTATAGGTACTTATATGTACAAGATGGTAAACTCAATTCTTTGTGTTGTATATGGTAATCCTGGTTCGTAATTGTATCTGATTATGAAAAGATTTTAATGAACAAGATACCTACCTAAATAAAAAAAAACCGGCCAAGTGCGAGTTAAGCTCGCGTGGAGAGGGTTCCGTACAACAACTACAATCAATTTATTAAATTTTGTATATTTTTCAAAATTTTAGGCTCAATAATAGTTTCGGAGATCAGGGGGGGTGGATTTTCGTCTTCTGTCATGAGCAAAATCAAACCACATATTTATTTTACAATTATAACAAAAATATATTTGAGATCCTCTTAATGAGCCCTTTCATTTGATATAATTCTTCTTCTTCATCTAAGGGCGTTCCCAGTTGCATCCTCAGCTAAGCTGTTTCGGAGCCTGGGGTGCGCTTTCCCGCTTTTTCTTCTCCAAATGACAAGCATGTCAATGGTCACCCAAGGATGCCAAAGACTTTGCCAAGTGAAGAAGAAAATGCCGGAAGAGTTAAAATGATTTGGCTGTAATTTTACGACTGGCCGCCTGCCCATCGTCAACCGTCTTCGAAACGTATTTGTGCGAAAAGTTTTACAACCGGCTGCCGCCCGACGTTAACCCTCCTTGGGAACGCAAATGTAGCACGAGATGTTTGTGCTTAAGACCTTTAGACGCCTCTTACGACATCCAGAGGAAGAGATAGAGTGGTCCTATTCTAACCCGGAACCACACGTACGTGCAAACATTTCATTTGATATAATTAATTATGACACAGTAAGGTTTGCAAAACTTTTCTTTTTCAATTTCCTAATTTGTCCCCCGAAAATGACCCCCTTACTTTAAAAAAATATTTATTTCCTTTGCACATACCTATGTGTTTGGTTGGGTCATAGGATTACACCATCCTACCAAATTTCACCTGATTCGGTCCAAATTGGCTGTGATAGATGGACGGACAGACAGACAGACAGACGCACGAGTGATCCTATAAGGGTTCCATTTTTTCATTTTTTTGTACGGAACCCTAACAACATAAAACATTAAAATGTGTCATTATTAGTAACTAAACTACCAGCCTACCTTACCCACTCATCCTCCTCCATTATACAGGGTTTAACAAAATATACTGAAACTATTTCAAGGGTGGATTCAGTCCATGATACTGAACAACTTTCCCCAAGGGACAAGGGTACAACGTGTAACAAAAACGGGGTATCAACCTATTGAGATATTATGTACTTACGTACTATCAATCCGAAGCGCGGGGCCCGTAGCAAATTCTACCGAAAAGGCCCCTGATTTGAATGGGGAGCTCGGTGGCAGCGACGGCCTAAACCATTGCGAGGCTCCGGGCTTGAGTTTTTTGTTGCGAGGCCTTGTACAGCCCGTTATTTCTGGCGACGACGGGACGGGACGAATATAATGAATAAAAATAAATCAGCTCGGGTTGTTGCGCGAGGCCCCTGCAAGAGCGAGGCCTTGGGCGATTACCCTGCTCGCCACCCCGTTAGGCCACTACTGCTGAAGCAATAAAATGGCAGTCAACAAGCTACGTATCTGCCTTTGGGCAACTTGAAGTTGACAACATTGTTGCCCATTTACGATAAAACAAAAAAAAGAACGATCTAGCTGAGCAGATTTGAGAACGCGGGGCCCCTTTTTTAGCGCGGGGCCCGTAGCAATTGCTACTCTTGCTATATGGCACTGAGTAACGTACTAACCAATTTGAACAACTTTTAGTATGGGACCATGACTGAAATCGCAAAAAAAAAACAATTTCAGCTCCATACAAATTTAAATAAAATGTATGGAGCTGAAGATTTTTTTTTGCGATTTCTGGGATGGTCCCATAGTAAAAGTTGTTCACATTGGTTAGTACGTTAACTCCCTTTCAGATTAATACTCCCTTTTTGTTACACGTTGCAGGTCCTATAACGAAATTTGAAAAATAATTTTTGGTCCCCCATATAAATTGGCCGATCAGCTGATCCGAGTTTGTATAGAAAGCCAAAAAATATTTTTCATATTTCGATATGACGTGTTCCTTAGGGAAATTTGTTCAGTAGCATGGACTGAATTCACCCTTAAATATATAATAGTTTCAGTATATTTCCTTAGACGTTATATATATAATGAAATAAACGGGCAAGTGCGAGTCGGACTCGTACATGAAGGGTTCCGTACCACCGTACAATGTTTTAAAACGCTGAAGTATCACGTTTCTTGTATGACGTGACGACCCCCTTTAATTTTTAACTTTATTTTATTTTTAGTATTTGTTGTTATTGTGGTCATAGTAATACATAATTGGTGAAAATTTCAAGTATCTAGTTAATGCCATTATAAAGATCAAGTTAAAAACGCTAAAAAAACACGTTTCTTGTATGACGACCCCCTTTAATTTTTAACTATTTTTTATTTTTAGTATTTGTTGTTTTAGCCGCCACAGTAATACGAGTACATAATCGGTGAGTGTCTAGCTATTACGGTTCAAGAAATATAACCCTGTGACTGACGGACAGACAGACAGACGGACACATAGACGGACAGACGGACAGACAGCGGAGTCACAGTAATAGGGTCTCGTTTGCACCCTTTGGGTACGGAACACTAAAAAATGCTAAAAAAAATCCACCACGGCTGAGAATCTTACTTTGAATTAAGCAATCGCTACAGAAGTCACCTTATCTGCTGGTCCAATGAGCATATGACGTAAACGACCAATTGAGCATTCTATTTTTTAGAAGCCCTGTAAATGTTTGCATGAAAAACAGGCGACATTTAAAATATGCATATATTAAGGCCCATTTACACGGTGCAAGTTTCTTGCCTGTTGCATACAATTAAATTGAAGCAATAGAAAACTTGCATGGTCTAAACAGAACGTCAGCCATACAAATCATTTATTGCTTCAATAAAATTGTATGCAACAGGCAAGAAGCTTGCACTGTGTAAATGGGCCTTTATAGTTGGGATATATTACAAATATTGCGTTATTAACGTGAATAAAATTTGTTGTAAATGTAATACTTAGTAAAATACACGTTTTATCGTAAAAATAAAAGCGACAAATATAAAACATAAACGCTATCTATTGTTGGTGAGGCTCCTAGCGGACCGAATCGAACCATTTTATGCAGTGACGAATGTCTGAGAATTTACAAGTCACTGAATAAAAGTTTAAAATGGGTATGTCTTCTAAAATATTTTGTCCAAGATCTTTCTTTGCCTAGCCTAACCATATGTTTTTTTCTCGAAAACGCCATCTAGTGACGGTTTTTAACACTTTCTATTAAATAAATACAGGGATTTGCTAGTCGCGTGTGCTGCGATCTTTTTCTGTTTTCATGTTGCCTCTGCATTCGTCTACCTACGGACCCTCCAATAGCTAGTATGACGTTGGGTATCTGTTACGTTAGTAATTATATTATTTTTGATTGGGGTAAATAAATAATAAGTTTTATAATAGTGCCAGCAACTGACGGCGGTTAAATGCAGGACACATAGTGAATGCGGCCTCTCTAATCAAAGTCTGGTGGTGCACTAACGAAATCGGTGGCCTCGAAATTCACGAATTCGATTCGGATTCGGCTGCAGTGCACAGACGTTACTCAAGAATTTTCCGTCCGAATTTTTCTCGTTTTGGATTTGATTTGAATATGGTTCGGATTCGGATTGGTGCACAACCGCTCACGGTTTTAGTTCGAATCGCCATCTTAAAATTACCTATATCTATCTCCCTCCTGCATACTTCACGCTCTCACTCACTCTTTCGAGAATGTTGCCATCCTACATATAACAATCGAAAGATACGAAATTGGAACGAACTTTAAAACTCAATAATTAAATTTTTAACAAAAAATAAAACCGACTTCAATTTATTTTAGGTGTTTCTTCCATATCTCCAAAGTTCTTCATCATATCTTCACCAAATTAAAATGGGACCAACTTGGTAGTAAAGGCTTTCAATTAAATAAAGAATTCACAAAATCGGTACACAATTGGCGATGATATCGCGTTACAAACATACATATAAAAATAAAAAACATACTGTTCAAGTTCGAACAATCACTAGAGGGCTCCACAAATAAACACACAAACACTCTTTCAATACAAGTATTTACCACCGCCGCGGCCGTGGTACAAAAAAAGCGACTGAATAACAATGCTCAAGAAACACTATAAGAAATACTAGCTGTGCCCGCGACTTCGTTCGCGTGGTTAAACCGTTTATGCTGCGCACGCAACGAAAGTCCTCAAATGTGAATAATTTTCCCCGCTTTTGCAACATTTCTCACTGTCGCTGCGCTCCTATTGTTCGCAGCGTAATGTTATATAGCCTAAAGCCGTCCTCTATAAATGGACTACCCAACAAAAAAAGCATTTTTCAAATCGGACCATTAGTTCCTGAGATTAGCGCGTTTAAACAAACAAACGAACGAACGAACGAACAAACAAACAAACAAACTCTTCCGCTTTATAATATTAGTATAGATTATAAAACAAACCATATCGCGTTTTAATTTTGAACAACGCCATCTATCGGTGGCCGGGTACAACAAAAATGGTTCTTATCAAAGTCAAGACTGAGTATTGAATGAAGCGATTGTCTATGTGAATTTCAACATCCCGCCAACCAAGGACTTGTCCTTCAAATTACAAACTTTACATGAATTTTAACTCAATAATTAAGAATCTAAGAATTATGACAAACTGACTAACTGATAAATTACATTGAAACATGAGGCATGTAAGATTATTGCAAAAGTATACAATACTACCGCCCACCGTGATAGACTTCTACAAAACAAAACTACGAGTATACGACAACTTATTTATGGTAAAATATTAAATATGTGAAAAATAAACACAGAGCTTTGGCATATTTTGAAAAAATACAGGCTACTCTTTATGGACATTTAAAGCAATCGCTGAAACTTCAATGCAAAACAAGATGGAATAGCATTGTTTTATCCCTGAAGTCATTCGACTGTAATAAAGAAGCTTTGAAGGCGCTGGCTATTGCTGACGAAATCAGTATTGAAAATTATATCATGATTGCTTTACTTGACGATACGTTATGGGTCTCCGTGAAGAATATCATTAAAGTTTTGAAACCTATTGTTGGCGCAGATAGTTAAGATTCCGTTCTGATATCAAGAGATTTTGTGACTACGCTCTTGGTACGAGTCCGGCAATCTCACCGGCCACAAACAAACACACAAACAACCTACGCAGTTTGCTACCACCCTGTATATAGGTACAGGGACCTATTTTAACCTAATTTAACCTAACGAGTTGAACTTAATTCTAATTAAAAGTAGTTACACTAATTATAAAACTCACCGCTTCCACGCAGTCTTCAGGCAGCCTCGCCTGGCCTTCGCGTCGATCCTGAGGTCCTCCTCAGGGGTGGCGACGGCCTTAGGTCTCTGGGTCCCAAGGTCAGTGGTGGGAAGAATTGGGTCCCTAAACTAACCTCCCCATGAGCTCATGTACGTTGCCCCAAAATGAATACGTCGTATTTATTACACCACTTCTATAGCACAATAATTTTCTTGTTCTTCTTTGGACACTTCAAGATTATTCACATAACTATTTTATAAGGCCGCATGGCACGCGCTTCACAATTTACACAAATCACTGTTCTTTACGTAATACAAACAATTTCGGCTTCACGCCGTTCCAAATAAATTGTCCACAAACAATAAACGACAATTCTCACGAAACATTCGCTTTATATATCAAAATTACAAAAATAATGCTGCCATAGCACGCGAGGGGACACACCCAAGTTTTTACATTTTTCACTATTTTGACGTAAAGACAATGATTATTTTTCTGGTCGGGCAAAGACAATCCGCACACGGGATATCGATGAATCGATAATCTTGCCCGTGTTTGTGGAGATCACACGCAGATGGCGCTAGTCTCCTAACAAAGCACTTTTATTCAAAACATCCCCCCGTCCCGGTCTGAGAAGCAGACCGCTAGCTTACTCTACGGGGAGGCGAGAGAGAGAGGATGCGGCTCTCCGCAGAACCGAACCCTCGACCAACACCTCAGCCACACGCGGAGTTCCGTCTCCGCCAAAAATCAAACGCAAAATGCGCCCTCGGCGCCAAAGTAATGATGGCAGATTTGCCTCTTTTAACAATACCAAATCTCCCTCCCTGGGTGGCTCAGTCCTGTCTGTCCATTTCACTCTTTGTTGCAACTAATGCAAATATTCAAGAGACCAGCGAGCCCAAAAGTTCTGGCTCATTTGCTGTAACATTTGAAAACGTGACAACCGCGATGTACGTTCATCCCTCCACGAGTATTCGGGTAGGGCATTCAAAGGCCCTCCCACTAAAAAATGACCAGGAGTGAGGACTTCCAAGTCATTTGGGTCCCGAGATAATGGACAGAGAGGACGAGAGTTGAGGACCGCCTCAACTTCACAAAATACTGTGGCCAGCTCTTCAAACGTTAGAGCTGTCTCCCCTAAAGTGCAGCGGAGGTGGGTCTTTGCCGATTTCACAGCGGCTTCAAAAATCCCTCCCCAATGAGGGCAATTTGGGGGGCTGAACCTCCATGTTACCCCCCTTTGGGCAGCAATTTGACTTAAACTATTACAATTCTTATCAATAAATTCACAAACATCCTTAATATAATTTACAGTGCCCTTGTAATTTGTGCCATTGTCGGAGCGAATGAGTGAAGGTAGACCTCTACGCGACACGAAACGATCTAACGCAGCGACGAAGGCTTCCGTAGTCAAAGCTGACACCACCTCCAAGTGGACAGCCTTGGTAGCCAAACAAACAAATACACATAAATAGCCCTTCACGATCCGGGCATTACGAAGGGTGGTCGTTTTGACCGAATAGGGTCCTGCAAAATCGGTGGCCACACCGTCAAACGGCCTCGTAGGCCGGATACGATCAGCAGGCAGATCACCCATCTGCGGCTGCATCGTAGATGCTCTCACTCTATAACAAGAGATGCATCGAAACAAAACACCTTTCACTGCTCTTCGGGCTGACAAAATCCAAAATTCCCGCTGCAAAATAGCCAGCAACGCACTGCACCCTGCATGAGCGTTCCGAATGTGTCGATCAGACACCAAAAGTTGCACCAAGGGTCCGCCCTTGGGCAATAACAAAGGATGGCGACTCCCAAACGGAAGGTCCGCCTTCCGGAGCCGGCCCCCAACCCGAAGAAGCCCATCTGAGTCGATGAAAGGGTTCAAACGAGCGACCGCGCCCTTCAACCTAGCGCGTCCCTCGCGCAAAATACGAAACCCCGTTCGAAGTGGGTGCTGACCCATCAAAGACAGTTCTCAATTTGCCTGTCGAAGCCTTGACAACAGCATGGTGTGGCAGAAAGTAATGCTCAGTTGAGCTCCAATCAACTCGAGCTGGAGACATGTGACCCAAGTCCTCGTACTCGCGCATAAATTCTATATATTTATCACGAAGTACGGGATCCCGCTGCATGCGTCGTTCCATGGACAGCAGTCGTTTCTCCGCAAACATCCTACTATGCCCTAGGCTAGGACGAGAAGCAACAAAGGGTAACCTAGTTACCAACCGACCGGAAGACAATCTTTCCGTATTGGCCAGATAAAAGGCCTCACATTCTGCGTGGTCCGGATCCATCCTTGAGACCATAGGTGGCTCCTCCACCTCCCAAAACCTTTGCATGGTTTTGGCCAAAGACGCATTCGCAAGAACTGTCGGCTCCTCCATGGAGTCATGTTCAAAGACAGGGCCCATCAGGGCGTAACCAAAAATTGTAGACACTGCCACCAGTGAAGAAGACAGGGCCCATCAGGGCGTAACCAAAAATTGTAGACACTGCCACCAGTGAAGAAGAACCCAGAGCCTTCTGGGTGCCCAATAAAATCCAACCCAATACGTCCGAACCCAGGAGCAAGTCTACTGGGGCGGGGTGAAGAACAAATGGGTCAGCCAATTCCAAGCCTGACACCATAGACAACGCGTCTGGCGGTATGTCTGTGGTGGGCTGCCAACCCGCAATGGTATCCATTACCAGAGCTGAAGTCGTGATCCTCACTGTCGAGGATTTCAGCGACGAAAAGGTGACAAGTGTCTGTCCCGTCAAACACTTCACTTTTATACCACCAACTCCAAGAAGTGGCACAGGCGAGTCCTCCACGGCTAAACCTAATGTATGTGCCACTCGAGTGGTAACCAAACTTTTCTGAGCCCCCGAATCTAACATGGCTCGTATAGTAACCGCCTCCCCCCCATGTCCCCATACGCGGACCACCGCGGTGGGGAGCAGAACCGTCCGCGGTTCTGTCCTAACGAGGGAGCAAGCTAGTTATGGGCTCCCCACTCTCTCCCAACCTGGGGGGTGCCACTGGCCCGGATAATATATCGGGCGAGTGCACGTCCCCATGTGAGGGAGCGCATAACCCGCTGCCCTGCCGTACCTAGCGTAGGGCGGGTGGTACTCCAGCCGAGGGTACTCATGAAGCGGCGGGGAAAACCGCTGTGGCTCCGTCCTCCGAGTAGGAGCCGGCGCGGAGGGAGGTGTCCCACCTCTCACTTCCGCTCTAGGGCCCCCGCCCATGGGGGCCCTATCCAAAGGCTGACCAGCCACATACTGGCCATGTCCCGTAGGCGCAGGATCCCGGACCGCCGAGACCCGCGCCGGCACTCGACCCCTATCCCGAGGGTGGGTGCGACGAGCGAAGCCACGTCCGCCGTCCGACGGTGGAGGGCTTCGCGCAGGAGCGCCCCCGCCCATGGGGGACCCTGCCTCCTTGCCTGGGAGCCAGCCTCGCTCCGGTTCATGCAGAGCATCAAGTGGTGCCGCCCATGGCACGCACTGCATGGCTTGGCAGAATGACAGTCACGCGCGTAGTGACTACCCAGGCAGTAAAAACATAATTCATGTCGCTTCGCCACGCGACGCCTTTGTTCTACTGGCAGCCGCTGCCAGTCCCTACATTGGGTTAGGTTGTGACCCTTCCGGCCACACTGCAGACAGTCCGCGTCTCTCGCGACTGCTGCCGTATAAACCACCCGAGCACCAGCTCCACGCGGTGACGGTGGCTGCGCCTGTCTGGACTTCCCTCGCCACAAGGGGCCCGAGGCTCCGCGTTCTGGCGCCCTAGATGGCGCTGGTTCCGGCATGGAACTCTCCGCGGCCCTAGCCTCAAACTCCAAAAACTTATACAAGTCGGAAAAAGTAGGTAGGGTATTGCTGTCCCGCTCAGCATTCTCGCGTTCGAAACGCGAGCGAATATCGTTAGATAGTTTGCCCAAGATAATGTGTACCAATAAAAATGACCACTGGTCCACCGGTAGTCCCAAAGTACGCAGCGCGTTACAGGCCACTGTAACGGGCGTTAATAATTGCAGGCGCAGTTGTGCCCGATTGGCCACCCGAGGCAGGGCTAATAGCTGCGCCGCATGTGCGTCGGCCAACAGCCGAACGTTCTGGTAACGGGAATTAAGCAGTTCCCAGGCCGTGTCATACTGGTCATCCTCCACACGGAGGTGCTGGATGAGCGACCGCGCTTCATCCTCCAAAGTTGAGAGAAGGTACGCCATTTTTTGCGCCTTCGTTAGGTCGTGTCTCGAGTCGACCAACGACTCGAACATGTTTTTAAAGGCCACCCACTCCTCCATCCTACCCCCAAAGTGGGACAGCTGAAGGGTGGGAAGCCGACCAGTTACAGCTGGCCCTTCCGGTCCACCGGATGCGCGAGGGGCGGGACCGCCCGCCTGTCTCGCTCTGATGTGTGCGGCCTTCTCCACGATTTCATCGTGAAAGGCCAGAATCTGGTCATAGTCCTTGAGATGGCCTGCCCAGACCTTTGGGTCCAAACCACCCTCGGTAAGCACCGCCATGGCTGCTTCCGTATTGGCCAATCTCGTACGGAGCTGTTCCGCTCGCTCCAGAATAGCAGTGTCCCTGTCCGTACGGGACAAGAGTGCGCTGGCACTAGCAGCCCACCTAAGTTCATTGGCGAGCGTCGCCCTTGCGGAGGTTATCTTCGACATTGCGTTAGACAAGAACAAAACGAACCAAAATTAAATAACTAAATAAATAAGTCCGACAAGGGCACAAACCAAAATTCTTAATTTTTAAATACAAACAAACAAATCAAAGTACTATCTAATAGTAAAATTGACACAGACTCAAATATTTATTAATGGCAAACAAACAAGATATAATACTAGTCCGACAAGGACACAAACTAAAATTCTTAATTTTTAAATACAAACAAACAAATCAAAATACTATCTAATAGTAAAATTGACACGGACTAATATTTATTAATGGCAAACAAACAAGATATAATACTAGTCCGACAAGGGCACAAACTAAAATTCTTAATTTTTAAATACAAACAAACAAATCAAAATACTAGCTAATAGTAAAATTGACACGGACTAGTATTTATTAATGGCAAACAAACAAGATATAATACCATCCAATAATATGATTAAGACGGCCCAATACTTATTAATTACAAACAAACAAAATTATTTTATTTCAAATTTTCTTGGGAAATAATGTTTACCCTACCTTAATAACAAACCAAAAAAACGAACAATATGTGGGCCCGTAATCAGAGCCGTTAACAACTACGCTCTGCTACCAAAAAATGTTGGCGCAGATAGTTAAGATTCCGTTCTGATATCAAGAGATTTTGTGACTACGCTCTTGGTACGAGTCCGGCAATCTCACCGGCCACAAACAAACACACAAACAACCTACGCAGTCTGCTACCACCCTGTATATAGGTACAGGGACCTATTTTAACCTAATTTAACCTAATTATGAGTTGAACTTAATTCTAATTAAAAGTAGTTACACTAATTATAAAACTCACCGCTTCCACGCAGTCTTCAGGCAGCCTCGCCTGGCCTTCGCGTCGATCCTGAGGTCCTCCTCAGGGGTGGCGACGGCCTTAGGTCTCTGGGTCCCAAGGTCAGTGGTGGGAAGAATTGGGTCCCTAAACTAACCTCCCCATGAGCTCATGTACGTTGCCCCAAAATGAATACGTCGTATTTATTACACCACTTCTATAGCACAATAATTTTCTTGTTCTTCTTTGGACACTTCAAGATTATTCACATAACTATTTTATAAGGCCGCATGGCACGCGCTTCACAATTTACACAAATCACTGTTCTTTACGTAATACAAACAATTTCGGCTTCACGCCGTTCCAAATAAATTGTCCACAAACAATAAACGACAATTCTCACGAAACATTCGCTTTATATATCAAAATTACAAAAATAATGCTGCCATAGCACGCGAGGGGACACACCCAAGTTTTTACATTTTTAACTATTTTGACGTAAAGACAATGATTATTTTTCTGGTCGGGCAAAGACAATCCGCACACGGGATATCGATGAATCGATAATCTTGCCCGTGTTTGTGGAGATCACACGCAGATGGCGCTAGTCTCCTAACAAAGCACTTTTATTCAAAACACCTATTTCAATCGCAATAACAAAGTCCGAGTCTGATAACGCAAGAGTCTCAGAAGTTCCCGTCATTTTTATGAAATTAGAAGCATCGGTTGAAGATGAACTTCATTCTTCGACAATATTTGAAGACAACGAAAAAGATGTTATTAGACAGGCAATTAAAAAACGGAGGGACTTTTGCCTTCGACCGATTAACCTGGCTGCCAACATATTGGATCCTAAGTTTATGGGTTCAGGATTGAACGATGACCAAGAAACTGAGGCCAACAATTTTATATATGACCAAGCACGATTGCTTGGTAAAGATCCAGTGGCCATAATGACGAATACAGCTGAATTCAGAACAAAAACCGGGTACTTCGGCAAGTGTCACTCTGCATGGGTCACTACTGAAACGGTAGCCCCTCATTTATGGTGGCAGAGTTTCGCATCAAAGCAAATATTATTTCACCTGGCATATAGATTACTAAGCGTTCCGCCAACTTCAGCAGCTGCGGAAAGAAATTGGAGTTTGTTTGCGAACACTCATTCTAAGTCTAGAAATAGACTTCAGCAAGATCGAGTACACAAGCTCATCACAGTGAAGCAAAATTTAAAGTATTTAGACGACGCAGAAAAACCTAATAATGATTCTGACACAGAGTTGAACTTTGAATTCACTGGATTTGGCCAAGAACGCGAAGTAGACGAAGATGATGAAGACAAAACAGAGCTCATAGAAGGATCAGATAATGATGACTGATTTATGTTATGATACTATCTTTAAAATAAATAAAAATCGAACATTATATCACACTTTTTATTTAGTCATCTCATATAAGACTGTATTTTAAAACCATTTTATATTCTGTATTACTGTGTTGTAGGTAGATGAACAAAATCTGTTAAGCTTCGATGATTCTAAAACTTAAAAGCGTATTTTTTAAGATTAGAGGTTATTTATATGCAATAAAATATTTCTGACGTTACTGACAATAAATGACAATAAGTGACCGGTCAAATTGGATAAATGTCCAATGTGCTCGGTCAGATATGTCGGTCATATATAACCTGACGGTCACTTTACAACTCTATTCTCAACCATGTAAGGCAAGTCATTAACATAAACTAAGAAAAGGAACGGTCCTAGAATTGAACCTTGGGGTACGCCCCTTTTCACATTAGACCCGTGTGATTTTACGCCGTTTATATCAACAGTTTGAAGCCTATCTGTTAAGTAAGATTCTATTAATTTAATTGACTTATCATCAAAACCGTATTGACGAAATTTGAGCAAAAGTGTTGGATGATCAACGCAATCAAATGCTTTAGAAAGATCGCAAAATTATCCAATTGCATCATTTCTGTTTTCCCACGCGTCGTAGATATTAGTAATAAGTGCTACTCCTGCATCGGTGTTTGATTTTCCAGCAGTAAAGCCGTATTGTTGGCTATGGAAAAGATTATTGGTCTTAAAGTGAAGTAGCATTTGATTGAGCATTATCTTTTCACCTTTGGGCACCTATCCAACTCTTAATGCGTGTTATAGAATAGGAATATCAAATGGTGGAGAAATTCGACATGCGAGGCTAATCACATAATAGCTCAGTTGTTTAGAACGTGGTCGTATTTGAACCGAGATCGCGAGTTCAAGTCCAAGTTCTTTTATTCCTTTGGTGTTGCGAAACCTTGCTACCAGATGGCGCCACTGGTTTGAACTTATGTTAAAGCTACAGTTTTTTTATACAATATGAATCATTTTACTGTCTGTCACCAAACCTCTTGACAGCAAATCACTTTAAATAAATGCATGATGCAAGATATGAAGTTGTTGATTTTTTTTATTATATTTTTATGAGATTATATACCATACACTTTTTATCGTATTGTAAAAAAATATATTTCAGTGAACAACTGTAGTGAACAAAACGCTCCGTCAAAGATGCATTACCCATCGTGTTGCCATTGTTGCCAGATAGCGTAAAAGTAAAATACTTTTTATATAGTGTACAAACGTCCATAAAATCTAAAAAAAATATTTTTGTACCTAGTCTAAGGATTTTTTCCTACAAAATGACGTAAAAATACTTGCTGCGACACGTAGTAGTAGATCTAACACATTATTTACTCGTTTCTGTCGTTATGGTTATAAACTCACGAATGTTCGGTGGTAGCTGATTCCATAGCCTTACTGCTTGCACGGAAAAGGAGTGAATATAGGTAGTGGTGCTATCTGTTGGGAAATGAAGGATGGATTTACGGGCAGATCTACAAGAAGCGTCGACAGAAAGTGCGAAAGAAAACAGTTTTTTCTGCACGGAGTTAATGTACTAAATTCACTAATAAACTGACTACTAATGGACTGATTAGGGGAGAATAGATTTGAGGCTATACATTTATCCGACTGCGTCAGAAGGAGGGTTATGTATGTGAGTACCTATTGGTATAGTATGTACTCACGTATTGGCTGGGAGCAACGGCTTAACGTGCCTTCCGATGCACAAAGGAGCTTGAGAAATTTTTATGCCACTTTTGGGCACCTATCCAATTGGTGTCCACCCTCGGGGATACTTGCGAAATGGCTAGTTATGCATATTCCCAAATGAGCCACCGAGCTTCTCAACCATTCTCAACATCCTGTAAACCTTAAGTTTGACTAGACGTATCTTTACTTGGCTTATATTTCTAGCTGACCAAATATTTAAATTAAATACCATTTCATTTTGCCTAAATTTAATTACATTTTGAGCTTTTGACACGAGAAGAAGATTACTTGCCTTTTTTAAATACCAATTTAATTTTTATTTTATCATAAACACAGTATGATGTAAATGTAACGAATCGTAGGAGAAGCTGGCGCGCATGGCCATGCTGCAGTACGTGACGGAGTCGCTGGCCTACATGGTGTCGGGCAACATGGACGCGCGCTGCGCGGACTACCACCTGGAGGCCGCGGTCAGCAAGGTGTTCGCGTCCGACGCGGCCTGGGCCGTCGTGGACGAGGCCATCCAGGTGCTGGGCGGCATGGGCTTCATGAAGGCCACGGGGCTGGAGCGCGTGCTGCGCGACCTGCGCATCTTCCGCATCTTCGAGGGCACCAACGACATCCTGCGCCTCTTCGTCGCGCTCACCGGCATCCAGTTCGCCGGCTCGCACTTGCAGGTGCGTACCGTTTTACTTTTCAGTAGACGTGTCAGGCTAGACTTCGTCGGTATATATATATATATACTGGCTGGGTATACAGGGTGGAATCGAAATCGTTAGCATCCTTTTAAATATCCACTACACCCATGATGCAAGGTAATGTGAGCCTATTAAAACGTCAATCAAAAGTCGTCATTTTTATATTAAAGAGAACCTCTAAACATGCGTTAGACTCCTTGATAGACACCATTACTGCAATTATAAATAAAAAAACTTATCGTCATAAAACTCATGAAAAGTAAATTAATTATAATAGTATTAATTTCATTGCGTCGTCGTAGATTCCGTAGTACCTAACATTCATTCTCTCAATCGCTCGCGTGACATATCGCCTTTCCCCACTCGACTTTAAACTTTGTCCACGCAACTTAGTCTGCTTTAGTATGCCGGCCGCGCGCCACAGCTGGTGAGTGTACGTACCAGCGCCGGGGTCATAGCCCTCTCGCAAGCGCGACGCGCGATGTTTTGATACTTTATTTTTCTTACTTTTCGATACTTTTTAATTACTGTACTAATTGCAGTATTGTTACTGTAAAAATATTCTTTAAGTAATTATGTTAATAAATTAAATTAATGCCAATGATTTCAAATGCTCCCTGTATATACTGGCCTGCAATATGCGATACGAGTCAATATTTTTCGTAATTTATTAGTTCGTTCGGATGTGATGTGTCGCAGGAGCTGCAGCGCGCGTTCAAGAACCCGACGGCGCACCTCGGGCTGATCTTCAGCGAGGCGGGGCGGCGCGCCTCGGCCGCCGTGGGGCTGGCGCGCGGGCCCGGCATGGCGCCGCTCGTGGCGCCCGAGCTGCGCGCGCCGGCCAACGAGCTGGCCAAGGCCGTGCAGGAGTTCGGGCGCGGCGTGGAGGCGGCGCTGGTGCGCTACGGCCGCGGCGTGGTGGACGAGCAGTTGGTGCTCAACCGGCTGGCGGCCGCCGCCATCGACGCGTACACCACGGCCGCCGTGCTGTCGCGCGCGTCGCGCGCCGCGCGCCTGGCGCTGCCCGCGGCGCCGCACGAGCTGCGGCTGGCGGCCGCGTGGGCCGACGAGGCGCTGCCGCGCATCGCGCAGGCCGTGGCGGACACGCGCGCGCCGCGCTGGCTAGCGCAGGCGGCGCGCCTGGCGCAGCTCGGCCGCGACGTGTCCGCGGCGGGCGGACAGCCCACGCGGAACCCGCTGGACGTGTGACCCCGCCCGACTCATGTGTAGTGGATTCGAATAGAGTAAGTCGTAACATATTTATTTTTGATAGGTCAATATATCTCATTATTATAGTTACCTAACATATTTTGTTTCATTTTCCTTAACCCGCTTTTCTTTCACCCGTATTTTTTTTATTTATTGATTTTCAAGGGAATTAACTTTCAAACAAAAATTTGAATGGATATCGGAGAGCCAATATAAGGTTCCCACGGATAGCAATAGACTAAATATAACTATCAAACAGAGCACATATTAAAATCAGCATTGATCTTACACCAATAGTCTAGTCATAAATATTATAAAAAAGAAAAGAAAAATTCTATTGCAAATAACATTTATTACTTTTACAATGCGTTAGTTTAATACATAAATATTTAATAAAACAATTTAAAATAAAAAAAGCTTATTCGAAGTGGTCTCCATTGGCTGCAATACAGTCCTTTAAACGTTGAGGCCAGTTATCAATAGAAGCATGCACTCTTTTCATGGGAAAATTCTTCACTGCCAATTGTATGGATTGTTTTAGGGACTCCAAATTATCATGACGTTTAGAGCAAACCGTACTCTCTAAAACTGACCATAAATCATAATCCAGCGGATTAAGATCGAGACCAGACGACGGCCAGTCTTCGGCTCTGATGAAGTCGGAAACTTCCGATTCCAACCAAGACTGCGTGGACTGAGCTTTGTGACCCGGTGCCGAGTCTTGCTTAGAGAAGGACCATTCTTGGTTATTGAACATGTCGTTGTAAAGGGGCTTAACTACCTTCTCAAGAATGGTATTGTTACGAAACTGGGGTTCGGTATTTGGAGAAAAACGCCAAGCTTCGTATGAGGGATTTATTCACTACGGAACCCTAAGTTGACACGTGAAGATGGTCCAAACGTCCAAGGTCCAAGTCGCGTAGCAGCTGAGGTCCAGGTATCTCGCCAAGGTAGTCGCAGGTACTTCCACTTGTCGCACTAAGGTAGGTTTCCTTCGCTTCGAAGTGATCGCTTTAATAGCTCGTATTGAACTGCCGTGGCGCACCCAACGTTCCCTATTTATATGCGCCATCGAATAGGTCCACATTAATCTCGAATATTCTACATAGTCGACGAATGTGTTTCGAAGCATCCAGGCGTCGGGTATGTATGTGAGTGTAACATGGTTAAGCAACTCTAGACTTTATGACACAAGACATATGGGCCAATTTGGCTTGCACCATTCTATCGTAGTATTCGTTCGCGAATATTGTTCAGGAAGATTCTATCTCGTTCGCGACACTGCCCCCTTCTTAGAGGCGCTCGTCCCGAGCGTCACTATTGCTGCCATGGTAACGTGCCAGACGGTCTATGTGCACCACTTTAAGTGCTCCTCTTGGTTGACGTTGGATCCGATAGGTCACGTCGTTCATTCGCGTGATGATCTTATATGGACCTCCCCATCTTGTTTGTAATTTCGGTGACTTTCCTTTCCGGCGAATCGGGTTATGAAGCCAAACTAATGCTCCTTCTTCAAAGCCACTTGTGTTCGTTCTTCGGTCATATCTAGTTTTCATGTTTTCGCTTGCCTGCAACCCGTTTTCGCGAACCAAATCGTACACGTCACTCATTCGCTTTCGAAGATCAGATACGTAGTCTGGCACAGTATGTGGAACTTCTGGTGGCCTTCCTGTCAGTAGATCTACAGGTAATCTAAGTTCTCTACCGAAATTCACCTGAGCTGGGGTTAGCTTCGTGCTTTCGTGTTCCGATGTCCTATAAGCCAGGAGGAAAAGCGGTATGTACTTGTCCCAGTCTTTCTGATGTTTGTCAACCAGTTTCGCTAAATGTCTCTCCAGCGTCTGGTTAAATCTCTCCACCATGCCATCAGACTGAGGGTGATATGGGGTGGTCCTAGTTTTATGTATTCCCAACAGTTTGCAAACTTCCTGAAAAATTTGCGATTCGAAGTTCCTTCCCTGATCTGAGTGTATTTCTAGTGGCACACCGAACCGACAGATTACTTCTTCAACCAACTTGGAGGCTACTGTTGTAGCTTCTTGGTTAGGTATAGCAAATACTTCTGGCCACTTGCTGAAATAGTCCATGACGACCATGAAGTACTTATTTCCTGATTCAGTTACAGGGAACGGTCCGGCAACGTCAACTGCAATTCTCTCCCAGGGCGCACCAACATTGTAAAGTTGTAGACCACCGCGAGTTCTTGTTGCTGGGCCTTTCACGGCTGCGCAAGTTGTACATTTGCGGCACCAATCCCGCACATCTTCCCGGCAATTCAACCAGTAAAACCGTTCTCGAATTTTTGTTAACGTTCTCTTGACGCCAAGATGTCCACCTGTTACACCATCATGTACTTCACGGAGAACGTCTTTCACCTTATCCCTGGGAACAACAACCTGTAGATGAAAGCTTCGACTTCCAAAGCGTGTGCCAGGGCATCTTTAAGAGAGGCATGATGGCGAAGCTTCACTGCAGCTCTTACCTCCGTATCCCTTATACCATCCACGAAGGTTTGTAAAATGTTCGTGTCCACCGTTCTAGAGTCAGCAGAAGGAAAGGCTTTACGTACGAGCCCCTCAATTTCCAATGCCCATTGTTGTAGTCCTTCCCCTGAACGCTGAATTCTGTCACGCAGCTGGGCTCGGAAAACGTGTTCAAGGTGACGTTCTCCATACCTGGCTTCAAGCGCCTCCATCAAATCTTTGAAGGTGCTGCCAGAGCTAGGCAGTGCCTCCAGGACTGATAGAGCTGAACCTTTTAGAGCCACAGTAAAAGCTGTATGGCTTTGTTCATCGGTCCAGCCGTTTGCACCAGCGACGGTCTGGAATTGCTGTTTGTATGCGGCCCAGGATGTTGTACCGTCATATGATGGCACTTTCACTCTTAGTCCCTTAATTTCACAGTCGGATGCGCTAGGGATTGCTCCAACTGTCTCAAGGCGCAATACTTTCTTTTGAAGACCAGAGAAATTAGTCTCCAAGTCGATTACTCTATGGCACTTTCACTCTTAGTCCCTTAATTTCACAGTCGGATGCGCTAGGGATTGCTCCAACTGTCTCAAGGCGCAATACTTTCTTTTGAAGACCAGAGAAATTAGTCTCCAAGTCGATTACTCTATTTTCCACCTTGTTTTCCAAATCAGTCATACGATTTTCCACAACGTCTACATCATGACGGATCCGCTCCACTGCTTTATTGAGCTTGCAGACATTCCCCAAAACTATTTGCTGGTCCTCACTCAAGCGTGAAAATCGTAAATTTTGTGTCTCTTCTATGCGTTGAAGTCGTTTTGTAGTTGCATTTTGATTTTCACTTATGCCTTGTAACATCTGCATTAAGGTGTTTAAATCCACTGATGCCTCTAATGTACGTGGTACTGTTTGGTGGGCGTGGCCAGTAGGTGTGGTCTGGCCAAGTTGGGCGGGGCCAGTGGGCGGAGCTTGAGGTCTGGTGGGCGTGGCTTGAGGTCCGATGGGCGTGGCTTGACGTCCAGTGGGCGTGGCTTGAGGCCCGGTAGGCGTGGCTTGAGGTCCAGTGGGCGTGGCCTCAGGGTCAGTGGGCGTGGCTTGAGGTTCAGTGGGCGTGGCTTGAGGTTCAGTAGGCGTGGCCTGAGCCACGCCCCCTTGAGCCTCCATGGCACGCTGGGCCCTGGTCCTGACACCTTCCCTGGTGGTATCCTCTTCTTCCCTCGGAAAAACTGGCATCTCCAAATCCCACTTCTGACACCAAATGTTACGAAACTGGGGTTCGGTATTTGGAGAAAAACGCCAAACTTCGTATGAGGGATTTATTCACTACGGAACCCTAAGTTGACACGTGAAGATGGTCCAAACGTCCAAGGTCCAAGTCTCGTAGCAGCTGAGGTCCAGGTATCTCGCCAAGGTAGTCGCAGGTACTTCCACTTGTCGCACTAAGGTAGGTTTCCTTGGCTTCGAAGTGATCGCTTTAATAGCTCGTATTGAACTGCCGTGGCGCACCCAACGTTCCCTATTTATATGCGCCATCGAATAGGTCCACATTAATCTCGAATATTCTACATAGTCGACGAATGTGTTTCGAAGCATCCAGGCGCCGGGTATGAATGTGAGTGTAACATGGTTAAGCAACTCTAGACTTTATGACACAAAACATATGAGCCAATTTGGCTTGCACCATTCTATCGTAGTATTCAATTCAATTCAAATTCAAAATATCTTTATTATCATAGGATATTTATAATATCTCTTAATAATAGTCACTTTGTTTTGTTTTGCACAAATGTTGACGTCAAATCGTTACTTAAAGCTAAGTTTACGCCGCTTCCTAGGCGCAAGTGCAGAAAAAGCGGCAACAAACTGCACTGCACGTTTTCTCCAAAGACGTCAACTAACAAACTAAAAACTTAAAATTAGTTATATAGATGGACAGAGATTACATTGTTTATTATGTCATAATTAAATTGAATTATAAGAATTACGAAATTTAAAATAATGTCAATTTGTAAATTTAGTATGTACCAATGTACCTAAATTATGACATGTCTAAGTATACAAACCTTTAAGAGGGACCCGCGCCAAGCTCAAGCCAGACCTTTTTGTCTTTAAGATAGTCATCGGTCCTATAATAAGCCTTCTCACAAAGTACTTTCTTTACATGAGCTTTGAATTTTCTGTCTGGCATATCAAGGACCGATTCTGACAATTTATTATAAAAAAGTATACACTTCCCCATAAAAGGTCATAATTAAATTGAATTATAAGAATTACGAAATTTAAAATAATGTCAATTTGTAAATTTAGTATGTACCAATGTACCTAAATTATGACATGTCTAAGTATACAAACCTTTAAGAGGGACCCGCGCCAAGCTCAAGCCAGACCTTTTTGTCTTTAAGATAGTCATCGGTCCTATAATAAGCCTTCTCACAAAGTACTTTCTTTACATGAGCTTTGAATTTTCTGTCTGGCATATCAAGGACCGATTCTGACAATTTATTATAAAAAAGTATACACTTCCCCATAAAAGACTTACTGACTGTATTCAGCCTGTAATACGGGCTAACTAAGTCATTCTTATAACGTAAATTTCTATCTGTAATATCACTTACTTTATTGAACATGGAAATATTTTTCCTTACATACGAGTACATTATATTTTCAAATATGAATTGTGATGCAAAAGTAAGTATACCTATTTCCTTGAATAATTCCCTCAGTGAGTCTCTCGATCCTAAACCGTAAATAGCACGAATTGCTCTTTTTTGTAAAAGAAAAATAGTCTAAATGTCGGCTGCACTCCCCCATAGAAGTATCCCGTAAGACATTAGACTGTGAAAGTAACTAAAGTAGACTTGTCTAGCAGTTGCTACATCTGTCAATTGTCTTATTCTCCTAACAGCGTAAGCCGCAGAGCTAAGCCTATTAGAAAGTTTAGTTATATGAGCGCCCCATTGAAGTTTCGAATCAATTGTGATTCCTAAAAAGGTAGTACTTTCAACCAGATCGAGTTTCTGGCCATTAATTAGTATGTCAACGCAGGCTTGATTCACATTAGGAAGAGAGAATCGAATGCATTGGGTCTTGTTCGCATTTAACATGAGGTTATTGGCCGAAAACCAATCAGAAATTAAAGATAAGGTGCTGTTCACCGCGCTAGCATCACTGTTATGTCGATCTATTTTAAATATTAGCGAGGTGTCATCAGCAAACAGCACCATGTCAGCCTCTTTCTCAACCATGTAAGGCAAGTCATTGACATAAACTAAGAAAAGGAACGGTCCTAGAATTGAACCTTGGGGAACGCCCATTTTCACATTAGACCCGTGTGATTTTACGCCGTTTATATCAACAGTTTGAAGCCTATCTGTTAAGTAAGATTCTATTAATTTAATTGACTTATCATCAAAACCGAATTGACGAAATTTGAGCAAAAGTGTTGGATGATCAACGCAATCAAATGCTTTAGAAAGATCGCAAAATGATCCAATTGCATCATTTCTGTTTTCCCACGCGTCGTAGATATTAGTAATAAGTGCTACTCCTGCATCGGTGGTCGATTTTCCAGCAGTAAAGCCGTATTGTTGGCTATGGAAAAGATTATTGGTCTTAAAGTGAAGTAGCATTTGTTTGAGCATTATCTTTTCGAACACCTTACTCAAAACTGGCAGAATAGAGATAGGTCTGTAGTTGCCAGGGTCTGTTTTTTCTCCTTTTTTGAATAAGGGGATTAGTTTACTACATTTCATTAAGTTAGGAAATATGCCTTCATCAATACATTCGTTAAATATGAAAGCTAAATCGGCAGCAATTATGTGTATAATATGACTTACTACGGCTACTGACATGCCCCAGTGATCTTCTGATTTTTTAAAATTTAACTGTTTAAAAGCATCTATTATATCGCTAGGGCTAACATGCTTAAAATTAAATTTAGAATCACAAGGGCTAACATTACTCTTAAGCAAAGCCTCAGCACGCTGGGCGCTAGAACTCACATTAGAAGTGAGTTCCAAAGGAATGTTAGTAAAATAATCATCAAACATATTTACTATTTCTTCAGTTTTTGAAGTATTTTTACCACTACATTTGATTCGGCAAATATTTTCTTTGGTTTTATTTTTACCTGTTTCCTTATTTATGACACTCCATGTTTCTTTAATTTTATTAGGAGCATTATTTATTTTTTTGCTAATACTATTCGACTTGGCTCGTCTACAAACTTTTTTAAATATTTTAGAATAATTTCTAACATATTCTATAAAAGAAGGATTAAAGTTATATTGTTTTTGGGCATATAGATCATATAACCTGTTTCTACTTATGTAGATGCCGGTAGTAGCCCATTCACTAAACTGTGATTTACTATGAACTACTACTCTTTTTTGTTTCAATGTTTTAGAATACTCAGAGGAAACAGTACTAAATAGTTTATTATAATGGTCGTCAGGATTATTTCCTGTATATACCACTGATAATAATTTGTTATCTAAATTATTTTTAAGTTTTTTTATGTTTTTAGAAGTAATCGGTCTACACAAGATCTTATCTTTTCTCAAATTACTGGTGGACTCTTTGACAAAAGCTACATATACACCAGAATGATCTGAAGGCAATTTGTTGATAACAGATTTATCACAATATTGAATATTACTAAAAAAATTATCAAGACATGTGCCAGATGTAGCTGTAATTCTGGTTGGCTCAAAAAATAAGTTTTCTAATCCATAACACTTAAAAAGATTTAGGAATTGTGTGCTCTTTGGATTATGTACTAAAATATCAACATTAAAATCACCGCAAATAATTAAATTCTTTTTACTAGTTGAACAGGACTTAAGGACCTGGTCCATTGCTTTTAAAAAACTTTTGAAATTACTATCTGGTGGACTGTATACACAAACAATTATATGATGATCAAGCTCGGCACAGGCCACCTCACAACAGCGCTCAACAGAATGTCTGACAATATCCTTCCGCTCTTTGCTACGGAAAGAATCTTTTATAAAAATTATAGAACCCCCTCGTTGAGCAGACTTTCTGTTAAAGCAGCTAACAATATTATAGTTGTTTAGGCTGAACATCATCTGACTCTCATGCAGCCAATGTTCAGTCAAACATAAAATGTCCACATCCATTTCTTTTAAAACTAATTCTACTAATAATTCTTTGCCGGAAAGACCTTCTAAATTTTGATGAAGTATTCTTAATTCATGAGGCCTTCCCGTTGTCTGAATGGTCAGTTTAAATCTGTCGTCAAGTCTACAGAATTACCGTTACATAAACTTGGTAAGTCTGTAGGTGTCTTAAAACTAGAATCTTGTTTACAATGTAAACTCGTCCAAAAATTAATATTATTTGCTATCAATGTAGCAATCTTATGTCTAAAATATTTTGAAAGATAAATATTATCTTTTGTCACATGACATTCACTTATAAAATTGTAAGTGTCAAAAAACACTAATTTATCACTATAACGACATGTCATATTATGTATCAAAGTATTGAGATAGTGTATGATTTTGTTAGTTTTTGGAGACTGGCAATGTAGATATGGGAACGCACATAATATTATTTTGCTTACTTCTAGTTCAGATAAATAATCCATACAGCTGATTATTTCTTTCTTTCCTACTTTGTTACTATTGCCTATTAATAATACAACAGTAGATTTACAATTCAGTTTGGTTGATTTCATTTTATCTAAAATTTGAGTATAGGTTGCATCCGGGAAGCAGTAATTTATACAAGTTTTATCTAGAATTTTGTTTAACATGCAACCCATATTGCGACCTATACTGTCAGAAAATACTATTGTATTACATGGAGGGTCAATAAAGTCAACACAATCAGACACATTACTACACAAACTACCGTCACAAGGAGAGAGCTCTGGTGTGGAGACACTGATGGTGGGCTGGGTGAATTGCCCGCAGGTACATTGCTTAGTTAATAAATCAAGAGTTTCTTGATTGTACCTGCTGTCGTTAATCAATTTCTCCACAGTCAGCATGTGTTCGGTATTTTGTTTTTGTTGGAGGTCATACTTAGAGAATAATTTGGAATAGTCCTCCTGCAACTTAATAATATGAGATTCAAGTCTAATCCTGTTGTCCTCATATGACTCCTGACTTTCCGCCAATTGTTTATTACATAACTCTAACTCTGACTGCAATTTACAATTTAATGAACTGGATTTTAATAAACATGATTTCCTGAGATTAATTTTTAATTTATTATTAGTTTTCTTAATTTTTTTGGATAGTTTTACATATTTTTTAACTTGGTTATGACTAATCATTGATTTTGAGATATCTAAATCAATACTACTCGATGATGTCTCACTAGTGAGATCAATAACTGGCGAATTAGTTGAGGGAGACATAGCGACACTATCAATGAGCTGGTCATATAGGCTGGACACCTCTGCTGACTGACGCATCTGGGCATCTTGCTCATAGCTATTAATTTGTCTGTATGCCTCGCCCAACTCCTTTTCTAATTCAGTAGTACGTCTGAGGGTCTGCTCATACGTATCACCACATTGGCGGAAAGAATCTATTTCTAACTTTGATCGGTTCAGCTGCTCACTCAAATCATCACATAACTGAAGACTCTCAGAGAGTTTTTGTTCAAGTCTAATGTTGTTATTTCGCATCAATACATATTCGCGTTCATTATCTTCCCTTTCCAGTAATAATTTCTCGTTGTCTTCTTTTTCTGCCTTGAGCTCGAGTAAGACTTGCTTCAGCTGGATTTCCAGTTGTCGGGCAGTCTCAGCACGGGTTGAGGAGGACATATTTTACAAAAAGGGACAGATGTAATGTCTAGGGAAGATAATAAAGGCTAGAATTGCACGATAAAGCTAGCAAAACCGATCACCTAACTAAAAAATAACAATAACATAACCTAATCTACTTTGTCAATTTACATCAAAATTAGATGTGTTTATGTACGATAATTTTCGCAAATATGAAAAATTGTGCACAAAGGACGCTGTGTTTTAGTGAAATATATAAACGGGATTAAATATTGTACCGTTCTTACCTTGTAAAAGTTGTAAAAAGCCGGTAACAATTTATACCCACTGAACGTCAACTTGGAACACCATTATTTCACAAAATACACTAAATTTACACAAACAAATTATGAATTATGTAAGCACCTATCTTATTTTACGATTAAATAATATTATTTAATGAATTAAACTATAAAAATATTTAAATTTACAATATTAAATACGGAGCAATAAAATTGACATATAAGCTCCTGGGTTGCCAGCCGCCCGCGTTCTTCGTTCGCGAATATTGTTCAGGAAGATTCTATCTCGTTCGATTTTACCACCCTATTCTTTTTTAAATTATCAGTTAAGAAATGACCAGTAAGTCTCTTATAGGCTGCAAGTCCTAAGTCATCTTTTAAATACGCGACATGGTCCTAGGTGCTATCTTCATCTCCCGTGATCTCTAGGTTTTTGAATTATTCTGATTTCAAGTTTTAGGTTATGTCACCTATAATAAGCTTATTCATCGTTCGTCGTACTGACTTAAGAAATTGCGTCTACTAGAACAGCAAAATAAATCACGTCGAAAAACAAATTTAGATGTATTAATGCCGGCCGGATATTCGGTTATCCGGCCAATGGCCACGCCGAACATCCGGTATCCGGCCGAACCACTATTCGTTGCAATTTAAAAAATAAAGTTTTGTGAACTAAGTATATCGTGTAACATATCAAATGAAAATGAAAGTATTTGTACCTAGTTAATTAAAAGGGACCTTATATAATAAAATATTGGAATATAACATTATTAATTATAACTTTAAGAATGTAATGAGACTACAGAGACTACTGATGCAAATATGGTAGTACTTTATTAAATAAAATTGTATACCGCTTATCGTTATTCTGTGACTTAACAAGAGCGCGGTAGCGTGCTGACGCATTTCGCAGCACTCAAATTGCTATCGCACGCTGTAGCGCAGGCGGAACAAATGCCGTTTCGTGCTGATAGACGAGATCCAACCCTATGGGTTGGATCTCATCTATGATTTTGAGTGCTGTGGAATGCGTCAGCACGCTGCAGCATGCTGCAGCACGCGATCGCATGCATTCCGCATTTATATGAAAGTGAGGAAACCTCGGTAACATCTACATTAATGGAGGATATATCAGCAACAGTAGGAAACGTAGGTAAGTGAGTCAGGTGAGAAGTATTTACCAAGATTAGATGAGCTCAAAAATGTTGAGCTAAAATACTCTAAGCATTACCAAAGATAATATATTTACTAACGTAACAGATACCCAACGTCATACTAGGTATTGGAGGGTCCGTAGGTAGACGAATGCAGTAGGCAACATGAAAACAGAAAAAGATGGCAGCACACGCGACTAGTAAATCCCTGTATTTAATTAAAAGTGTTTAAAAGCAGTCACTAGATGGCGTTTTTGAGAAAAAAAATATTTAGGCTAGGCAAGGAAAGATCTTGGACAAGATATTTGTAATATATCCCAACAATAACATGCATATTTTAATTTCTAAAACGGCTGAAATTTTCACGCAAATATTCAAAGGGATTATAAGTAAAAATAGAATGCTAAATTCATCAGCTACAACTCAATTCAATTCAATTCAAAATATCTTTATTATCATAGGATATTTATAATATCTCTTAATAATAGTCACTTTGTTTTGTTTTGCACAAATGTTGACGTCAAATCGTTACTTAAAGCTAAGTTTACGCCGCTTCCTAGGCGCAAGTGCAGAAGAAGCGGCAACAAACTGCACTGCACGTTTTCTCCAAAGACGTCAACTAATAAACTAAAAACTTAAAATTAGTTATATAGATGGACAGAGATTACATTGTTTATTATGTCATAATTAAATTGAATTATAAGAATTACGAAATTTAAAATAATGTCAATTTGTAAATTTAGTATGTACCAATGTACCTAAATTATGACATGTCTAAGTATACAAACCTTTAAGAGGGACCCGCGCCAAGCTCAAGCCAGACCTTTTTGTCTTTAAGATAGTCATCGGTCCTATAATAAGCCTTCTCACAAAGTACTTTCTTTACATAAGCTTTGAATTTTCTGTCTGGCATATCGAGGACCGATTCTGACAATTTATTATAAAAAAGTATACACTTCCCCATAAAAGACTTACTGACTGTATTCAGCCTGTAATACGGGCTAACTAAGTCATTCTTATAACGTAAATTTCTATCTGTAATATCACTTACTTTATTGAACATGGAAATATTTTTCCTTACATACGAGTACATTATATTTTCAAATATGAATTGTGATGCAAAAGTAAGTATACCTATTTCCTTGAATAATTCCCTCAGTGAGTCTCTCGATCCTAAACCGTAAATAGCACGAATTGCTCTTTTTTGTAAAAGAAAAATAGTCTGAATGTCGGCTGCACTCCCCCATAGAAGTATCCCGTAAGACATTAGACTGTGAAAGTAACTAAAGTACACTTGTCTAGCAGTTGCTACATCTGTCAATTGTCTTATTCTCCTAACAGCGTAAGCCGCAGAGCTAAGCCTATTAGAAAGTTTAGTTATATGAGCGCCCCATTGAAGTTTCGAATCAATTGTGATTCCTAAAAAGGTAGTACTTTCAACCAGATCGAGTTTCAACATATGTCCAATGGAGCAGCGGATAAGAAGACTAGACTTGGGAGTAATATGATCCGCGTTCGATTCTCAACTGAGATTAGTATAGCATTTTTTTTTAATATTTATTAATAAATTCTTAATACTATGTAAATAATATTAATTGAAAATATATGTCCATGCTAATATGATTCTACTAAAGTTTTTTATAATATAACGTCTAACAAAATATACTGAAACAGTAATAAATAGTTAGTATTACGAGTATAATAGTTTAAATTAAATTAAAGCTACATAATATATATCTTTTTATAAATTAAATCTTATAAGTACCTCTAAGAACTAAAACTAAAAAATTACAAATTATGTAATCCCACTAAAATATTACCCCTCGGCAGCGTGGCCAAAAGGCTGGCAGCATTGCCACGTTGTATGGCAATGCTGATTCTTTGTGCCAGATAATTTCCAGCCCTTTGGTCACTAGCCCAGTCAATGGGTATTTTTGCCCTACAAAAGGTGGCGTAGAAAATGTTTTGACATAATATTGTTAAGGTATGGCGGCCTAATAAGAATCCAAGTTTTCGACCTTCTAGGGCGCATGCGCGAGCCACCATCTTGGATTAAAGGTGCCGAAATGAGGTTTATTTAAAATAATGTCATAACCGCTTACTATATCACAAAAGTGTCTATGAGAGGTATAAAGAAGACAAAATTACTTACATTTTTTGCATACATGTTTATTCTGTAAGTCTAATAGATAAAAAATTACAAACGATGGAAAAAATAATATTTACAAAAATCATTCAATGTTACTCTGACCTTATTAGTATCACTTGTCGCGTTCTACTGTGTATGACGCAGGCTCATAGCGTTGAAAATGACATGTTTAATACATTTATTTACCCGACTGCGCCAGAAGGAGGATTATGTTATTAGAGTGTATGTATGAATGTATATTTTTTGGCACGCTCTACCGTGCTAAGCCGTTTAGGCTAAACGGCTTGATAGATTTAAGTTTGACAGGTATCGTTAGATTCAAATTTATAAAATCCAATATGGCGGATTTTTGGCGCCAAATTATACACTTAAAATATTTTTTTATTCAAAACCTATCGCGTGCGGTATCAAACAAAAGGATTTTATAAGGGGATTACAAAAATATATGCAATATACATGTATAAATGTAATTTGGAATGAGAAATTCTGGCGCAAGCCGCCATCTTGAATTAAAGGTGCCAAAATTAGGTATATTTTAAATAACGCCTCAACAGTTTACTATATCACAAAAATGTCTATAGGAGGTACAATGAAGACAAAATTAATTACTTTTTTATATGCGTGTTTATTCTGTAAGTCTTATAAGTAAAAAGTTACAAGCGACGGAAAAATATATTTACAAAATTATATTTAACTAGCTGACCCGGCAAACGTTTTGCCATATAAATAAAAATAAAAAATAAATTTAGGGGTGGACTACCCCTAACATTTAGGGGGATGAAAAATAGATGTTGGCCGATTCTCATAGATACCGGATAAGCACAAAAAATTTCATCAAAATCGGTCAAGCCGTTTCGGAGGAGTATGGCAACGAAAACTGTGACACGAGAATTTTATATATTAGATTTAAATTTTGATTAAAAATTGTAGAAAAATATTTTTTAAAATTTTTTGATGGCCCGGATAGGTTAATTTTAACTTTTTCACTCTCCTCGCTTGAATTTTCTGTCTCATTGTGTATATAATATACAATTGGGTTTCCATGGTGAAATTTTGTCGTTATAAATGTCCTTTTCTGCAACTACATGCTTTGTTACATCCTTTTTTACAGTGGCAAGAAATTACATTAAAAAGCGTCTAGGGTGCTGCTTTTTAGGGTTTGGTACCCAATGTTTAACGATTGCACCAAACGGGACACTATTACTGAGACTCCGCTGTCTGTCCGTCTGTCACAGGGCTCTATATCTTGAACCGTAATAGCTAGACACTTGAAATTTTTACCGATTATTTAGTACTGTGGCCGCTATAGCAACAAATACTAGAAATAAAAAAAGTGAAAAAAATTAAGGGGTCGTCGTACAAAAAACGTGGTTTTCAGCGTTTAAACTAGATCTTTATAATGGCATTTACTAGATACTTGAAATTTTGACAAATAATGTATTACTATAGCCGCTATAACAACAAATACTAAAAATAAAATAAAGTTAAAAATTAAAGGGGGTTATCGTACAAGAAACGTGTTTTTTTCAGTGTTTTTAGCTCTATCTTTATAATTGCATTAATTAGATACTAAAACTGTTTACCAATTATGTATTACTATGACCACTTTAACAAGAAATACTAAAAATAAGATAAAGTTAAAAATTAAAAGGGGTTGTCATAAAGAAACGTGTTTGTTTCAGCGTTTTTCACTCGATCTTTATAATGACATTAACTAGATACTTGAATTTTCAATGATTATGTATTACTATGACCACTATAACAACAAATACTGAAAATAAGTTAAAGTTAAAAATTAAAGGGGGTCGTCATACAGAAACATGTTTCTTCAACGTTTAAAAATATTGAATGGAGGTGTAAGAGTCCGACTCGCACTTGCCCATTTACTATCTTTTTAGAGGAGAATGACGGCATTAAGTTGCGCGTTTTTTTCAACAATGAAACTAAATTTTGCCATTGTAAACCCAAGTTTTTAGAAAATCAGACAATAAGACAGAAAATTTCAGCTAGGAGAAAGAAGAACTCAAGATTAACCTACTCGGGCTATAAAAATAAAATATTAAAAAGGGTTAAAAAATTATTGCTGTATAGTTTTTATTCAAAATTTAAATTAAATATGATTTTGTAAATATATTTTTTCGTCGCTTGTAACTTTTTACTTATAAGGCTTACAGAATAAACATGTATTGTAAAATGTAAGTAATTTTGTCTTCTTTATACCTCCTAAAGACATTTTTGTGATATAGTAAACTGTTAAGGCGTTATTTAAAATATACCTAATTTTGGCACCTTTAATTCAAGATGGCGACTTGCGCCAGAATTTCTCATTCCAAATTACATTTATACTTGTATATTGCATTATTTTTGTAATCCTCTTATGAAATCTTTTTGTTTGATACCCCACTCGATAGGATTTGGATAAAAAAATATTTTAAGTGTATAATTTGGCACCAAAAATCTGATTTTTGGATTTTATAAATCTATTATTTACCCAATGTCACTCTCAAAATTAAGACGAATCTAACGATACCTGTCAAACTTAAATCTATCAAGCGGTTTAGGCTGTAGAGTGTGCCAAAAAATATACATTTATACATACATATTACATACACTCTAATAACATAACCCTCCTTCTGGCGCAGTTGGGTAAATAAATGTATTTAACATGTCATTTTCAATGCTACGAGCCTGCGTCATTCACAGTAGAACGCGCCAAGTGATACTAATAAGGTCAGAGTAACAGTGAATGATTTTTTGTAAATATTATTTTTTACATCGCTTGTAACTTTTTACCTATTAGACTTACAGGATAAACATGTATGCAAAAAATGTAAGTAATTTTGTCTTCTTTATACCTCTCAAGGACACTTTTGTAATATAGTAAGCGGTTGTGACGTTATTTAAAATAAACCTCATTTCGGCTCCTTTAATCCAAGATGGCGGCTCGCGCATGCGTCCTAGAAGATCGAAAACTTGGATTCTTATTAGGCCGCCATACCTTAACAATATTATATCAAAACATTTTCTACGCCACCTTTTGTAGGGCAAAGGCCTTTTTATAACCCCACTGACTGGACTACACGGGATACTTCGGATAATCTTGTGGACAAGTATTTAAATAAATTATGGGCTGAAGTACCCCACGGACCAAAAGTTTCTACCCCAAAAGGTTCAAATATGTAGTTTATTCCGATGTCTATACATATTTGCGCCTCTTGAGGCTCTCTGCTGTGGCAGCTGCTGCGCCGGCCTTTGACTTGGTGACCTGAACATGGGTCGGTGCCAGGGTATCCACGCAAGTGGCATCCCATACTAAGGGTCGCCCCAATCTCCAAGGCACCAAGGCCATCCCGTCCGGCCTCTTGCCATCATCTCTAGCCAGACCATTGGGTTCTAGAGTCGCGGGGATATTGATGGTGGCAAGATAACGGAGGATAATATTATTAAGGGCTGCATGACGCCCTAAACGGCCGGCACTCCTGGTGCAGGAAAGTCCGTGGAGTCCAAGTCCATCGACGGTATCCCCGCAGTGGCATGGATGTGGGACTACACATACATACATACTACATACACTACTACTGAAACTATTTTAAGTGTGGATTCAGTCCATGATACTGAATAACTTTCCCCAAGGAACACATCGCAATATGAACAATATTTTTTTGACTTTTTAGTCTTACTGTATTCTGTGCTTTTAATACAAACTCGGATCAGCTGATCGCCCAACTTACATGGGAGACCAAAAATTATTTTTCAAATTTCGATAGGTATACCTAGTAGTAGTACGTCAACGTACCTATAACAAAAACGGGATATCAACCCGAAAGGGAGTTAACGTACTTACCAACGTGAACAACTTTTACATTTACTACTAGCAGTCCACCCCGGCTTCGCCCGTGGTACACACATAGCCTATGTCACTCGGGAATAGTGTAGCTTTCCAACGGTGAAAGAATTTTTTAAATCGGGCCAGTACTTTTTGAGCCTATTCATTACAAACATACAAAAATAGGTACAAATCTTTCCTCTTTATAATATTAGTATAGAAGTATAGATAATTTTTATCGATTTTTAATAGGTAACTTTTTTGTAGAAAGTAGTTCAGTATCATGGACTAAATTTGATTAAAAAATTTGGACACTGTTTAAAAAGCCACCCTGTATAAGTATATTGCACATCATTTTTAAATAATTTTAAAAATTGGTTTGAAATAAAATGCAAAAACAAAAATCTATCCATTCGCGCGTTTCGTCTCGTCCGCCCCGTAGCGAAAGATGTTGCCGCCTCGTGCAATGCAATGCAGCGTGATGAGTGCACGAATCGGCAACGTTTGCTTATGCGATGCGGCCACAGATGCGATGCGAGTGACTGCCGACTCTGTCGATGATCGCTTGCGTCTCAACCAGTCTCAACAGAAATATTATCTACCAGTCTACGGTAGACAAAAGTGTAGAAAACGCCATCTTTGTGACTTTTTCAAAAACATTTACATGAAACAAATAGCAGGTAAATTGTGCTTTTCTGTACACGTAATTTAATTTTGTAAAAAGTGACACATAAATCGTTGAATATGCTTTAAAAATTGTTATTGCAATTCATATAAGATATATTTAAGTAACTAGTAATAATATTATTTTATCCAAATAAAAGTAATAAATGATTTTTATTTTTGAATTGAAACCTATGGCGCCATCTAATGGTGGCGGAAGAGAATTAATCAGCTTTACTAGCCGATGATACGCCATGGCATTACAAATTGATTTACCTACCGTCGTTTGTAAGTACATATGTTTGCACGTGTACGAAATCTTCGAACATTATTTTCACCCGCTTCAAAACGTCCAATCTAGGCGTGCGGCGTGCGGGTCATGGAATCAGTGAACTATATTATACAACGAAAGAGTAATTACAAACATAATCATGATATGGCCCCACGTCAATGATCGTCGCGCGACTGTCGGCTACAGCGTCATGAAATAACATACGTACCTATACCTATATACTTGAATGTACTTTCGATGGGGCATTTTCAGCGATGACAGCCGAGCGATCGATTACACTTCCATAGTATTATAGTTCATCGTATCGAATATAGTCCGGTCAATTTAGACATCCGAGGAGGTTACAAGTTACAATAATTCGCACCCTGCTCAAAGTTGGTATTGGTAGGATTGTTCAAAACACCATCATAAGTGAAATCTAAAAAGTCCTCATCGATCCGATACCCTTTTTCGCAATTTTCAGCAAAACAGTAAATTTTATCATAAAATTAGTTGAGACCACAGAAGTAGGTAATATACTACAGAATCCATCATCATGAAGTATGACTTTGACGCGAGCAGTTAGTCTATAGTCGACAACCGTGTGAACGTCTGGAAACCGTAGAAATTTTAATTTTATTATGCCGTGTTGTGCTGTCCCCACGTGCAAAAATGCTGTTGGACTTAAGAGTAAGCAGCATGGGATTACATTTCATCTGTAAGTACCGAATTCAATACCTAATCAATTTCTTTAATAATTATTTTTTTTTCATTTAATGTAAATGTCATACAAAAGGGCGAGTCCATTTTGTGAGTGTTGCCAGTATAATCAAAATATTTTCCCGGATTGTACTTTTTTATAGTAATAGTTTTTAGGATAATATTTTTTTAAACAACTGTCACCGAAAAGATTTCAGGGTCCATGTATTATATTTTTTATAGTATTATTTTATTTTAATATCTACATAAAGCTAAACTTAAATTATCACTGACTAATTTGAATCACTCATTGACATAGTTGTTTGACCTGTTCCTGGATGACTGTGGAAACGACTTTATTGGAATGTATAGGGGTGGGGGGGGGGGGGGGAATCTGAAAGTTGAAGATTTGAAGAAATCTGACGTGGAAGGGGTACAGCCTGGCTAAACGGTAGCACTTGGAGATATTTTTTTTTAATGCGGCCACACCGACGGCAACTCGTAGATTGACGACTATTTTTTACAGAATGTGGCGAGAAACAATTAAAACACAGTCTCTTGAATTGAATAAACTCTGATCTCCCTTGAGGAGACTGGTTTTGAAATTGCGGATACAAATATAATAAATGTTGGCCTGGACACATCACGCAAGCTATTTTCTTCTTCTCATCTTGTACTGTGGCATGAAATGACTTTTGTTTGGGAGCTGTTTTATTGGGAGTACTATTATAAGCCGGTTTCTGTTATATAAGCAAAACAAAGGGTTTTATTGTTATAAGTAGTTATAAGAAAATTTGATGCTAATTACGTCTTAATATTTTACGGGATGGACGGAGTCTAAAACTGCATTGATTTAAAGGAAATAAAAGTAACAAACAAATTTGACTTCACAAATTTGGACAGTCACCCAATGGACAAGTGCCATCCCGCTCGTTATAATTAAGTAGAGCGAGATAGTAATGTATGATAACGCTGGATCATTACTCGATAAACGCTGTCGCCGATGATGGTACTCATTTTTACGCAACTAAATGAATGACTAGCTGTGACGTCACCAAAATTGTAACCGTAAAGTAATATTGTTTTCTATAGGTCATGGTACGAATTGACAAAGTAATATTAAAACAGTACTGCTACATCTAGCGATAAGTCCGCCTTTGTACCAATATTTTCTTTGTGTTTGTTATTTTTATTTTATGAATTATTATGGTGCAATAAAGATAATTTGTATTGTATTGTACTGCTATAAGAGGTCATGATAAGGCCCCTGGTCAATCAAAATAATTCAAAATGGTACAAGCGAAACTAGGCCTTATGCCTTTTACGCATAAAGACTAGAGTTGTCTTATTTGATCGTTGTAGTCATACACACATATACCTACTATATTTTATAACTAATACAATCCCGTATAAATAATTAAACCTTGATACGCTCAAGACCTGAGACGTGAGCTTCTTTTTAAGACTCGAGCTCTTTTTGAAACACGAGTTCCATTTTATTACTTGAGTTTTCGTGAAAGGACTGGAGCTCGGTTCGACTCAAGACTCGTGAGTTTTGTTAGTACACCGAGTCTTGTAAAATTGAGTCGAGTCTATCGAATTAAGACACAAAGACTCGAGTTCTTTACATCTCTGTGAATAGTTTGCGCGAGAGACACTTCCAAAGTGGTAAAATGTGTGTCCCCCCCCCCCCCCCCCTGTAACTTCTAAAATAGGAGAATGATAAAACTAAAAAAAAAATATATGATGTACATTAATTACCATGCAAACTTCCACCGAAAATTGGTTTGCACGATATCTAGTAAGTAGTTTTTTTTAATACGTCATAAATCGTAAATCTATTATTAAAACATCGATCAAAGTTACAACGAACTACAAGAACTTTTATATTATGTTACTTGCTGCTACGGAATCCTTCATGGGCGAGTCCGACTCGCACTTGGCCGCTTTATTGGTCTAATTTGATTAGACTATAAATTAAACAGGGGACACCCGCGAAAAGCCCATCGAATATAGGACAAAAAACATATATATATATATATTTATTAGAATCGAAGTAAGACTAAATACAGCAGTCGGCGTCAGACGTCGATCTGCAGCGAGGCGTCCCAGGCGCGCGCGTTGACCTGTCGCAGCGTGGCGCGCAGCGCGGCGCCCGGGCCCAGCGCCAGCGTCAGCGGGAACTGCGAGCCGCGCGGCCGCGCGTACAGCGCGTGCAGCGCCTGCTCCCAGCGCACCGCGCGCGACACATGCCGCGCCAGCGTGCGCCGCACCGCCGCCGCGCCGCCGTACGCGCGCGCGTCCACGCACGACACCACCGGCACGCGCGGCGCCTGCACCTCTATGGTCCGCAGCGCCTCGCGCAGCGCGTCCTCCGCCCTGCTCATGAGCGGCGTGTGGAAGGCGCCCTCGGTGGCTACGCGCGCGCTGCGTCGCACGCCGAAAGACGACCCGTTCTTCTCCAGCCACTTTAGAGCCTGATGGAAAAAGTCGTTTTGGAACATAATGTTGAATTCTCAGAAACTTGTTGAATCTCATAATGTTGAATTTTGAATTACTAAAATTGCAATACGAGTTGCGACAAGAAAGAAAAGGGGCGGGGCCTGTGAATGGCGCGTGCCGTTCGCGCGTGACTCTGACCAATGGGAGCGAAAAAAACGGTGACAAGATCCGACGCGTTTGTTGTGGTGCATCAATTGTTTCGTGTAAATAAATCAGTACGTGTTTTTGTGCTGTGGATTACTCATCGTAGTACGATGATCGTACACACAGATATTATGAGTGCATAATTATATAGTATGATACAGTGATACTGTAATTGTTTATTGAAAAATCTTTTTAAGTGCAATTATGTTACACCGGTAAAATGTTTTGTTGCAGGCAAAGGTTATCGTTTTATAAAAATATTCGTTCTTTTTCCAGCGAGGTTCCCGTTATTAATATAAAAGTGATACAAAAGTATTACAATACAAATTTGTAATTCATCAATAAAAATGATTATAATACTTTCTCATTGTTTTAATTCTGCATTTATATAGGATCCGAAACATCCGCATCCGCATCCGCATCTGCATCCGCGGATGTGAGCCTCTTAAAATCCGCATCCGCATTCGCATCCGCGGATGTGAAAAAATGGGGATCGGCAACATCCCTGATCCCTACCCTAGTCTTCGATTTTTAGAGAACGGAAGAAATAAACCTCTCAATTTTTCTATCAAAATGAAATGCTTCTTTTTTATCGTATGCAATACGATTAAAATATTAAATGTGTTTGGGAGACGGGACTTCAATTTGCGATGATACCCTTCACATGAATTAGTAGTTCTGTGAACATTATCTGCACAGCTTAACAAATTGTGGTCCTTTGTCAGTAATTTTCATAGTCCAGAAATAAATGCATTTTCGGTGTATTTGGAGCTATATCTTTAAACACATGGCAGGTGGTCTGCATGTGCATGGAATGTTAAAAAATAAAATAAAATGTTAATAGTAGATTGTTATTATAGCACCGAGTGCTTATTTGTAAAAAGCACGAGTGCAATATAAATTATTTAATGCGCGGTGCATAATCTGCTTTTCTTCCAACTACTGCAAGTAAAGCTTATTGAAGAGGATTGTGTAGCTGGAAAAAATTCATACAAAAAGCGATAACGGTTCCCCTCTTAAGCATAGGGTATCATCGCAAAATGTCCCTTACGCAAAATGTCCCCTAGTCGCAAAATGTCCCTTGCGCAAAATGTCTCTTTCGCAAAATGTCCCTTGCGCAAAACGTCCCTTTCGCAAAATGTCCCCTGGTAGCAAAATGTCCCTTTTCCAAAATTTCATTATTTTTATATAATTATTCGGTCGCCGCGCTCAAAGCCCGCGATAAAAGCTTTCCAATAGCTTAAAAATAAATAAATAACCTAGGTTAGGTAGCGGACCCCGGGCTCTGAAGCATTACCTACCGCTGAGGATGTAACTGAGAATACGTTCAGATGATGATGATTCAAAAATGAGACAAATGACAATAAATACAGCGATGAAACTGAAATGATGAAATCTTCTACATTACGTTTTTTTTTCAGGAAGGCGAAAATTCTAATTTTTTTTTATCATTGCAACATTTTAGCAAATTTTTTTATAATGGCGTTTAAAATTTAGTTAATGTCACATAGTGACATTTAAGTAAGCATCTGTCAATTGTATGGGAGTTTTTGGCGGAAAGTTAAGGGGTTCGGTTGGGGTTTGCTTGAAATTATTTTACAAATTGTCCACTAAAAAGTGGACTTTATAATATGAAATTGGTGTTGTTTGGTGTTATAAATGCTAATGACATGAACAATGTGTGAAATAGTTAAAGTGGACAGGCATAGTACGGCTGTAGTGATATTTATTATGCGGACTGTGTGGGCGTCTTCGGGCGTCGTCCGCCACTCAATCGTCTATGTAAACCAGTGGACTCGTATAGATTTGTCGCCAGAAGCTCCCTTGCAGCAGTCAAAGGCCTACACCACCCTTTGATTGTCTTGTTAGGATTAGAAATAAAAAACAAAATTAAAGATAGGCTCTAAAGAACTTGTATCCAGAGCCCTAAAATTATTTAATAAAAAAAAATGTCAATTGTATGACGGTTTTTAACGCCTGACATGACTGCCGAAGTCAGTCGAACTAAAACGACGTTAGACGAGTGTTAGGTTTAAATAATGTGTTCTCATTTGGGCCCTCTTTGTTGCAGTGTCATGTCGCAAAATGTGTACAGCGGCTTAAAATTAATTTAAACAAGCATAGCACTATAATTGTTAATAACATTTAATAAAAACATATTTTACGATTAAAAAACTACAAAAACCTTACGTTTTCTATACTTAGGTTTTTTATAATTTCCCATATGATAATCCATTTTTTATACCGCCATACTTACTGAACGAACGAGATGTCATTAATCATTCCATGCCTATGGAACTTAGGACATAGCATAATTTTGATAAACAAATTCAATAAAACGCCATCCAGTCAACAAGTTCTGACCTAACCTAATGCGTGTTATAGAAAAGGAATATCAAATGGTGGAGAAATTCGACATGCGAGGCTAATCACTTAATAGCACAGTTGTTTAGAACGTGGTCGTATTTGAACCGAGATCGCGAGTTCAAGTCCAAGTTCTTTTATTCCTTTGGTGTTGCGAAACCTTGCTACCAGATGGCGCCACTGGTTTCATCTTATGTTAAAGCTGCAGTTTCATAAACAATATGAATCATTCATGTTCGTTCATTTCATTGGTCAATCGCGTTTTGTTTCACTGTCTGTCACCAAACCTCTTGACAGCAAATCACTTTAAATAAATGCATGATGCAAGATATGAAGTTTTTGATTTGTTTTTATTATATTTTTATGAGATTTTATACCATACACTTTTATTTCTATAATTATCGTATTGTAAAAAAAAATATTTCAGTAAACAACTGTAGTGAACAAAACGCTCCGTCAAAGATGCATTACCCATCGTGTTGCCATTGTTGCCAGATAGCGTCACTGCTATTTCCCAATGTAGAAAAAGTAAAATACTTTTATATACAGGCTGACTTTTAAACCACCAGCCAAATTTTTGGAGCAAGTTCAGTCCATGATACTGAACTACTTTCTATAAAAAAGTTATTAAAAATCGATGAAAATTTTTTGTCCTCCCATAAAAAATCCGTTTGACTGAGCGCTGATTTGTATGAAAAGGGTAATTTTTATTTTAGTTTTTCGTTAATTGTTTTTATGGAATGTAGTTCAATATCATGGACTGAACTTACTCCAGAAATTTGGCTGGTGGTTTAAAAGTCAGCCTGTATAGTGTACAAACGTCCATAAAATCTAAAAAAATCTTTTTGTAATCTAAGGATTTTTTCCTACAAAATGACGTAAAAATACTTGCTGCGACACGTAGTGCAACAATGAGGGCCCAAAATGTTTGAAGCGATCTAACACATTATTTCGTTACAGAATTTCTTGATTTGGTCGCCGCGCTCAAAGCCCGCGATAAAAGCTATGAAATAGCTTAAAAAAACGCGCAATTGTTGTCTCTGATTTCAATGGTAATTTTATTATGGAACTATTAGGTTCTTTTGATATAAACTATTTTAAATGTAAATAATTTTTTGATAAGGCCGATATACTAAGTATGAAGTTTACGTATATATACATATTTGAAGATATAAAGAATTACGCACAAGGAAAAAGTAATAGAACGATTCTAATGACTGGAAAATGAATAAGATGTGGTGGTCATAGAAAAATATTTTCAAAGTAATGCTTTAGTGAAAACGCTACCAAATAAAGGTTAGTAACTGTCTGTTAAACTCTGATTAGGTATATGTAGGTATTCTTCTTCCGTTATAAGTATATATTTGCAAATTTTTCTCATAGACAGAGATGAAAAGAAGTATGTGCTACACGGTGTACGGTAATAGTTTTATCTCGGGCGATATACTTGAATCCCTCGCTTTACTCAGGATTCCACTGTAAAATCCTCGCTACGCTCGTGATTCTACTGTGGTATCTTTCGTTTCGCTCTGGATTCAAAGTAGTGCCCTCGCGTTAAAACTATTACCTTTACGCCTTGTAGCACAATCTTCTATTTCTTTATAACCACTAGACGCGGCTGCCACTTTGCTCTTTCTAAAGGTATTCAGCACAGATATAGATGTAGTATATCTGTAGTATTCAGCCATATAAATCGCTTTATTTTCAAATGGCATCTCACATTGCTAGACGACGGCACCAATGGCTCAACATGCTATTCGATCGAACTATGAACGAGCTAGTGATATAACACTCGCGGTCACCAATCTAAACGTAAACCACACTTGAAGTCGCCTACCGTGCGCGAGCGTTAATAAATAAATGAAGAGCACAAACCTCCTCATCGCCAGCGACGACTTTGCAACTTGGATAAAGATAGTTGGCGATCTGCACGACGGGGTCGGGCACGCCTTGGGAGAGCGCGTGGTCGCGTGCGGCGTGCAGCGCGCGCGGCAGCTGCGCGTCCGCCGCCAGCCACACCGTCAGCATGCCGCCGCGCCGCTCCTGCGCGGCCGCACGCATGGCCGCCGTACGCAACTCCAGCAGCTGCAGCGCGCGCTCCAGCGGCAGCGCGCCCGCGAACACGAGCGCGGCCACCTCCCCGAGCGAGAATCCGGCGACGCCGCGCACGCGCTCTAGCGCGCCGCGCCGCAGCTCACGCGCGCGCTCCAGCGCCGCCAACGCCGTCACCACCACGGCGGTCTGGCAGCGCCGGTCCAGCTCCGAAGCCGGGCCCTCCGTGCAAACGCGCCACACGTCCCACCTGATGCCCGAGGGTACTCAATGTAAGACACAAGTTTGGAATCCCATGCCCAAAGAACACATAGATCGAATCGAAAACATTCAGAAGAAGTTTTTTAAATACCTTTGCTTTTGTCTAAAAATGAATAATAAGTCAGTGTTTGAATTAAAACGGCAGCATTCATCCATGGATGTACACGTCTGTTTCCATGGCCATACAGTTATTAAAAATAGCCTATTTAACGTTTGACATTTTGACGTTTGATATGACATACCGGCGTTATAGACTTTTAACTTGTCATTTACAACCCGGTCACAATATCTGTGCACCTCGCTGGAATGCGACGCCCCTCCTGCTTCCCCTGTCACCTCTCCGCGCAGCGCACTCCCCGGTGCGACAGTACGGTTAGCATCTTCGTTGCCGATACACGTCCCGATAATTTTGATAACTTTTTTTCACACCGTACCCAGACAGCCGATATAACGTCACGAGGTCAGGTGCACAGATATTGTGGCCGGGTTGTACTCTTGGCTTCTAAAATTTGGTTGAATGAGATGCTCGCATATTAGGTCCTTACATATGAAATTGCCGTTCAGTATCAAAAAAGTGAAACAAGTTTTTTTTAATGAAATTATTATTTAATCAATCGAAGTATGCGCCGTTGTTATCGATACACTTCCGCCATTTTATAGGCAGATCATTGATACCTTTGGAAAAAAAATCCTGAGAGCGAGAGTCTATGAACTGTTTGAAGGCGGTTTTGACTGCCTCATCAGATTTGAAACTTTTTCCTTGTAAAAAGTTATCCAAATTTTGAAAAAAGTGGTAATCGGTTGGGGCAAGATCTGGAGAGTATGGTGGGTGACGCAGAGGTTCCAGTCGTAGCTCCTCTAACTTGGCGATCGTTTGATGTGCAGTGTGTGGTCTAGCGTTATCCTGAAGGAGCAGTGGGCTAGAGCAATTCATCAGTCTCGGTTGTTTAATGGCGAGCTTTTCCATCATTGTTTGCAATTGTTGGCAATACAAGTCTGCAGTAATCGTCTGGCCTGATCTCAAGAAGCTGTAGTGGATAACACCAGCACTGGTCCACCAAACACTAACCAGAATCTTCTTTTTGGTCAGTTTTCGCTTAGGGCAAGGTTTTGCCGGTTCTCCAGGGTCAAGCCATTGTGATGATCGCTTCCGATTGTCGTACAGGATCCATTTCTCATCACAAGTCACGATACGGTTCAAAATCCCCTCATTATTGTGGCGATTAAGCAAAGAAACGCAGCAAGCAACGCGTGTTTGTTGGTTTGCTTCAGTCAATTCGTGCGGTACCCACTTTTCGAGTTTTTTAATTTTTCCGATTTGGCGCAAGTGGATAAGTATCGTATTGTCACTTACGCCGAAGGCTGCTGCTAATTCAGAAGTGGTTTGAGATGGATCCGTTTCCACTATCGCCTTCAATTCTTCGTTATTCACTTGAGTATCAGGTCGTCCACGAGGCTCATTGTGTAAATCGAAATTTCCAGAACGGAAACGTTGAAACCAAAAACGCACCGTTCGTTCGTTAGCGGTGCCTGGTCCATACACGTCGTTAATTCTTCGAGTCGTTTCTGCAGCACTGATGCCACGGTGGAACTCGTATTCGTAAATACCGCGAATTTTCAATTTGTCCATAGTTGTTGTTATAGCAATGTTGAAACTCAAACAAATGATGTTAAAACAAATGAAATAAGAAATTTTAAAACAATATTTTTCTGGATTTATTTCGAAATGAATTTGAATTTGGAATTCCTAATGAAACGCAAGATATTTGATTTTGAAGTTGCCAGTATTGAAAATCGGCAATTTCATATGTAAGGACCTAATAATAATTTGTTTGGAATCTTTAATTTTAAGTAGTTGGTCAATGTACTAGTTTGATGGCAAGATTCGCCTAACATTGTTGCATATGTGTTTGCGGTCGAATCAGTAATTGTGATTAACAGTTTTACATACATGCTGATGGTGTGTTCCTGATCTCGTTGTCTAAGCAAAAGTGCGATGTGATCTCGGAAGATATAAAGGCTTGGTGAAAACAGCAGTAATTGTAGTTACGGCGCCGTAAATTAGGTAGCTAGGCAATTCTGCTGACCCAATAGCTGGACAGCGCAGTCTGGCTCGTCAAGCCGACTGCGGCTTCTTCAGCCAAGAGTCGACCAGAAGACAATACTGCCGTCATATGGAAAAAGGACGTTTCTACGCATCGACATGAATATATAGACTCGGCGTCTTCCTACACGGCCATGTCCCAGATTCGATTATTCATTCATTCTTCATTCTCATAGACTAAACACGAGAGTAGTACAGAAAGGTCAATATATTTTTACCTACCTACGAGTACGTGGTTCAAATTAAATCCTACATATATTTTAACAAACGCGAATGTTGGTAAGTATGGCTGGATGTACGGATGGGTGTATGGATGGTTGTATGGTTATATAGATTTTTAGATTGTAGACCCACGACTAGCTTTTACGATCTTCACGGAAGGGGAGGCGGCTACATTCTTAATGTGTTTTTTCTTTGTTTTTTTTTTCTTCAAAAAAGTGATTTCTTGCACTTGTATACCTATTAGTTTTTTTTCTTTGTTAGCTATCTATGTATTAATGTATTATATAATCATACACGTATGCTGCGCAATTGGGCGCCAAAAATCCGCCATTATGCTTTCCAAAAATTTTAATATAGCCTATGACTACTACTGGTATTTATTCTGTGCTATGACACTCAAGTGATTAAGATGAATCTAACCACATATAATTTATCAAAATCTATTTAGCGGTGTAGTAGTTACGAGGAAACAGAATCATAGGGACAAACATAATAAAACATCAAAAATGTGTAAGCAGCCATCTTGGATCCAAAATCTGATAGTAGTTTCAAGTTGCGCGGGGCACCTCAAAGGGCTCAGAAATTTTGTAGGTTTTTGTAACAGAATGTAGGGGTACAGCCCCCATATACAAAACTTTTGAGCCCTCTGAGGTTCTAGTGAGACGTTACGAGATGTGACTTAATTTTATAAAGGATTTATAGGATTTTAGGAAACTTTTGTAAAGCATTTATAGCATATGTAGATAAAAAATATAAATATAAACATTTTTAAACGTTTTTCAAACATTAATAACTGAGTAGCAAACAAATAGTTTTTCGATGCATCCATGAAGAAAGTGAAATGTAGGCATATTTATGATGTCTACATTTCACTTCTGTTTTGTTAGTCTATGACGAATTATTCAATCGGTTGACAGATCATTCACTCACTTCATACATCATGGCAGCCGAAATTTGGCAGTCCGTATTTAATTTTCAATCAATGAAATCTAGTTACTTACCGATGGAAAGTTATTCCTTTATATTTTGCTTTATTCTTTGAATTACTAGTGCAGTATCTCAACACACACCATGGCATTTTTGACTAAGTTGACAGTGTTTTCTTTAATGAATCGTGGAGTGTATTATGCGCGTATTGCTAGCGAGTGACTAATGTGAGGTAAACAGTGATAGCCTATGATGAATAGAACACTACTGTTGTATGTGGCGTCTTCTCTAGTACGTAAGTACATAGATCTCGTTGTTTCTACGTTACCTTGCAAATTGAGAAAAATAATGTTTAGTATTAATAAAATTAAAAAGTTTGCTGTGCGAAAGGAATTAAACAATGTGAGAGTTTTTTAATGCAAAAATGTGTATTAAGGCCTATTTACAAAGTGCAAGTTTCTTGCCTGTTGATACAATTTTATTGAAGCAATAAATGATTTGTATGGCTGACGTTCTGTTTAGACCATGCAAGTTTTCTATTGCTTCAATTTAATTGTATGCAACAGGCAAGGAACTTGCACCGTGTAAATGGGCTTTTAGCGTTTGAACTATTGTGATATAATGTAAAATAAAATTTAGTGAATATTATATAACAAACTAGATTTTGCCCGCGGCTTCGCCCGCGTAGATTAGGGGTATGAAAAATAGATAGTAGCCGATTCTCAGACCTACTAATATGCATAAAAAATTCGATAAAAATCGGTCAATCCGTTTCGGAGGAGTATGGTAACTAACACTGTGACACGAGAATTTTATATATAAGATAAATCCAATTTTATTTTTCTTCTTCGTAATAAAAATATGAAATAATACGTACGCAATTAAAAGACGTTTCTGGCTAAAAGCGTTTTTTCTACTCAGTATATTATGAAATGTCTTTTCTTCTTAGAGAATTGTGAATACAGATCCTACAGTATACTAAATAACAAAAACTGTTTTCGTCACAAGCTGCTTTTCAACTCAGTACATAAGATTAATTATAATATATATTGTCACCTCAGATATTTAAGCTTTCATTTCAGTGTTTTTATATAGGTACAATATGTATGTTTATGTATTTATATGTATGTATATACGACGTCCCTTTTAATTAAGTACAAATACTTTAAGGGCTGCTTCATATAAGTAGGAAAAACAGTTAAGTAGCAAAAAATAAGAAATCGGCAGGTTAGTTTTCGAGAAAACTGAATTACAAATTATCCATAAAGGGACACATTAGAACAGCCTGTAGAAGATTTTATGTATCTCGTACTTTTTGTTTACTATTAAAATACGTTGCCTACACGCCCACTTACACAAATTCATTCATTAATGAAAAATGCCATCTGCCGGAATTTGTATTAAATCACAAAATGAGACCATACCTACTTATAGGTTCGATGCGCTAGCAGCTGTTAGAAGCTCTGTCGTAGAAAAGTTGAAATACAGATGGTACATTTCGTAACGTTGCTATTGTGGTATTAGAACGCTTACACACTATCATCAGCACTAAACGCCTGGGTCAAATAATGTCAACAGTGTATTTAGAGAATGTAACCTTATTGTGAGATTTATCGTACACCTTTATCTTTCAGACGAAAAAACTTAATCAGAATACGTGTAACCACTATCATACCATTATTAATATCTTTTTTGACAAAAAGCGCTACTTAGTCCAAATTCGAGTCGCGACATTTTTACTATTTTCATTAGGGTAATTTAACACGGTTGTAGTTGTAGCACGATCCACTTATTAGTCCCAAATTACAAGATTGTAGTTACCTATAACGTACTAGTTCCTTATACACTTACTGCACTAAATGGTAACATATCCAACGTATACGTTTTTCTATTTAACTTAGGTAGGTAAGCCGAAGTAGATCTCAAATCGGAAACATGTATTGCACGAAGATTGAAAAAACAGGTTTTGCTGTGTTAATGTATTCATTGTAATATTGACTACCTACTGTCGCATCTGTACTGTGTGAACTGTACTTATTCTATGCCCGCGGTAGATACTATAATCAAGCGACAGAGCCGTTTGGCGGCAATTGCGGCTTCAGGCGGCTTGCCGTGAAAGGATATCGGCACCTTTTAATCCGAATGCCGAATTGCCGACACGCGATAGATATATAGTCTTTTTTCTCGCTCATGCCTCGTGCATGTCCTTCAGTTAGACTTTATTAGGCGGCCAGTTAGAACGTATTTTAATTACTAACAAAGGCTCTTCCCATTTGTTAGAAAATCAACCGGCAATGAGTTTCGTGCCTACCTACTTACCTAGTTTTGTGTGGAATCCTAAGGGCTTACATATTACGGGATCGGGACCTAGTGAATGTACCTGCGTACCTAGGTACAGTGCATAGTAAAATATGATTTGTGCAGTGTGAAACATGAATTTCAAGCAAGTGTTTGAAGTTGTTTTGAGTGTTAGAATTTGGTTAGAATGCCAGCTTATTTAGTCTTAAATTTCTGAAGGAAGTTCGTTCAGATAATGACGTAACAGATATGTACCTACCTGTTGCATATTATTTGTTACTAATGTAATGAGGCATGTACCTAGCCTAGGTAGCGAAAGTTATTAATTCTCATCATCATCGATCGAAATCTTTATAGGTAGGTAGCCCACGCATACAACGCAATCGTATGTAGGTACCTACCTACCCCTAATCTACCCATTTTCTGATCTTTTCGCTGTTTTATTTCTTAGTAACTAGCCAGTTAAACTGTTTATAAATGAATCTAGAATACCGAGCTAGAACAATGATCATGAATGAATAGGATGGAATTGTAGCTTATGAATGCTAACGATGGTGTGTGTAGTAGGGTACGTGTACCTAGCTGGAGGTAAATAATAATGCGTGTTCTATGCTCCTGAGTCGATAGTCGAATGAATAATTTATTTACAAAATTCGGGTTTATATACAGTGGTTAGGGACAAACAGATAGCCAAATAAGGTAATGTTCTCGTTCCTGCGTTTTGATTGGCTGGCGCGGTGCGACACTGCTCCCGTGTCCCGATATGTTTCCTAATTTGGAGTTGTAGACGAATAGCGCGTGCGATGTAAGTTGATGACCAAATATGGTGATGAATTTTTAGCGCGACGTATTCTGTAGTGGCTACAGTACTCCCTCCTTAGCGAAAGCGTACCGGTAACTTGATGTTCCTTCCGGAGCGAGTTTGTCTTGTGGCGGGAAGAAGCGCTGTATCAGGCGCGACCGGGATGCGTAAACTGGATCGCGCGGGCGGTGTGTGCGATGCGGGCGGCTCGCTGCTGGCACGCGGCGGCGGGTCATTGACGTTATTTAACGCGCGGGCGATTGCGGTTGGAATGGGATTGCAGTGCTGTGTGATGATGATTTGTGATTCCATCAACAAGTCTTCGATTTGTAAGGTCTACGACGAGCTGGTGGTGTTTGAGGAAGTCGGCTCCGATGATAGGCTTCGAGACGTCGGCGACTATGAATTTCCATTTGTATGGACGGCGTAGGCTGAGGTCGAGTTCGAGCGTTTTTTCTCCGTAGGTATTTATCGTAGTGTTGTTCGCGGCGTACAGCTTGAAAGGTAGAGGCGTCGATTGCTGGCCTGCTCTGCGTGGTAGGACGGAAATATTTGCACCGGTATCGACGAGGAATGATAAGCCTGTCTTCTTATCAGTGACGAATAGGCGGTATGTTCCGGCGGCGTCGCTGTTGTCTGTCGATGCGAGAGTTCTAGCTTCCTTGTGGCAGGTCGTCGTAGAACGGGCAGGTGACGTGGGACGCGGTAGTGGGATTCGTGAGCGGTGATGAAAATGTGCCGGACGGTGATGACTCGACTGACGATGTTGATGGCTGTACCCGGTGTTTGACAAAGTGGCGGATCTGACTTTCTTGAGGTGCGCAATTTCTTGTGATAGTTTTCGAAGACTCTGGACGAGCTCTTGATATTCTTGAACGGTCGTGGACATCGTAGTGCTTGGTACATACAGTGCCAGTGAAATGAAGTGCACGATAAAAGTAACGCTGGTTGCGTAGAGATGAGCTGGAGTTCCTGGTGCACGGCGCGCAGCTGGGCAGAATTTTCTTCCGGTGGCAGCTGGACGTGGGTGCGGAGGATGTGGGCTCGATGAGTGCTTCTACATCACTTGCTTAGGACGTCGCGTTGGTTGACGCTGGAGCTGGTGGTCCACGTGTCGCGTGACACGCGGAGTCGTCGGCGGTCACCACTGTATCACGTCGGGGTCACCACTGTATCACGTCGGGGTCACCACTGTATCACGTCGGGGTCACCACTGTAGCTTATGAATGCTAACGATGGTGTGTGTAGTAGGGTACGTGTACCTAGCTGGAGGTAAATAATAATGCGTGTTCTATGCTCCTGAGTCGATAGTCGAATGAATAATTTATTTACAAAATTCGGGTTTATATACAGTGGTTAGGGACAAACAGATAGCCAAATAAGGTAATGTTCTCGTTCCTGCGTTTTGATTGGCTGGCGCGGTGCGACACTGCTCCCGTGTAACGATATGTTTCCTAATTTGGAGTTGTAGACGAATAGCGCGTGCGATGTAAGTTGATGACCAAATATGGTGATGAATTTTCAGCGCGACGTATTCTGTAGTGGCTACAGAATCATGATAGTGTTGCCAATTAAGATTTGAAATTCCCCAAACTCTTGCAATTCTTAATTTAATTTGAAGCAGATAGGTAGGTAGGTACTTAAAAAACTACAGCCTTTTCCATAAATCTTTTAAATCAAATTAAAAACAGGTAGTGAGTACGACAAATGAATTATTATTTTTATTAGAGTTTATTAATTCTTCCATGCTGGTCTGGGAGACAAGAAAAAACAGAACGTACCTACCAGCTGCTTCTCTTCCCCCGCAGATCTTGAAAGCCGATCGAGGGAATGGTCAATAATCTGAATCATATCAATAGGCGATGTGGTTAGCAACCCATCATTATTATGATTTACCTTTATGCCCACCATCACGCTAAAAGTGGCCTGGGCTCTGTCTGCTCCGTTAGGGATAAAGACGTGATAGTGTGTCTGTATTTATTAATAGAAACTTATTTAAGTACCTAGACATTTAGGTAAATTAAAAAAAATATTCATGTAACCACATTGAAGATAAGTTTTTTATTTGCAATAAATAGGGTTAATACAGGTATTAGGAAAATACAATTAAATACAGTAGCTTAACCTATTTAGCCATATTCAATAGCATGCAAATTTTTCAAGCATTATTTAAATATTATTAAATCAAATTATTCATGCATCGAATTCGCAGTCTTTAACTTTATGTTCTAAAAACTCTTTAATTGAATAAAATCTTTTTTTTTAGCATTTGCGCAGGGATGATTTAAATTTATTAAATGAAAGCTCTTTAAGTGCAGATGGTAATTTGTTATAAATATTTTTGCACATTGCAAAAGAGTTATTTTTATATTTTTCAGTTTTTGGTACCACATTTAACACGAGTCTATTACAATTTTTTTTGTTCTGAGAGAGAAGTGTTTAGCTTGAACAAATAAATGCTCATTTAGTTTCACAAAGATGCTTGTTTGTAAAATGTATAAGCATGGCAGGGTTAATATATTGAGCAGGGACTCAAAAACACCTTCATAACGAAAACACATTCATAATGAAAACATATTGAATCTGTGACCGAAATATTACTGTAATACTTATTTGGGTGTTTTAAACCTGTTTTGCTTCAAACACTTATAAAAGTGTAACAGTTATATTTTTCTGTAACCAACCTGTTTGAAAACTGTTTTTACATTTTTCGATGTTTGTGTATTCACAATAAGTCTTTATTGTTATAATGGCATTAACTTGATACTTGAATTTTTTAAAGAATATATTATTAAATTGCTATAGCTAATTGTTTTTAGGTACGGAACCCTTCATGTTAGTTACGCCCTATTTATTACCTAAAACTAAAAACCTTAAAAAATATAATATAATAACTAAAATATATTATTAAAAGGAGTCCCTTTAGGCAAGGTTCCGAAGATACTGGCAGCGTTCCCCCTTTGAATAGCTAGACTGATTCTTTGTCCGAGGTAGCTGCCAGCTCTTCGGTCTCCTGTGATGTCGACTAACCTTTTTGCTATTTCCTTAAAAAGCCTTATAGCGCTAGGGCCCCACGGACCAAGGGTCTCGACACCGAATGGAACAAAATCATATTCGGAGCCTAGACCCCTGTATTTACATGCTTTAGCTTTTTCAGCCGCTTCACAAGCCGCACCAGCTCTGTTGTTGGTTCCATGTAGATGGGAAGGGGCCAGCGTGTCTGAACAGGTTGCATCCCATACCAGCACCCGGCCCATCTTCCATGGAATCAAACTCATACCGTCCGGTCTCTTGCCATCATCTCTTGCAATACCAGTCGGCTCAAGTAGACTTGGCACGTTGACGGTGGCAAGGGACCGGCGTATGATATCGTTAAGAGCGGCATGTCTCGAGAAGCGGCCTGCACTTTTTTGGCATGACAGTCCGTGATGTCCTAGCTTGTCGACATCACTACCACAGGGACATTTATGAGGAGCGCAGACCGGAACCCCAAGCCGTAGACAGGTTGCGATTCGGAGCGTGTCAGGCTCAAGAAATGTTCCTGTATTTGACGAAGGGTATGCGTGAAGCCAGTAGCCGGCCTCATGCGCACCCAAGGCCAAAAGCCTAGCACGCGCCGAACCCGTACTACAGCTCAAAAGATTGTCGTAAGTCAATTTGCAGTTTATGTCGTCCCAGCTCCTCTGTGAATTTTGAGAAACTGGAAAATTTTGACCTGGGCATGCAATTAAGAAAGCGTTTCTAGCTACTTCCAAGCCAGCAATCTCAAAGTTTGAAGGGGATGCCCTTAAAATTTTACTTATGAGATTTGCTGAACTATGGACAGAAGATAGAAAGGCTGGTAAAGCGACACTGGAAATTTTGCGAATCCCTAAAACACCATAACGGATGGGTAGGGACGCTTGGGTCCAAGATTGATCGTTCAGCTGCATATTAAGAATCGATTCTAAACAAATTTTGATTAAGTCGTCTACTCGTGTCAAAAGATCTGGGTGATTCCAAAAGGAGCAGCAACGGAGCACGTACGTAAATTTTGGGACGAAAAGACAGAATTTTAAGATGCAAAGTGCATAATGTGGACTAATTTCAAGGAGACGGTCAGCAGAATTTTGAAATTTAGTAATTGAATTATTAATATATTCAGAAATAGATTCATCAAAAATTGGAGAACCTAAAAGATAAAGGGAATTACTGTTAACTATTTTAATATTTGGAGTCAAAATATTAATTTTTTGTTTTACGTCATTTAAATTTAAGTCGCAGTTATTTATAAAAAGTTCGCATTTGCTAAAATTAAGCTCCAAACCAATGGCTTCAAATTTATTTTTGATTAAAAAAAGGTCCGAAAACACAGTATCCACATCACCTCCTAGGGTTCCGTCATCTGAATACCAAACGTTGAATTTAGAATTTAAAATTTTTATTATCGGATTTATAGCCAAACTAAAAATTACAGGCCCAAGGGGATCACCCTGTTGACAACCTACTTCCGAGGACAATTCATTAGAACGATATAACAATTTTGTTGGGTCAGCGTAACTGAGAAGAAGATAATTGTATATTTCCGGTATATGTTGTTTTATTTCAGTCAGCAGGGTATCCCTATTTACCGAATTGAATGCATTTTTGACATCGATTTTGAGCAACACGTCAGGCTGTCCGTAAGTTAGGAAAGAGCGTAGGGCATGGACTGCTGCCTCACACCCTCCTTTTACACCGAAGCCTAACTGTACTGGTTCAAATTCCGAATTTAATTTTGGTAAAATATGTCGAACAGCAATTTTGGAGGCCAGACGTCGTAGTGTTGATCCAACAGCAATTGGTCTCACCCCTCCGTCCTTTTTGGTGAGGGCAATGAGGTTCGCGCCAAAAAGAATGGGAACAATTTCTGGATTGACATTGCCAGAATACATGAAGTTGATTAATTTAGTGATCGAATTTACAAGTTTACCTGCATCACCCACAGAATGCGATGTCAAGTCTTTCAGATGTTGGGGTGAGATTCCATCCAAACCTGCAGCCGAACCTGGTTTAAAAGATAAAATGGCATTCGAAACATCTTTGTTTTGAATTTGAAGGCATGCTTGCCCTGCTGTTGGTGGGTCGAGAAAATATGGGTTTACTGGAGCTGGAGGATGTTTTGTCCGTAAGGCCTGAAGGGTGTCAGGGGTATCTGGTGATAGCACGTCGTTGGAGAACAAAAGGCGAGCGGCACCTTTGAGATCTCCGTCACTGATTTTATTTTCGATGAGTTTGTTACGATTACGAGGGGCATCATGTTTGATTAGAGTTGCGGGAGAAGGCGAGGAGCTTACAGCACAGTTATTCTTAATCTTTTGTGTCAAGGACAAATTCGGTTCATCAGTTTTTATTATATTTTTTTTATTTATTTATTTAATTTCATTGAGCCAAAAGCTACAATAGGTAGACTTAATGCTAAAGCATTCTCTCCCTGTCAACCTTTAGGAGAAGAGAAACAGATAGAATAGTTGGCGTCTAAAATAGATAGAAACAATCCAGAAATAATAAGTACTTTTAAATGATCATACATAAATATCGTATAAAATAAATATACTATATTTATACATACAACATACTATATAGATACATATACATACATATATACATATATATATTTGAAGATCAGAAAGAAACGATGAATTCTCCTAATTGTAGAAAGATTCAAAAAGTAAATCATGCACTTTTTTCTTGTATAAATGTCTACTAGATATTTGTCTGATGTCCTCGGGCAATGCATTCCAAAGCCGTATAGCTTGAGAAGTAAAGGAATTGGACATGAAGCTAGATCGATAAAAGGGAATTTGAAGCTTGAGCGTGTTACTGGAGCGAAGTTGCCGATCATGCATGTCCGCAAGATATTGAAACTTACATTTCAAGTATTGCGGAGAAAAGGGATTTTTAAGAATAGAGAAAAGAGAACATAGAAGTCTCTGTTGCCTGCGCAGTTATATGTTATATGTAATGTGCAAGTAATTATATAAGTTATAAGTTATATAAGTTATTATATAAGTCTTTATTCCTTTATATGTTATTCATGCTCGGACTGGAAAACACGCGGACAGTTTTATTTCTCTAAGTTGTTCAAGTTTTATTTACTGTTTATGTGGTTTTACGTTTGCCAATAAGTCTGGTAAAAATGAATACTTGTTACACACTAGATGATTCACCAGACACTTATATGGTCCAAGGATCTGTCTACCTAGTCAGAATAAAGCCGTGATATAATGTGCGTATTCTATATTGCGTCTTATTCCATAAACCTATGCAGGTACACGGTACACACATAATGCATGGCCGAAGATCACAATGATCAATCTATATTGCGAACGCTATGCTACCAAAGTATGGGGTGGTATGGGCACGGATATGGGGAAGTACCTATTGGCTGCCGGTATCGTCAAAGCGCGCGGCGCTGTTGCCGCTTTGGGCTTTATATGTGTCTGTGTGCGCGAAGTGGCAACGCCCCGTGATCCGTCGCATAGTTATGCCAATTTAAACCTTATTGGCTGTAACAGTTATAAACACTTATGAACCTGTTTTTGCAAAAACAGATTTAAAGTGTTACAGTTTCTTTCTGTTTTACTTATAAAACATAAATGAAAAACAGTGTTCAAAACACTCTATTCGGTTACCCCAAAAGTCCCTGATATTGAGCGACTTGAAATAAGGTCTACTCGAAATATATGGTGGTATGTTGATAATTGATCTTATGCATCTTTTCTGCGCCTTAAACACTCTTTTTATGTTGGTACCATTTCCCCACATAATTAAACCGTATCTATTTATAGACTCGACATATCCAAAATATGCTGTTAAAGCTGTATCTGTATATATAATTATCGATATTTAACAAACGGTTTACATAAAAGTATAACAATAAGTTAATAACAGCAACTATATAAAATGACTGGCCAATGTCTGTTATGACGCAGAGTCATACATGTACGGCCAGAAATTGGCGACATATATAGCGTCGGCGATTGTATTGGTAGAAAGAAAAGAAAAAAAAAGATGTATTTTCGGGTATCACCTTGAATGTACTTTTGATGAGGTCATTTTGCGCTGGATAATGTGAACACCCACAGTGTTTATAGTTCGCTGGCTAAACGGTGAAGATAGATCTAGTAAGAGTGACAGGCAACAGCTGATTTACTTCTGGCATCCTAGATGCGTAAGCGAGAGACTACGCAGATATAATTTTATAGTTAAACTGAATTGGACTAGTTCTTCCGTTTTATAATCTAAAGAAGAATGATCCTTATCAGTAATATCTAACGGATACCTAGGCTATACAAATAGAAACATTAGATTATAGGTATTACTAGCTTTTGCCCGCGGCTTCGCCCGCGTAGATTCGGGGTATGTAAAATAGATGTTGGCCGATTCTCAGACCTACTCAATATGCTCACAAAATTTCATGAGAATCGGTCAAGCCGTTTCGGAGGAGTACGGGAACGAACATTGTGACACGAGAATTTTATATATAAGATATGTGCTCTGAGTTCTGAGTAGGTATCATTTTAAATTAAACCTATTTAGGATCCTAACCTAGGCTAGGATTACTAGAGAAGAAACTGTATTGAGAATTAGACAGAATGAAATGTCTTACCAGTAAAACGGAATTAAAATTGGACATTAGAGAATTAATAAATTTTGAATGGAAGAATAGAAAATAGACATGTCTAAGTAAGAAGTCATACAGAAGCTACATTAAATATGAGTCATTATAAGGACTTAGTCCTAACTCAAGTAGTACATTGACAATACGCGGCATTGAGTGGTAACCATCAAAACTGTCTGAATAAGTGATAGTCAGTGAAGTGAAATAAACTACCTACCTTTTAGCAACACTAGCACTTATTCTTTTACTGGAATATATATTTTGTTGCAATAAGTTGATACAAAGTTAAGAGGTAAAGAAGTTTTCGGCACTTTGCTGAATTAAGAGTGATGGTTAAGGAAGGAGAACAGTGATCAGTTGGTGGCAGTAGACTAATAATGATTAAAGATAATATTTTACCATGTGCCTACCAAGTGTGTGAGAGTAAGGTTTACAAAATTTGTTTATGCATATATGTAACATTATGTTATTTTTAGACAAGAATTACAAAGCTGAGTTTCATGGAGCAATGATATTGGTAAAGCAGACTTGTGTGGAAGGCAAGCTGGAAAACTATGAAAAGTATATGGAAAATCAGGCGCCTAAGCCACGACAGATGTAAAGCCACAGGTGTGTTGGAGCATGACACAAACTACAAAAATGTACCTATTTGTGATACCTTTAATGTCATCGGGTAAAACATTCCAAAGTCGCGTTACTTATAGAGTAAAAGAGTTACATAAAGTTAGACCAAAATAATTTAATATGAAGAAGCTTACTTACTGGATTGCTGGAGCGAAACTTACTGAAAATTGAAGTTATATTGTGAAGAATGAAGAAAGATATATTTATTTTATTATTACATGATAAGTACTAAAGTAGGTACTTACTAGACAGAAAGAGATATTTTTTAATTGGATTAAGACTAATAGCAATGACTAACTGAGAATAATGAATAAGTATGTAATACTTTTCAGTAAGCATACTTACTTCAGATTTTGTTTAGGTTGTATTTGTATATTCAAAGTCGGTACTAGTAAGCAAAATGCCACTTACTGTATGTAAAGACAGTACAAAGTTAATATTACTAATAATAATATTATTGATAGTATTTACTAGACATAAAGGCTATATTTTGAAATAGTTTTGAGTATAAAATAATTCAATGTTTGAGTAAGATATTTTGAAGCATTAGTAAGTAAATACAGTTAAGCGAGAAGTTGTTATTTTACTTATTGGTAAGTAAAAGGGAATTTACAGGACAATCATAGTCACAAGAAACATTCCTACATATGGCTGCCGGAGTCTTTATGAGACTCGGTAACGGACAGCTATTAAGGGAGAGAAGTGAGTGTTGGGGTTTGTGTCGAAGGGTATAGGGACCTGACGCATACCTTGTAACGACACAAGAACGTCATCAGTAAATATCCATCCGTAACGGTCAATATTATGGTTGATCGGGAAACATTCCCACATATGGCTGCCGGAGTCGTTATGAGACTCGGTAACGGACAGCTATTGAGGGAGAGAAGTGAGTGTTGGGGTTTGTTTCGAAGGGTAGTAGGGATCTGACGCATACCATGTAACGACACGGTCACGGTCAATATTATGGTTGATCGGGAATCATAGAATGAACTTGCAAGTTACAGTTAGAAGACTGTGCAAGAGAACAATGGATTTACAAGTAGCTTTCTATGTCATTGCTTAGGCAGATCAATCAGACTTGCAGGTAACTTTCTGTCATTGACTGAGCAAATTGAGTGCAGACTTGCAACAGTTAAGTAAAGGACTGAGCAAGGTATTTGAAGTGCTGGTTACTGTCACAGACAGATTGGGCAATGGAATGATTGATTTGCAGATCAATGTCATAGACCTATGAAGTAAAGTTAAAAGAACAATGTCAAAGATAAAGGGGATCAAGTAAACCCTTAACAGGGCATTATAGGTATATTTTGAATGGTTATCATGATATTGCATACGATGTATATCCATGCTTAGATGAGTATTGAACTTAAGATGGTAGTGAAATTACTAAGCAACGAATTATGTACTAAGTGGTCTGAACGTGAGGACACGTTATGTATCGGATGGCCGAGTCGATGCAGGCCAATAAGGATAATTTGCAACATATGATAAATAAACATCTAAAAATCCTATGAAGTGATATGAATAGAAAGCATAGTTTGATAAATTAGAAAAGGTATAAGTTGTACTGTGTCTGTTATTAACTTGATGAAATTTTTAAGTAAAGTACATAGATAAGCAAGTTCTGATGAACATTGATGAAGTAATATAATAGATGACATAATTGATGAAGTTATTTTGTAAATGTAAAGAAGCTTTAGTCATATGTATGTATACAGTGCAGGTTAATTTGTTAACCTAAATTTAAAACTAAATATGGTGATATTTAAAAATTTGATTTGTATCAATGTCTAAAAGACCTTCAAACTATTTTATGAATAACCTTTGAAAGTAATATTGGTAGTCAGTCTAGTTTTAAAACGGGTTTTCGCCAAAAGTGTCCACTTTAGGCAAAAATTAGACGGACTATCACTATTTTGTACTCCTTATTCTAGCTACTTTTCTTCCTGTGCAGACCGTAAAAGCTGATCGAGGTCGAGGTCAAGCGTGAAAATGCAAACCATGTTAATAGGTGATGCGGCTAGCAACCCATTACTATGAACTATCACTTTTTACGGTTCCGTCCACAAGGAACCCTTATAGTTTCGTCATGTCCGTCCGTCCGTCTGTCTGTCCCTCCGGGCTCGTACTCCGCCGCTACTGCACCGATTGGTGGAGTAGCGGCGGAGGAGTTTTGTCACGAAAAACAAACACACGAATTAAATTTTAAGTTAAGTGTCCATAAACCTTTCGATTTTGCAGTAAGGAACTTCGCTTTTACCAGGTGGTGTACCACGAGACCCACCCCTTGTTATATAGGGCCCCCGCGCACTAGGCAGCCATGGCTGCGCTGCGGCAGCCAGTCAAACATATGACGTTTAATGGGAGCCCGCGCACTAGGTAGCCACGAAATCTCGGCTGCGGCAGCCAATGAAACGCGCCTGTTTGTACGGCAGCCAGCTGGCTGCGCGCAGCCTGGGAGTACACACCCAGAACGTGTGTAGGCGAATGTATGTGGCTGCGGTCAGTCTCCGCGCGCTAGTAGCAGCCAGACGTTCTGTTCGTGCGTTCCGAACTTTGATAAGATGACTTTCGATACAGAGAAATTTATTCGGGAAATTGAAAGCCGTAAAGCAATTTGGGATATAACATCGGAAGAATAGAGTGATCGGGATTTAAAGAAAAGAAGATGGGAAGAAATCACGAACAAAATGTGCTCGGAAAGTTTTACGGAAAATGAAAAAAAAGGAATTTGGTAAGCATGTATTTTTATTATCTGGATACAGGTTGATTCTGCAACACCAATCAATATTTTTGTTAAGTATCGCAGAATAACTATGTATTCGTTATTGTTGTTTTGGTACTTAACTAGGTATTTTCACTTCAATGTTTTATTTAGATAAATAGGTAGGCACTGTTCTAATGCATATCTGTTTTGCCATTCTAACGGATTGGCATTAATAAAATAATCCGCAAATAGATCCCTATAGGATGCTGATGACCGGCTTCCTCTATTTGTGCGTCCACCGGTTATTTCCAGTTCTGGTGGAACGTACAGTGTGTCTTGAAACCTATACCCGTCTCTTTCGCGCACGTAGTTATGTAAGACTCAGCAAGCTTGTACTATGGCTATTGCAAGTTCCTGTCGGACATCTAGTGGGCGGTGAAAAATTCTCCATTTGTTGGCTTAATATCCCAAACGTGCGTTCTATGTACCGCCTTGCCCGAGACAGTCTATAGTTGAAGATTCTTTTCTCCGCTGTTAAACTCCTACCTCCAGTCTCAGGTCTCATTAAATTTTCACATAAGCCAAATGCCTCATCCCCCACTATGACGTATGGCATCGGTACTCCATTATTTGATATGGGGCGCTTCTCCGGAATTTGTATATCTTTGTTGACAAGTTTTAGATACAAAATGGATTTTTTATATATCAATGAGTCACTACATTTTCCATAAGCCCCAACATCTATATATGTGAACTTGTAATCTGCATCGCATACAGCAAGTAAAACGATGGAAAAATAATTTTTATAATTATAGTACAGTGACCCTGAATCGCTGGGTTTTATCACTCTTATATGCTTGTCATCGATGGCACCAACGCAATTGGGATAGTTTTCATTTTCATTGAAACCTTTTGCTATTTCAAACCTCTCTTCATTTAATTCTGGAAATGATGACTGTCTCATATTCTCCCAAATCGCCATGCAAACTTCATGTATGATATCTCGGACAGTTGTATGTCCAATCCGATAATTATGACTCAATTCCATTAAAGAACATCCTGTACCAAGATATCTGTAACAAAGAACAAATATAATTTTCAGGTAAATCTCTACAGAGCAAGTGGAAGAACATCAGGACTAGTTACAGCAGGGAAGTAAAACGCAGAGCTGGTATTAAAAGTGGATCAGCAGCTTCGCGTAAGAGTCCATACGTATATTTCGAACAACTTCTTTTTCTTCGGCCTACCATGGTAATTAATGAAACTCAAAAAAGCATGGATGAAACACGCACTGCCAAAACCAACGCTTACAGCGGTAGTACTCAAGGTGAACGACCTGTTTCCAAAAAGAAGACAAGTGACGACGATAATTTGGCGCAGGTATTAAGGGAAAGTATTGTAATGAGAGAAGAGCGTGAAAGACAGCAAGAGTCTGATTCAAATAGACTGTTTATACTTTCACTTCTAGATGATTTTAAAAACATCCCGAGACATCGTAAGCTTTCTACAAAAATGGAGTTAATTAAAGTTATAAAAAGAGCTCAAATGGAAACTCACGATTCAGAATTTAGTCCGTTTCGCCAACGTTATGTTGCTTATGAACCAGGGACATCGGCCGCCAGATCATATAGACCACAAACATCGTTCAGTGGACAATATCGCCAAGGTCAAGGATACTCGACTGAATATGGACTGGAAACTACAAGCAGTGGGCAGTATCGCTATGGATACTCGACACACTCGAATTATAGACCAGAAGCCTCGACCACTGAAGGCCGCCGTGAGTATTCTACAGCTGTTCTAGACAGGCAAGACAATACAGTTTATACTGATGCGTTATCACCAACTGACACAAATGCAACAGATATGTCTCAGGGTTCTGAATTACTAGAATTATTTACTACACAAGACAACTTGAACTAGATAATTCATTACTATACATGTAAGATATAAATAATAAATGTTAAGACTAATTAACAATATCTTTCATTTTCGTACTCACCTCAAAGTTATCACCAGTTTTTCTTCAGGTTTTATACAAGCTCGCATAGGAGTATCAATGCCCTTGATTGAATTTCGTATTTTTTCCAAAAGGTTATCAAACGATTGCACTGACATCCTCGTGTAGTTAAAAAACCGGTCTCGGAATGCGCGAATATCTTTGAAATAGGTTTGGAATAAGCCTTTAGGTAAGCAATAATTATAAGTTCTTCCACATCCATATTACTCGACGGAAGGATCTAGACTAGTCGTTGATTGGCTGTTATAACTGGCTGCGCAAATATTCTGGCTGCCGCAGCCTGGCTGCGCAGCCAGGCTGCCTAGTGCGCGGGGGCCTTACTCACACACATGCAGTTTTAGCCAAATCTATCAATTGGGACCATCTTGCATGGATTTCCAAATCTGAAAAAAAATTTTGAAAATTTAAAAAATGTTGTTTAGTAGTTGATCATGAAATTCATGAACCCTTTTCTTTTTTCTTTGGGGTAAAAACGTTATGTCTTGTTTTTGTAATCTTTAAAATTTACTTGACATCCCATGCCCTATACATTCCACTACACGTCATTCGGGACCCTGATAATGAGACCTGGATAAGCAAATTTAATGCATTGAGAACTGGCTGCATGCGGCTAATAAAATTTTGAAAATTAAAAAAAAAGGAAGTGTCTGTCAACTTCCTCTATGGCTCGTTGAACAATTCAAAGAACTGAATAATGTATGCAAAGAAAAATTTTTTTGTCATTATTTTTATCGATATATTTCATTATCGCCATTCTTGAAATCATTATCTAAAATGAAAGAGACATCCTACATTGACAATCTAGTGCGAGTGAAAGAGAGGAAAATAACATCAACAGGCGGTACCGCTTACTAGGGGTTTTTTTTACTGATTTTAAAACTTAAAAATAAATATTAAAAATGCTTCAATGTGAAGAGTAATTCCGTTTTTTGTGAACCTTGAATTAGTAGAATTCTTCCCAGACCATTTAATTGAACAAGTAAGCATTGTTTATAATTATTTGTAATTATTACAAGGAGCGACATTTGATATGTAACCTAGAAGCAGAAGACGTGAACTGTCACCTCAGATCATGACCCTGCTTCGGCAAGCAGGCTCTTGGCACGTGCGGTTAGCTCCACAAGCGCCCACCATAGGCTAAATACTCCATGAATTATACTATTTGCTTTATATACAAAGTTTTGATACTTGTGTGATAAACTAGCAAAAAATTGCATTGAAAATTTAAATAATATGTAATATTTTTTTAAATTTTAACCTCATCGATATAAAAAAATCGATAAAAAATAGACTCGACAAGTGGTTAAGGACAAACAAAGTGTCGTTAGTAAATATATGAACTGTGAAAAGACTTTACGGACTCTCAGCACTGTGTGAAATAGACATATCAGCTCTTAGCTGCTCGTCTATAATAAATAAATAAAGCTTCGTACCCTACGACGCTGGAAGCTAGCTCATAGAGTTCCCTGGCGGCGGGGATGTCGGCCAACAGGCGGCCCATGCCCACGCGCTGCGAGCCCTGCCCCGGGAACAGTAGCACCGTGGTCTCTTGCGGCGGCACGCGCTCGCCGCCGTCGGTCGCGCGCGCTCCCGGCGCCAGTGCGGCGTACGGCTGCGTCGCCCATTGCAGCTCCGGCTCGCGGTGCTCTCCCTCCCCGAAACCACTCGCGTCATTCAACAAATTTCGGAGAGGGCTGTCATTGTCGCCCTGGGATTTGGAACCTTTACAACGCACTTGACTTTTTATAAAATTCGTTTTATTGAAACAAGCACGACACAAAATGCTTTGCAAAAACATTGTTTAATAATCTAACACCAGTCGCTATTTTGGTATGGTAATTTAATTTACAAAGTTTTTACGATTTCTTCAAATAAGCATTTCTTCCTACGTTTTTATTTATTAAAAAACCTTTTATTTTAGATAGGTTAGGTAAAATACATATCTACTTTACAAGGCCACAGATTAGATTAATATTGTTCAGAGAGAAGAACAGTGACTCCATATAAAAAAAATGTAACCATAGACATACACACTGACAGCCACTAGCGCTGCAGCGGAATAGCATTGTTATTAAAACGCGGGCGGGAATATTCGAATTTTAATTTATTATGGCTAGGTTAGTTCACAGCTCGCAATGCTGTGCGTGTTTTTAAAAAATCACTATAGTTAAACTACTATTTTTCAAAAACACGCACAGTATTGCGAGCTGTGAACTCACCTAGCCTTAAAGGTTAGGTACTGGCTGACTGACGGAAACTATCTGTAAAGGTAAATGTAATAACGGCTTTATCAACTTTTTCATGACCGATATCACGATTTACTTAGCAGGTGGTCTCCGTCAAGAGTTGATAAAAATGTGAAACAAGCAATGGAGGGAGGTATTTCTTGCTGTACACTCTGTAATACGTATACTATACATATTCTTCTTCTTCGTCTAAGCTCATTCCCGGTTGCATCCTCAGCTGTGCTGCTTTGGAGCCCGGAGACGCTTTCTAGCTTTTTCTTCTCCAAATATAATATGCATGTCAATGGTCACCCAAGGATGCCAAAGACCTTGTAAAATGGAGAAGAAATAGCCGGAACACTTTAAATGATTTGCCTATAGTTTTACAACCAGCCGCCTGCCTGACGTCAACCCTCTTTGGGAATGCAATTGTAGCACGAGATGTTTGTGCTTAGTCCTTTAGTCGCCTCTTACAACATCCACAGGAAGAGATGGAGTAGTTCTATTCTAACCCGGAACGACCCTATCCGTACTCCCAGAGCCATATATTTACGCCAGAGCAGTCAAAGGATTTGGCCTAAAATAATGTGTAAAACTGTTGAATAATTACTGTGTTATGTGTAAAATAATGTAATTTTATCTTTACTAATATTATGAATTCAAAAGTGAAGTCAACCGATCATCTTGATATTATACATACTGTTAAAACCTTCATACTTGAAAGTTTTCTTACTGGCTGGCATAATCATTTGAATTTATTTTTATATTCTTACGTTGCCATGGTGTAAAAAATCACATTAAAATTGTCAAATTATTGCTGAGGTAGAAAATATTATATTGAAAACTTTCGGTGCCTTCACATTGTTTTATTGTTATTATATATTTGATTTAATATATATTATTAAACACATACACTTTAAGGTATCTGTACATAATATACATATAATACATATCTGTATCCAAGGGATCTGTACATAACCCGGAGTGGATCTGCAGACTACAGTTACTAAATCTATAAATGAACATAACATTAATTTAATTTGAAAAATAGTTGAATATATTAAATCAATTAAATTAAGGGAATAAAATTCTTATACCTATGTACTCTTACTTACCTAGATATTCGCGATGCCGGGGTTTGGAAATCTGTGATACGACAGTCATATCTTCGGCGCGTGTTTTACTACACTTGGCGCAATTTCTATAAATAATAAATAAATATATAAGGACAAACCACACTGATTAAGCTAGCCCCAAAGTAAGTTTTTAAACTTGTGTTATGGGATACTAACTCAACGCTACTATATTTTATGATAAATACATATACATATAGATAAACACCCAAGACCCAGGACAATTTGAAAAAGGCCATTTTCCAACTTGCCCTGGCTGGGAATCGAACCCAGAACCTCCGGATAAGCGGTCTAGCGTGTTAACCATTACGCCACGGAGGTCGTCATTCATTAATTATTAGTAATTTCTATGGATGTTCAGATTACTCGTGATTGTTTCAGAATAGTTGTACAGTTATATACACAAAACAAAATAATAAACACCACTAAACCTAGACTAAACGCCCTGTCATCGTAACTATACTAAAACTGTGTAATAACGTCCACGCGCAACTAAAACTAAATAAAACTTTCTTTCGTTGATAATTGTTAACACTTCAATATAACAAGGTTAAAGGTTACAATTTAATGCGGAAAGAAATATGTACTCGATCGACACAAAAATTCAATGGCGGCCGCGGGCCGGGCGGCAGTGTTGCCAGGTCAAGTTTTGACTTTACCCGAAGCTTAATCTAATTTTACCGTAGATCCTGTATTATTTTGAAAAAATACCCTAATTAAAATTTCCTTCTACTTTTAGTATTTTTAACCGACTTCAAAAAAAGGAGGAGGTTATCAATTCGTCGGAATCTTTTTTTTTATGTATGTTCCCCGACTACTCAAGGACGCCCGGACCGATTTGGAAAATTCTTTTTTTGTTTGAAAGGGTACTTTCCAGGTGGTCCCATAGAAATTTTATTAAAATCGGTCGTGTGGTTTGTTTTTTTAATAAAAATAACTAGAAAAAAATGTCATCTAAGTATACCATTGTTTGAATATTTATTTATATATGCTTTTCTGGTACTGAAGTAGATTTTCTGTTTTGAAAGAATATCAATAATTATTACATATTTATTAATATTGACCTAAAGGGTGCCAACGGGACCCTATTACTGAGACTCCGCTATCTCCGCTTTCCGTCTGTCACAGGGCTCTATCTCCTAAGCCGTAATAGCGAGCGAGACAATTGAAACTTTTAACACAAATACTAGAAATAAGATAAAGTTAAAAATAAAAGGGTTGGTCCGTTATACAAGAAACGTGGTATTTTAGCGTTTTAAAGAGAAAAGAAAGGGATCACACATATAAGCTGCAAGTAATACCATCGGTGCGTACGAATTCTGATCGCGTTTATAGAATTTCTGATATGAAAATTTAAAAAAAACTCTAAAGCTGATACCCTAAAAAATACCGGAAGTAAATTAATTACTCTAAGAAATACCCTAGGAAAATTCATACCCTAATAGTACCCGGCTGGATAAATTTTACTCTAAATCTAAGGTAAAATACCCTAAGTTGGCATCACTGCCCGGCGGTAGAGAATTACCAAGAATAGAGTAATACCAATATTACCAGGTGATGTTTCACAAAAATACACAAAAATCAATGAAAAAATAATATCTAGGTTTTCTGATATTAAATGACTTCGATGGATGATTGTGCTTGCATTTTGTGTAAAATTGTGCAGATAACTATGCAATGTTAAAAATTTTAACATGCCTAAGCAACATTTATAAAAGGATTAAATAGTCCGAAATTGATCAAAGTTGCACAAAGAGCGATGGAGCGTGACATGCTCGGCATCAAGCTGCTGGATCGTGTGCCAAATGTAGAAATTCGCCGCAATACTAAAGTCGAAGACGTACTCGTAGGTAAACGAATCGCGCGGTTAAGGTGGAATGGGCGGGACACTTGGCTAGAAGAGAAGATAGTCGATGGACCAGAGCAGTGACAGAGTGGTGGCCGAGACAAGGGAACAGATCAGTAGGAAAACCACCGACCCGTTGGTCGGATGACGTTGTTAGGGTGACGGGAAAGCGCTGGATGAGACTGGCGCAGGACCGTAGAAAGTGGCGCGAAAAAAGGGAGGCCTATGCCCAGCAGTGGGTTGATGTGGGCTGAGAAAAGAAGAAGTCCGAAATGGTACACAATTTGTAATAAGAATCTGTTAATAGCAATACTGAACTTTACTTGTCAATTTGACGATCGGTGGCATTCGGTCGTGCCAGATTGTTGATTTTTTTAGATTTCTTTTTTTTAAATGGCACTCAATAGCACGTGCACACATACAAAATTTATGCATGTGTGCGTGTGCAAAATCTCGTCATACAAGACAATAGACCTCAGCAATAGACCCTCCCTGCAGTTGATGAGTTGACTGACAGTGCGTGTAAAAGTCTGTGGGTGGTTTTGGGAAAAAGAATGCATCATTGCACCACCTATTCCTACCTTCTAAAATTCTAATTAGTGTGAGCCATTTTTATAAATACCTACCTATCTTGAAAATCTAGATAAATTACGTATTTATGTTTATGTGATCGATTGTGTAGTGTGCTTAATCTTCATCACCTAGGCTGTGAGTGCTGAGACACTGCATTAATATAGTCATTATTAACACGTCTGTTGCTAAAACGACTACCATCTGCTGACGAAGCCTAGGAAAAGGTAAAAAAAATCACACTTCTTTATAACCCATTTTTTGTTACATTCAAATTTGTAGAAAGTGGAAATTAGACTAGAAGTCTCGCACGTGGCAATAATGTTGACTTAATTATTACTTAGTGCCTAGTGCCTTTGAAATTTGATCTTTCAAGCAAGTATGTAAATGAAAAAGGCTGTTGTTCGACGTTTTAGTCCATACTTTGCTGACACGATTATTTCCAGTCTAAAAAAATAAGTACCTACCTATGTACAAATATTATTTAATGTGGCAGGGATATAAATATCAGTGTCTAATGATTGGTCTTGTGATGAAACAGAATGGCTCGCGGGCAACAAAAAATTCAGTCCCAGGCCAAAGCTGCGGAGAAGCAGTCAAAGTTGAAGAAGCAGCAGGGCCACAGCTCCACCGACCAAAAGAAAGCTGCACAGAAAGCACTTGTCCATGTCTGTGCAGTTTGTAAGGTAAATCAATGCATGCTCTCATTGCCAGTGATAGCCATAGCCACTGAGCAGGGCAACCTGACTTACTCTTTCTAAGGCTTTACTCTTTTTGTTCTTAATTCTGAGTTATTATATGTGATCTAGAAACACAAAACAACATATTTATTTATGCTAAAATATTCATAGTAAGGTGCATTCGGGTAGTGGGCATTGCTCATTTTTTTAACATCTAATTTGGCTAAAATGGACCATTGATTTAAGGGGCAGGGTGCTACCCCCCCTTGCCACCCCCACCCTGTGGAGCCCCATGGATACGGAGATAAGGTTGGATCTTAAAATAAGTCCCCTTTTTTGAGGTGACAGATAGGGTGGGGCGGTAGTGGCGAGGGGACAAACCCCCTAATAAACATCTACACGTGCGGAAACACGTGTAGTTCTTTTTTTTATGAATTTTTGAAAATTAATATAAACAACGATGTCATCGACATATACGCAAACGGGAAATTGCCAAGTCGCCTTCTTTGAGATTAATTGAGGTTGTGGAGGTGTCTTTGGTTTTCGCCTGAAATGTTTTAAAGTAAATTTAGCTGCCGGTAATGAGTCTATAACACTTATATAGTCGGGTTGACACAGAAAGTTATGGGCAAATCCGAACTGGCCAGGGTGGAGTGTTTTTTATAGTAGCACCCCGTCTCCCCCATATTGGAAATTTTAACCCCAATTTTTTTTTAAATAAAATTATATGTGTAGCTACAGAATAAATACCAGTAGTACAGAAGTCTCACTCCGCAAACGTTTTCAAAGAAAAATCTACTCACAGTGGTTAGCAATATGGTGTAATTTAGCTCGCGTCAAAACGCAGCACCTTTTTGTTTAGACACCTACAGAAATCCATTGCAAGCCAATTTTATCCTTATGACTCTGGACAAACGATTCATAATACACACAAAACCGACTAAAATAGACTCAGCAAGCGACGCGCTAGGGTTGACTACTACAAGAAGCTACTATCGCCATTTAGCGCACCGTATTATCGGTCTTCCATGCTGGTCTGGGAGACAAGAATAAAACTTGAATATAAATATGTAAGGACAAATCACATCGATTGAGCTAGCCCCAAAGTAAGTTTAAACTTGTGTTATGGGATACTAACTCAACGATACTATATTTTATAATAATAAATACATATATAGATAAACATCCAAGACCCAGGACAATTTGAAAAAGGCTATTTTCGAACTTGCCCTGGCTGGGGATCGAACCCAGAACCTCCAGATTGGCGGACTAGCGTGTTGACCATTACACCACGGAGGTCATAGCTGCTTCTCTCCCCGCGCAAATCATAGAAGCCGATCGAAGGAATGGGCTAAAATGCAAATCATGTTAATAGGCGTTGCGGCTAGCAACCCATCACTATTTTGATTCCTTTTTCCACCTTCTCGCCCACCATCACGCTAAAAGTTGCCTTTGGGTATTGCGGCCCTGGGCTCTGATTGCTTAGAGCCGCAACACTTAAAATGCTCTGTCTGCCCCATTAGGGATAAAGACGTGATAGTATGTATGTATGTATCATCGTTTGGTAGTAAACTATAATGAATGAAATATAATATAACATGAGCGAAATATGTAGGTACCTACTAAGTACATCCTATAGAATTCGGTATCTACTTTAAAGACTTTGTTTTAGCTGGTATCTGACTAGCTAAAACAAAGTCTTTAAAGTAGATACCGAATTCTATAAGATGTACATAGTAGGTACATACCATTTCTGTAACTTTCATAATTTTTTTGGTAGCAAACAGAAAAGTTCCTAAGTAGGTGGGTTAGGTATCTACTTATAACGAAACAGATCGTCAATCTCAAACCAAACATCAGAAATTCGAAAGAATAATATGTATACTTATACCTACGTTCCTACTTATTTTCGTAACCTAAGAAGGTACCTAGGTCCTATTAAACCTACTTAGTGTACCTATCATGAATGACAACATAATAATAATAATAACTACTTTAAAGTAGATCTTACCTTTTAGCGTCCTTAGGAAGTCTAAAAAAAGTTAAATTTGGATTGCAATCCTTGTTTAAACAGTTAAAAACTGCGCAGTATTTTTTAGCCTTCTTTTTATATTTTTCCATTTTTAAAACGGCCGGATCGGTGAAGTATCTAGGCAACGAACAAAGCTCGCGCGTGCGTCACTGTTCGCACGCGAGCCCCGACTGACTTAGCCACCCGAAAAGGCCGCCGCGCGTAGGTATATTTTTGATACCTACACGGGGAGTGACACAGGTCTGGTATAGCGTATTTCAAAAAACAAATCTGAATATTTTGTCATAATACGGCTTAGTTAAATTTTTATATAATAATGGTTGAATTCAGCGATGGCTGATCCACGCGTCAACTCGTGAACGGGTGCCGCCAGTTGGGACTGGTCAGCTCGGCTCCGTTTTTAGGGTTCCGTAGTCCACAAGGAACCCTTATAGTTTCGTCATGTCCGTCCATCCGTCTGTCTGTCCGTCCGGGCTCGTACTCCGCCGCTAATGCACCGATTGTCACGAAAATTGGTGGATAGATATTAAAGTTTCAAAAGTTGGTTTTTAAAATTATGAAAAATGTTTTTTTTTCAGCCCCCCTCACATACAACGAAAAGAGAATTTAAAAAATTAAATTGGACTAACCCCAACGTGTGGGGTATCGTTGAAAAGGTCTTTTAAAATTTAACAAAAACTTCTTTGAAACTATGTAGATCAAACCCCCCAGTCTTGAGATAATCTAATACAAAGTTAAAATTTGAGGTGTCCCCCCACCGTAACTTTTGAAATATTACTAAAATAATTCTGAAAAAGATGTGGTATATACCTCAAAGTATGTACTTTCAATTAAAACTATAGCGGTCTCAAAAATAGTTTTTTTTTACAATGTTGTTTAAAAGCACTGAAGGATGCTGTACAAATTTGTTTAAATATGCATACATGATGACATTGATGACACATGTTTACAATATCTATTATCTGTAATTGAAATTAGAAAGAGACACGGCATCACGCGACGTATATACTATCTCTTGCACGTAGAGTTTGTGATAGAGATACACTGAACACGTCGCTGGTCCCGCTCGACACAGCGTACTCACCTAGCAAAGCAGTTGCCACATTGATGCAAGTCTCCTCTGTTGCAGGCGCAGATGCCCGACCCCAAGACATACAAGCAGCACTTTGAAAACAAACATCCCAAGAATGATCTGCCAGAAGACTTAAAAGCTATCTAACATTGCGTTTCTTTTTATTTAGACTATTATTATAAAAAAATCTTGTTTAATTCCTAGTTGAGGACATCCACATATAAACTGATACCAACAACATGACATGACTGTCGCTGACTTGAAAGCTCAGGGCTGAGCTTGTTGGAGACTGAAGTGCTGAGCTCGAGTATTCTGCTCAGTGCGGCGCCCAGCCCGCAGCTGCGCCCGCACCAGGGACGGAAGGATGGTATCAGTTTATGAAATGCATTTCCTACTGACACATCTTTAATAAAAATAAAGTGCATTTGTGTACTTCAATTTTTTACTTTAGTAAAATCTTTTTTATTTTAAGCTAGCTCAATGTGTGTGATTCATGACTATTTAATTATATGATTTATAGCCCAATAGAATGTTTTAAATCTGTTATGTACATTTCACATGTAACCTGTTGCACAGTATGCACTGCACAGCAATTTTTTGTACATTAACTTTTGGTAAGTATAACAATTTTGCGCATTCTTGTCAAATTATTTTCTAAAAATTAAAAATGCGCCGAGTGCAGCGCATACGGCGCAAAACAGTTGTTTTCAGGTTTTTGGACACAGATCTGTTATTTTTTTTTATTGATTTTTCAAGGGGAGCTAACAGCTTTACATTACAAAACAAAAATTTGAATAGATATCGGAGAGTCAATAAGGTTCCCACGGATAGCAATAGACTAAGTACAACTATTAAACACAGCACATTAAAATCAGCATTGATCTTACGCCAAAGCAAGCATCCGCATTATTAATTTTTATGAGTATCTTGTGGAATCCAGATGTTTACGCACTTGCTAATCAAGTTACATCTGTTAATCACGCGCCGCTTTTTCATAAGGATGATATGGAAAAAATGGCTGGTTACCGTTAAAAAGATTTGTCTGCTGTATAATGACTGACCACCTGCCTGATGACACCCCTTCTTGGTACTGCAGTCATTGCACACGTTCGTGCTTTTGTCGTGATATCTAGATGATGCATTTTATACTAAAATGTGGTTTCTTAGATGACAAACAGTTTTAGAACAATAGGCATAATGAATGAAAAAAATATTTTGGCCTATCAGTTAGATTATTAAACAATATTGTAAGTACACATATTTTATCCTTTCTCTGAAAAAAAAAATGACACAAAGAACAGCACATTTAAATTTTGCATGACGTCACGGATTCGTACGATTTTTACACAGCGGTGACGTTACAAGCCACCACTTAGGAATTTAGATACTCTATCTTTGTAAATTTTTTCATTTTTGATAAACTGAATAATATGGGTACATTATTTTATTGGGATAATACTTTTCTGACCCAGTCATCATCCCTATTAGGGTCAGTTCAGACACGAGAGGAAAAATGCTCGCGGAATTTACTAGTTCCACTAAAATTACAACCGTATTACCATTGCTTAAGCAAGTTCTGACGTGCTCGCGGATCGTCGCCTGCGCTTTCCAAAGCGCTTTGAATGTAGTTAGCGTGTAACCCCACGTCGGCTCGCGTTGGCGCGCGCAGTCTCGAGCATTCTTTTGATGACGCACCGTCTTGAAGCGCATTTTTGCTCTCAGTATGAATTGCGGCTAGAAGCTCTAGCCATTTTTCCTCTGTGGAAACTCGCGTCCGTTTGGAAGAAATATACTTAGAACTTGTTTACTAGGCAAAAAGATACTGATTTCAGCGACAGGCCGCTTTGCCGCGCTGCGTAGCGCTGCACAGCGCGGCGCAGCGGGCTCTCACTCTTTTTGTCCAGTAAACAAGTTTTATATTTCTTTCACGTGCGTGCTACGTCGCGTCGCGTCTCGCGTCTCGTTGTGAACTGACCCTTATACCAAGAACTTTAGTTATGAAACATGATTTTAATCTTATTTATATTTATTATACAACGTGGCGAGACATACCCGTAATAAATGAAACCACGGTATAATAAAATTAAAGTAACAGCCAAATAATTAAGCGACATAAAACAACCGACTTCAATTTTTTTAAGGAGTTTCTTCCATATCTCCAAAGTTCTTCATCATATCTTCACCAAATTAAAATGGGACCAACTTGATAGTAAAGTCTTTCAAAAGTGTCAAACAAAAAAGAATCATCAAAATCGGTTCACAATTGGCGAAGATATTGCGTAACAAACATACATTAAAAAAAAACATACAGTCGAATCGATACCCTCCTCATTTTTTGAAGTCGGTTAAAAACAAAAATAATTTTCGGCATTTCCATACAAAAGTGTGTGGCCGCCCAGGCGACTCGTATGGAAATGTCGATTTTTTTTTTTGTTTTTTGACGTATTTACTTTATATTATACTTTAGTCATCTAGTACAGCCAGTGGTTCGATTTATTACGGGTATGTCTCTTCCACTTTGTATACATACCATGCAGGTAGGTGGGTCCATATAATATTGAGTATACCTAGTTCTAATTTTATCGTAAGTAGCGCTTCAAACAACCATCACTTTTATAGTCATTATTTCACTTAGTAGGGGCATCTATCACAGCTTTTCGTAAGTTTGTATATGTCCACATGTGGTGCACGCGCGCGAGTACGTGTCGGCGTGCTCGTCGTAGGTCTCCGCGCCGAAGGCGTGCTCGTGCGATGCGTGCGTGCGCGCGTACAGCGAGCCGCGCACGTCCATGCGCAGCGCGCGCAGCCGCCGCGCGGTCTGCTTGTCGCGCGCGCGCGAGCGAGCCGCCGCACGCTCTTCGCGCTCTCGCTGCAAGCGCTCCTCAGAGCCCCACACTTCCAGCGCGCGCTCCTCCACCTGCGCGCGCAGGTACAGGCGCATGTCTCCGCGCGGCGCGTGCGGGTTGCGGCGCCGCAGGCAGCGCAGCGGCGGCGGCCGCGCGTCTAGGTCGCAATCCTTAAGCAGGAATTCACTCTTGGCTTCTGTGCGCGCAATCAGCGAGTGAGCACCGTCGTCGTCTCTGTCGAGAATTTTCGCTATCAGTTCACTGAATCCTTAATATGTATATAACGAAACGATACCCGAGCGCCGCCTGACCTGCAATCGTCGCACACGCTGTAATCGAACGTGTCGAAGAGGACGGACTGAGGAAAGCGGCGCTGGCAGTCCTGGCATTGAGGCTGCTCGGCCGGGTGCACGAGGGGGGCGGGGCGCGCGGCGGGCGCGGGGGGCGGGGCGGGCGCGGCGGGCGCGAGCAGGAAGCCGCCGCCCGTGTCCAGCGGCGCGTTGCTGTCCACTCGCTCCAGCACCGTGCTGCCACTGCACAAAAACACCAGATCAAATTTTCCTCATACAATAGCAAATGCAATTTTGCGTATTGGTCGGTATAACTAAATGTGGAAAAAACGTAACAGCTCCTAGTTGATTGACTATAATATCTAAAAGGGAATTGAAATAGTGATTGTTGCCAGCACATTTCAAATTGGCATGATTCAGATTCTCGCAATAGAAGTTTTATTGGGATAATGTGATTTTTAGTATGGTCAATCTTGACTTTAATCCACAATTAACACTTCGCCTGCTGAACACGCACCATATGTGTTTTCATTTTTCGCAAAACACACGGTGCATTTTTTCAGCAGGCGAAGTGTTAATGAACCTGATTGAAATTTAAGCGAAACAAATAGACCACTTTAAGGCAAAATGTAAATTTTTGCTAAAAGAAAAAATTGGTACTGTAGGCAGTGGCATAGGGTTCCCCTATTTGAAATCTAAAGCTGTTTGATCAAACATGATTTGCTCGAAGACCTTTACTCGATTGATGTGACCACTATAGTTTGGCACATCAATGCATCAAAACTAACAATTATAATAGGTAAACGCGTTTTCTCGAAATATCGTAAGATCAAATCGTTTTAAACACTAACCCTCATATTCATAAAAATTTACAAAGGTTTGCTAAACCTTTTTTAGTTAAAATATGTTTTGTCCCTATTACTTACAATATTTGACATTGCAAGAACAAGTCAAAATATAGAACTAAATATATTTTAACTAAAATAGACACTTAAAATTTTCACCGATTATGTATTACTGTGGCCGCTATAACAACAAACACTTAAAATAAAAAAAAGTTAAAAATTAAAGGGGGTCGTCATACAAAAAACATGTTTTTTTAGCGTTTTAAAACATTGTACGGAGGTACGGAACCCTTCATGTACGAGTCCGACTCGCACTTGCCCGTTTATTTTAAGGGAAATTTATTTTCGATCGATTGTTTTGCTTGGATTTTTATCAAATAATTTAGTATAAAATAATAGAAGGGTCGCTTAGCCGGTTAGCGACCACCCTTCAGTTGGCGACCACTTGACAGACTTAGTGTGTTAAAATCAAGATAATACTATTTCTAGAGATAACACAAATAAAAAATAAATCTTACGTGTTTCTCAAATGATTATTTAATATGAATTAACACACTTTGAAACAAATGGTTTACCCTAGCACCAAAGAAAAATTACTCAGTTCGCTGATGATTCAGCGGTGTGTTTTTGAGTAGTAAGTTAAAAAACAAATAGCACGACGCTCGGCGCTTAAGGCGAAGATATAGGCAAATGGCCTTAAAGTGTGAAATAAATTGTTAACTCGTAAATATGGTTATAATTTCCATATTGCTCTTCGTCATGCACTAGATAGCCCTTTAAATTATTTTATGAACTGCCGTTGAAACTATTATTGGTGATCCGTCTAGCTTTAAACTTGCCGTGGCCACATTTGGCGGAAGCAAGTTTTAAAGCTAGACGGACTAATGTAAATACTTTCAACGGTGGTTCATAAAATAATTTAAAGGGCTATCTAGTGCATGACGAAGAGAAATATGGAAATTATCTCCATATTTACGAGTTAATAATTTATTTCAAATGAGGGCGCCTCTTCAAGGTCATTTGCCTATACCTCCACCTTAATGGTAAGATTTATTAGTTATTTCATGTTGTATACACAAGTAAGATTTTATTTAGTACAATTGTTAAGTTTTCATATTATTTTAGTAGTAGTTTGCTATTTTTATACTTTATTTTAACACTTAAAAATGTTTTATTGGTATATTTTAAATTTTAAAATAGTGGTCGCAAACCAGGTTACTGGTGGTCGTAAACTGAAAAAAGTGGTCGCCAACCGGCGAAATGGCAATTTTTTCACTTTTTCAGCATTTTATAATATTTAATGTGTAAAAGTATCGTATTTTATGTTTTATATCTAAACTAGACTATACTTGGGACTAATTAACACTAACATAATAAATGTCGCGTGTAGGTAACATTTTCTTTTACTCATCTGAAGTGAGTAACAAAGCTAACTGGTCGCTAATTGGCTTCCTTACCCTACTTAGTGAATAAAATGATTTGTTCTGACGATATTTCGAGAATTCGTGTTTGCCACTTTTAACCGTTAGAGATTTTGATGCAATGATGTAGCAAACTATAGAGCGCACTGATTGTAGGTCTTATAGACAGTTGAGTAAAAGTTTTGGAGCAAATCATGTTTGATCAAACTGCATTAGTAGCGGCATAGCTAGCATGTGTGGCACCTGCTGCGGTGATACTATATCCAACACTACCAGATGTAGACTTTAGGAGGGGCAAAATCAATACGATTTACTATTGCAACTATACGTAAATGAGAACAAGTATTATAAGGTACTGACTGCTTTTCCGGGCGTTTAATGAGGCGGGCGTCATGAAGCGCGCGGGCCCGCAGCCGATTACGCTCCATGCGCGCGCGCTGTGCTGCCGACAACGCGCCAGAGGATTCCGCGACCGAGCTCTCTGTCTTCTCTACGCTCTCTCTCGTCACCAAAGGTTCCATTTTGTTAACAAAGAAATAGCGTGTTGTTGAGGTAGGTATCTCACTATCACTATAATAATATATGGGTTGGTTGATCCACTATACAATAGTGGATCAACTTGAAAGTATCACCTAAATAAAACCTAGGAATATGAAAACACCGAAAACCCACAAGGCTTGCAGGTACACAGATAGGTATGATATATGATAATGACTGCACTGAAACAATATTTTATCTACGTACGAACTAGTTATGTCTTATTTATTAATGCAAATTAAAAACTAAACCAATAAAAGTACCTAAGTATATTATTTTGAAAAAGTTCTACGCTAAACTATGGCGTGCGCATAGATTAATATTGTATATACTGAAATAGATAAGAAACTGAAGCTTTAACATTAGATCAACCAGTGGCGCCGTCTGGTAGCAAGTTTTCGCAACACCAAAGGACTTGTTTGTTTTGTTTGTTTTTCGTGTGTGTAAGTGGCCAAAACTGGTGTCAGATTTTTCAAGCTACCAAAGGAATAAAAGACATTAAATGGTGAAAAAATTACTCCGTGAGCTGGGACTTGAACTTGCGATCTTGGTTCAAATACGACTATGTTCTAAACAACTGAGCTATTAACCCTTCAACCGCGAACGTCGGATTAATCCGATAAACATTTTCGTGCCAATTTCGCGAGCTTCGGATTTATCCGACCAAAAACTATGGATACTACGAACAATAATTCTCTAGAATCGTAAGTAATCCCGAAAAATAATTCCACGCAATATGTACCGCGGCGGGCGGGGCTTAAAATATGAACAGCGCGGCACGACTGTTCGCCGTGACACTCGAGTCGTGCGGTTGCTTCGCAAGAAGTTCCCTTCGAGAATATTGCTGTGTTTTTGCGATAATCGATTCATTAAAAATGCCGTCATGTGCCGTGAAGTGGTGTAGAAGCCATACAGACATGAAAATTAGTTATTAAAAAAAAAGTAGCACGTAAACAAGGTTATTTATTTAAGCGTAGCGTACTGTATAATAGGACCCAAAAAAAGGTCTGGCTTGAGCTTGGCGCGGGTCCCTCTTAAAGGTTTGTATACTTAGACATGTCATAATTTTGGTACATTGGTACATATTAAATTTACAAATTGACATTATTTTAAATTTCGTAATTATTATAATTCAATTTAATTATGACATAACAAACAATGTAATCTCAGTCCATCCATATAACTAATTTTAAGTTTTTAGTTTGTTAGTTGACGTCTTTGGAGAAAACGTGCAGTGCAGTTTGTTGCCGCTTCTTCTGCACTTGCGCCTAGGAAGCGGCGTAAAATTAGCTGTAAGTAACGATTTGACGTCAACATTTGTGCAAAACAAAACAAAGTGACTATTATTAAGAGATATTATAAATATCCTATGATAATAAAGATATTTTGAATATTTTGACCCATCCGCGCGATGTATCTCACCGCTCATTGCGTTGACTGCCCCACCCGACTGACGAAGACGCGTGACCTTGTCGCGACCAATCGCATGCATCTTTGTCTATGTGGGCGTTCGAGTGTTTCGTTGTAATTACTGTTCGTTTGTTTGCGTAAATGGAATCAGAATCGAAGCGGTGAATGTAGGAGCGTTATGTATCTAGAGAATTATATGTCGATGTATGGATATTTACAATTCCTCGCGCCTGAAGCATGCAATGCATTCGATTCTCTCTTCCTAATGTGAATCAAGCCTGCGTTGACATAATAAACGTTTATTTCTCACCATAACCACTAAACATTCCAGTACAACTTAAAACTAATTTACACTATAGGTACCTACAAAAGTTTCCAGTGTTATGACACTATAGAACAATTTAATTCAGCGGATTATGGTGGGCTGATACCTAAACTAGGAAATATCCTGTATCTTAGGTTATCAACCCTCCACCCCAGTGAATGGAAACAAATATACAAGATGAGGGTGTCTGTACTATTATTTACAAAGGTATAAGACTATGCAACGAGCCTAACTGAACGCGTATACAATAATAAGAATTGCCCACTAGTACTTACTCTAATACAGACAATACAATCCAACAAGTGACACAGTTTGCGAGGAAAAATAAAAGCAAAAACAGTAGGGTAGTTAACAAAACCTACTGCGTGGCCGCAGGCTGCTCAATGTGTTTATTAAGCCTGTACCATAGTGAGCAGCGTGAGCGTTTATTTATTATGTTTTGGATACTACTTTCATATATTATTAATTGTATATGTCTGTTTATTGGATTAATTACCATTATTATATCTCAATGATTATTATTTAATTTATGTATTCAGTGAACTGTATTCAATCAACATTGCTAAGTTGTTAATTTTTTTATTTTATTTTATTTCTTGTAGGTATTAGTTTGATTGCAAGTTTTTGATACATTTTGTAACTATGTAACAAAAATTAAAGTTTCTTTTTAATATAAATGATAGTTTCAATTGTTTATGTATGTTTATTGATTTTATTTTTATTTATTATATCGATTTATATTAATTCTTATTTATTCCAAAACCATAGAAATATAAGTACGAAAAAAAAAAGGGAAGATATATATATATAATTATCAGTTTATGTTATGTATTACGACACAACCCTGAGAATATTTTCCGTATCGTTGTAGGATAAGGTTTTAAGTGCATTCTTCATTTTAGATTTTAAGGTTGTTCTATTCATTTTGTAAATTAGGTATAGGTTATTAAAATATCTATATAAGTATGGTCCAGTGTAGCAAGACTGCCGGCGTGACTGGGTGGAAAAGAATCTAGGTACGAAGGTGCGGATTTGTCTTTTATTTTTTGGCAGGAGCGATGGGTCAATTTTTTTATGATGACGAAGATCAGAATTAGCAATAAATAGCTGCCTAACCGTAAGCAAACCTGAGTCTTTGTAGAGTTTGTCAGTTGGATACTTCCAGGGTTTACGAAACATTACCTTAATGACGGCCCTTTGAGCTCTCTCTAACTCTATGAGATGAGTCGTAGCAGCTCCACCCCAAACCGGGATGCAATAAGTAAGAAGCGATTGACAAAGAGCATAATAAATTCTAGTTAACAGAGAAGGGTCTGCAGACTCTCTTAATTTTCTAAAAATATGTAGTAATTTACGTACTCTTTGACAAAGGTCTGAAATGTGTGGGACCCAGTTCAGGTTTGCATCCATGATAATGCCCAAATACCTATGTGTATCTGTCTGACTCAACAGGGGACAGCTACATGTGAATATTGGTTCATCGTTTGGTAGACATCCTCTTAAGTGGACCTTTAGGCAAAACTGATCAGGTGGCTTTGTAGCACCACAGGTTCTGAAACAAATATATTTTGTTTTTGACACATTAATAGTGAGGAGATTATTGTCGAGCCAGTCCACTACCTTTTGAAGTCCTTCTTCGGCATACTTTTTAACCTGGTGCCATGTAGTACCCCGGAAAATGAGGGCAGTATCATCAGCAAACGCAAGCAAACTACCATTTTCGATTTTCAATTTACATAGGCTGTTTATATACACTAGGAAAAGTGTGGGACCAAGTGTACTACCCTGTGGGATTCCGTATGTAATAGGTAAGCTAGAACTGTAAGTATTAGACACTTTAACAATTTGGCTACGATCGGTCAAATAATCCCTGAGCCAGTTGAGAGCAGAACCCCTGACACCAAGATACTCCAGCTTCGCCAGTAGCAGTGAAATAGATACAGTGTCAAAGGCTTTTTTAAGATCAAGGAAAACAGCAAGACATCTATCACCTTTGTCAAGAGATTTAGTAATTATTTCAGTCAGACTAGTAACAGCATCCTCTGTATTTGAGCCAGATCGGAAACCGAATTGATTACCTGCCAACAATCCCTTGCTTTCCAAGAAGTTAGTTAAACGAATATTTACCACCTTCTCTATGATTTTACTGATTATGCTGAGCAAGGAGATAGGCCGATAGTTTGACACTGTATCCACTCCACCACCCTTGTAAACCGGGACGACAACGGCGTTTTTAAAAATGGTCGGGAATATTCCCTCAGCCATGCTAAGGTTGCACAGGTGGGCTATCATGGTACATAGAATAGTATGTGAATTTTTAAGGATGATAGTAGGAATCAAGTCAACACCTGGGGCACTATTGTTTCTAAGCTTTCTTATGATTTTGTCTACTTCAATGAAATCGGTAGGGTACATAAACATTGTGGGTCCAGGTTCAGAGGTACCACTGCATGTAGTCGTCAGTTGGGACTCAGTAGTATTTAGTTTACCCAAAATGTCTGACGCGAGTACATACTAATTAATGGCCAGAAACTCGATCTGGTTGAAAGTACTACCTTTTTAGGAATCACAATTGATTCGAAACTTCAATGGGGCGCTCATATAACTAAACTTTCTAATAGGCTTAGCTCTGCGGCTTACGCTGTTAGGAGAATAAGACAATTGACAGATGTAGCAACTGCTAGACAAGTCTACTTTAGTTACTTTCACAGTCTAATGTCTTACGGGATACTTCTATGGGGGAGTGCAGCGGACATTCAGACTATTTTTCTTTTACAAAAAAGAGCAATTCGTGCTATTTACGGTTTAGGATCGAGAGACTCACTGAGGGAATTATTCAAGGAAATAGGTATACTTACTTTTGCATCACAATTCATATTTGAAAATATAATGTATGTAAGGAAAAATATTTCCATGTTCAATAAAGTAAGTGATTTTACAGATAGAAATTTACGTAATAAGAATGACTTAGTTAGCCCGTATTACAGGCTGAATACAGTCAGTAAGTCTTTTATGGGGAAGTGTATACTTTTTTATAATAAATTGTCAGAATCGGTCCTTGATATGCCAGACAGAAAATTCAAAGCTTATGTAAAGAAAGTACTTTGTGAGAAGGCTTATTATAGGACCGATGACTATCTTAAAGACAAAAAGGTCTGGCTTGAGCTTGGCGCGGGTCCCTCTTAAAGGTTTGTATACTTAGACATGTCATAATTTAGGTACATTGGTACATACTAAATTTACAAATTGACATTATTTTAAATTTCGTAATTCTTATAATTCAATTTAATTATGACATAATAAACAATGTAATCTCTGTCCATCTATATAACTAATTTTAAGTTTTTAGTTTTTTAGTTGACGTCTTTGGAGAAAACGTGCAGTGCAGTTTGTTGCCGCTTCTTCTGCACTTGCGCCTAGGAAGCGGCGTAAACTTAGCTTTAAGTAACGATTTGACGTCAACATTTGTGCAAAACAAAACAAAGTGACTATTATTAAGAGATATTATAAATATCCTATGATAATAAAGATATTTTGAATTGAATTTTGAATTGAATTGAATTGCATGACAACTAATATAAAGTCTCGCGGTGAAAGGGTTAAGTGATTAACCTCGCATGTCAAATTTATCCATCATTTAATATTCCTATGAAATAAAAAAATGGTGTAAAAAATATTTTGCGTGAGTGGGACATCCATCATTTAATATTCCTATGAAATAAAAAAATGGTGTAAAAAATATTCTGCGTGAGTGGGACTTGAACTCGCAACGTTGCTCTTATTTTGACCATGCTCTAATCAACTGAGCTATCACGTGTTTTACCTCGTATGACGAATTTCTCCACCATTTAATATTCCTATTCTATAACACGCATTAGGAGTTAGGTCAGAACTCGTGACTAGATGGCGTTTTATTGAATTTTTTTATCAAATTTCTGCAATGTTCCAAGTTTCATAGGCATGGGAGTGCGTAATGCGCGCTATTTTATTTTAATGAATAGGTGCCAATACATGACATTGACAAGTTTCAGCAGTTATTTTTTATTTATCTATTCATCTAGTTCGTACAGCCAAATAGTAAATGCTATTTTTCAATGATAATGATAATGATATTTATTCACATAAAATAGAGTACATAAGATCTTAAATAATAAACATGTCCTTAATCTATTTTGCTTATAGTTGACAAGCATGTGAAAATAATACTGAAGTACCTAATTTACAATGAAGGAATAAAAAAGACTATGGGGCGTAATGACGAAAATTCAATTTAATTCACAATTAACAATTATATTAAAGTCACACTTAATAATTCTTAAAGATTTCGTCAATTTTATAATAAGATTTGTTAATGAGCCACGATTTTAATTTTTTCTTAAAACCGGACAATGGGAGTTCCTTTATATCTGTAGGCAATTTATTATATAGCTTTACACACATTGCCATACAATTTTTTTGGTATATTTCAGTCCTTGGTACCTCTTTTAAAACAAGCCTATCGCCGCGTCTAGTATTCCGAGGAAAAAAGTCCCTCGCTTTTGTAAATAAATACATATGCGTTTTAACAAATACACCTACTTCATAAATATACATACATGGCAGAGTCAGTATGTCAAATTTTTTAAAAAGTGGCTTACACGTCTGGTACGGAGGGATACCTTTGATGGCCCTGATGCACTTTTTTTGTAGTAAAAATGCCCTATTTACATCACTCGAATTGCCCCACATTATTAGACCGTATCTTAATACAGAGCTTACATAACCGTGATAAGCTAGCAAACTAGTCTGTATGCTTGATGTTCTACGGAGCCTCCTTAGGACAAAAACAAATTTGTTAAGTTTATTACATAAATCATCTATATGAGGTCTCCAGTCACAATATTTATCAATGGTTATACCTAAAAATTTTACATTGTTACATTCCTTGATTTTCGTATTATTATAATATACATTGTCAATTATTGGTTTTGCTACTTTGGAATGAAATTGAACATAATTAGTCTTATCTAAGTTTATACTTAAGTTATTGTCATTTAGCCATTGAATTACCGATTGAATAGTTTGATTAATTTGATTATAAAATTCATTTACTTCGTTACATGTCAAAACTATGGAAATATCATCCGCAAAAAGTGTACAGTTTTGAGATGTCGTATCCGGCAGATCATTGATGTATAGTAGAAAGAGAAGTGGTCCTAGTATACTTCCTTGTGGAACACCATAGCTATTAACTTGGTAATCCGATCTATATGGCCTTATTACCTTATTTTCATCTAAATTTAAGAGCTCAACACATTGTACTCTATTTGTTAAATAGGATTTTATCCAATCTAGAGCCACTCCTCTAATTCCATAATTTTCAAGCTTCTGTGGCAGTATGTTATGGGAAACAAAGTCAAAAGCTTTTGACATATCAAAAAACATTACCATTGTAGGTTTTTTTTTATCAACATTTGTAATGACTTGTTGCATCATATTAAAAGTAGCCAGAGTTGTATTTTTACCCTTTTGGAAACCATTTTGCTCACGTCTAATTACGTTATGTTTGTTGAGGAAATCACTAATCCTCTTGTGCATAACCTTCTCAAATATTTTATCGAAAATAGATAGTAAAGCAATTGGTCTATAGTTGTTTAATTTGGTTCTGTCTCCCTTTTTAAATAATGGTTTGACTACTGTTTTTTTTAATGCTTCAGGAAAAATTCCATTTTCCAAAGAAAGGTTTATTAAATGAGTTAATATTGGCACGATTTGTCTAACACAGATTTTAAGGATATATGTACAAATTCCATCGTATCCCACAGAAAAAGTATTTTTTAATGACATTGTTATCTTATGCACTTCTTCGTGACTTACTGGGCATAAAAAAATACTTTCCTGTACTCGATTTTTATTTGTGTTTTTGTTTATTTTATTGTTTATATTTGTCAAATTTATAAGATATTTATTAAATTCATTTGCAATATCAAGGGGATTATTAAGAAGTTTATTATCTACTTCAATTTCATCTATAAATTCATTTTTATTTTTATGGTCAGTGTCGTTGTTAATTATTTTCCAAGAAGCTTGGCATTTATTTTTTGCATTAGATATATATTTATAATTACATAACTTTTGTGATTTATCAATGCACTTACGTAGAATTTTAGAATATTTTTTAAAGCTTTCCTTTTTGTCCTGTGTCCTATTATTATAATATTTAAATCGTAAATATCTTTTTGTCATACAACTCCGTCGTAAACCTTTCGTTATCCATTTCGGTTTTTGTGTTTTATCCGTGATTTTATATCTAAGATTTGGAAAGCATAATTCGTATAAGAGGCAGAACAAGTCATGAAAGGATTCAAATGCTTTATTTGTGTCTTTTTCCTCATAGACGTCACTAAAAGACAATCTTCCAAGACAGTCCTGGAATTTTAAAATGTTCTTTTTACTGTAGTCTCTTTTATATATAAAGTATGTCTTTGGGGAGTTAACATTTATTTTTATAGGTAAACTTAGCATTTGAGCTGTGTCATGATCCGAAAGTGCTAGTTTTAACACTTCACTGCATCCGTTTTTTACATTGCTGATGATGTGGTCAATGCATGATTTTTTTCTAGTAGGCTCATTGATGTATAGCTTTAAATTATAATTTTCTGCTAAGGATTTCAGTTTTTTAGAGATTCGGTCATTTACCAATGTATTTATATTTATATCACCCGCTAGAACAACTTTTTTCTTTTGAGTGTTTCTACCTAGTCTATATAATAAGTTATCTAAGTGCGATAAAAATAAGTCTGCGTTTGAGTCAGGGGTCCTATATAAGCATATTATAATTAAGTTATGACCAAGTATCTCTAACCCACAGCACTTAAAGATATTTAGATGTGCCATATCCTTAATCCAATTTATCTCCCTGTACTTTAGGTTTTTTTGAACACAAATACACACACCTCCTCTGGACTTTTTCCTACAAAATGCTGTACCCATGTTGTATTCCGAAAACTTAACCAAATCTTGACAGTCAACATGTAAAAATGTCTCGCTAAAGCACAATACATTTGGTAATTTATTTTCTTTTTCTAACTCTAGAAGCGCTACTTCAACAATACTTTTTTTATTGTACAGACCAGCAATATTTTGGTGCATAATTTTTAAAAATAAAGAGTCATTTTGTTGAGGTGGAGTGACGAAAAAAATTATTAGTTGTTGTCTTTTCGTAAGATGTTTTTTTTTTTAATGTAAAATAATAGGGAATCGTACCTTTTTTGAAATTATCCTGTAAATTCGGAATTTGAGACGTCGCATTTATAATACAACATTTATTGTCTTGTTTTTTGAAATAAAATGGAATGGTGCCTTTTTTCGGATTCTCCAGTTTAAAACTGCTTTGGACTTTGTTTCTGTTTACAAGCGCTTTAATAGACTGAATAAAAGTATAATCGTAGTATCGTGAATTGATTATAAAATTTATTTTTTTACTAATTTCGTTAATATATTGAAAATGATTGATGTATTTATAATTACTTATTTCTGCATATTTACAATTTGGTAATTGTCCACATAAAATTTTTAGTCTTTTATTAATTATATTTTCATTTAAATGACGATTAAAGTTTACATTCATTATGATTATATTACAACCTTTCAAATTCATTAAAGCGCCTGAAAGTTCATGAAATATAAGCTCAGGGTTTCTGTCATTCTCTCCTATAGATAGTACAATTTGATCCTTAGCTGAGAGACGTAAGAAATTACAGGTTTTTAATATTTCAGATGTTTCAGCAAATGGCTTACAAAATGAAAAAATGTCATAGTTTTCAAAATTAACATTTCTAGTTTCAGTTAATTTGCATGCTAAACCGCGTATTTGTTGACTGCCTAAAATTAAGAGTCTTGGTTTTGTACAAGGTGTTTCGCCTGTCAGATTTGCCTTAGCAATATGTTTCTTTTCTTCCAATTGCATTTGTGGTTGAAGGTCTTTATTTTGTGGATGTTCCTCCGCTCCTTGGGTGTTGGAAGTTTGCTGCTGTGTCTGCTGTATTGGAGACCGTGATGGTGATTTGATGTTGGTATCGTTCCGATGCTGGTCCAATGAGTTTTGATTTGTAGACGGCGTGTCACAAATTTCCGTATCATTGAAATTAATTTTCCTTTTGATTGTACTTAGGGCCTTTTTCTTCAGGGAAAATGAATCCTTTTTTGAGCTCGACGAGCATATATGCATTAGTTCTTTTATTCTCAAGTCACGGTAATCTATTTTTTTATTCAATTTTTTATTTTCTAAGTTCATTCGGTCAATTTCATTATGTGCGCTTGCTAACTTGATTTCTAGGTCTTTTACTTTAGTTTTTAATTCCTCAGTTCCATCAATATTTACTGTTGATAAATCTGGTAGGCTCCTTCCCATATCGGAATCAGATGAAGACAGTGAGTCTTGTTTTACAAGCGACTCACAAGAATTACTTAAAACAGTTAGTTTTCGTCTTATGGTTACGTTTCGTGAATCCATTTTGTTTTCTTTATTTTTTATAAAGTAAAATAAATACAGAGGAAACAAAAACAATTTCAATTTCAATAGGAGAAAAAATAATAACAAAAAAATAAATAAATATATGTTGGCTCTCCTGGGGATCGAACCTGGGACGATAGGACCGCTACAAGCGGTAAAAAGACAATCTTTTTATAGACTGCGCCAATTTGCATTTGAGAGTACGGGCAAAATACTAATACTATTGAACAGTTTTTTACAATGGAATTGATACTAATCAATTCCATTGTAAAAAACTGTTCAATATAATCGTTGTGTCAGATGACAACAAAACAACGGACAAAGGAACGGATTATTTTAAAAGTAATTTGTCAATAGTCACTTTCTGTAGTTATTTTTACACAGTTCCTTTGTTATTACACTATTTTAACTATATTTATCGTTTCTATGTACAAATTAACACTTTTTGCATTAAAACTAGGTATATTTATACAGGAGCAACACAAACACGTCCTTTTAACTTGCGCACACGCACACTTTCAACGAGGATGTACATAAAAAGTGCCTCGACAAAAGATATAAATATAATAGAGGAAAATAGAAAAGACTCACATTCTGTCCCGACCCCACGTAAAGTGGGATAAGGTGAGGAAGAAAAAGAAAATTTTTCAACGAGGAGGGAGTCTGGAGTCAGCGAAACAAAAAAGCGGCCAAGTGCGAGTCGGAATCGCCCATTAAGGGTTCCGTAGCAGCAAGTAACATTTTACGATATATGACGTATTAAAAAAATACCTACCGTTCAAACCAATTTTCGGTGGAAGTTTGCATATAAGAGATACTAACTTAACGATATTTTATGATAAATACATATACAGGCTGACTTTTAAACCACCAGCCAAATTTTTGGAGCAAGTTCAGTCCATGATACTGAACTACTTTCTATAAAAAAAGTTATTAAAAATCGATGAAAATTTTTCGTCGTCCCATAGAAAATCCGTTTGACTGAGCGCTGATTTGTATGAAAAGGCGAATTTTTATATTAGTTTTTCGTTAATTGTTTTTATGGAAAGTAGTTCAGTATCATGGACTGAACTTGCTCCAGAAATATGGCTGGTGGTTTAAAAGTCAGCCTGTATAGATAAACACCCAAGACCCAGGACAAATTGAAAAAGACCATTTTCCAACTTGCCCTGGCTGGGGATCGAACCCAGAACCTCCGGATTAGCGGTCTAGCGTGTTAACCATTACGCCACGGAGGTCGTCAAAATAATGTTTATGAATATATTTTTTTTTTAGTTTTATCATTCTCAATCAATCAATTCATAGAATTCTCAAAAAATGTATAGCTAACGCACGTAAATTAAACAAACACTGAGTTGGACTGCGCATATAACTGAAGTTAGTCGTAAAATATATTTCTCCTTTCATAGTCTCAAAACACTGCAGTATTTTCTGCTTTTGATACGAAGGTATCTTTATGCCAGTCCCTTATATTGCCACTCCTTGATTACGCAGATTCCTGCTATTTAGATGCTACAGAGGAGCTACTGAATAAACTGGAACGATTGCAAAATCTTTGCATTAGGTTTATATTTGGGCTGAAAAAGTTTGATCACGTGTCAGAATACCGCAAACAACTTGAGTGGCTCCCTATCCGTTTGCGTAGAAACCAAAGAATCCTCTGTCTCCTTTTCAAAATTTTGTATAACCCTACCTATCCTGCTTATCTACGTGATCGATTTTCTTTTGCCCGTCCTTCAAATGTGCCCTGTAGATCCCACCTTAGAACCCTACTTAGAATCCCTGCCCATACTTCTGCTTGCTATTCCCACTCTTTTTCTGTTCAAGCGGTAAAATTATGGAATTCACTACCACGCATTATACGAGACTCCAAATCTTTCCCTGTTTTTAGGAAGAGAGTAAAAGAATATTATCTTTCCTTAACGTAATGAATAGTATACCTATATACTATACAGGGACTAACAAAATATACTGAAACTATTTTAAGGGTGGATACAGTCCATGATACTGAACAACTTTCCCCAAGGAACATATATCGAAATATGAAAAATAATTTTTGGCCTCCCTACATGTTGACCGATCAGCTGATCAGTCTGTATGAAAAGTCAAAAATTATTTTTCATATTTCGGCATATGTTCCTTAGGGAAAGTTGTTCAATATCACAGACTGAATTCACCCTTAAAATAGTTTCAGTATATTTTGTTAGACGTTATATATTATATGTATTTGTTTATACTGGGTGGCGCAAAAGTAAAGACCCTATTTGGTTCAGCTATAACATTTTTTCTAAATTAGAAAACTAGATTTAGGTTTTTTTAAATGTATATTTGTGCCATTAAATTTCGTACCATTAGGATTTAAAGATGATGTCTTTTAAATGGTGACCTCCAGAGTTGATACACATTTGAGCCCTATTTATGACATTTTGCATAACTTGCCGTAACACTTCCTGCGATATGTTCGTTATTTCTTGACGAATGTTTTCTTTTAGAGCTGCGAGAGTCTGTGGCTTGTTCACATACACCCGAGATTTCAAAAAACCCCAAAGAAAGAAGTCTGGACTGGTCAGATCGGGTGATCTTGCAGGCCAAGGCAAATCGCCAAAACGAGAGATAACTCGGCCTGGAAAAGCGTCGCTCACTAAGTCCATAGTGTCGCGCGCTGTGTGTGCCGTAGCGCCGTCTTGTTGAAACCAGATGTGCTCCAGCCCCAATTCGTCCAAACTGGGTATCAAAAACTCTCGTAACATGGTTCTGTAGCGTTCTCCAGTGACAGTTATCGCATTGCCTCCAGCGTCTTCGAAAAAATAGGGTCCGATCACTCTGTCAACACAGATGCCACACCATACAGTAACTTTTAGTGGGTGTAGAGGTGTTTCTTGAATAATGCGCGGATTATCAGTGCCCCAGAACCGAGTATTCTGCTTATTGACATGCCCTGAGAGATGGAAATGCGCTTCGTCACTCATAACCAATTTTGAAGGAAAATCATCCTCTTCAAGGTTGAGGTTTATGACGCGCTGGCAGTAATCTAGACGAGCTCGGTGGTCAGCAGGCAGCAGCTGATGAGTCATTTGAGTTTTATACGGGAACATCTTTAAGTCTTTCACCAAAATACGCTGCAGGGTCCGTCTGGAAATGCCCAATTGCGTGGCACGTCGCCTCGTTGATGTTTCTGGACACTCTTCCACATCTTCGCGCACAGCATCGATATTTTCAGCTGAACGGCCTGTTCTTGGTCTCCCAGACTTAGGTCTATCCAATGTTGAGCCAGTTGCTTCAAGGCGTGTGGCAAAGCGTCGAATTGTGCGACCAATCGGTGCCGGACGGTGGTGAAATCGTCGACGAAATTCACGTTGTGTTCTTATCACTGATGAATTATTCCGTAAGAACATTGACACAATTATTCCACGTTCTTGGGGAGTAAAACGGTCCATGTTTATTTTCAGTGTATTTTACATTTGTTCACTACACAATTTTCAACAACAGAATGACAGAAAATGTCATATAAAAAAAATAAAAGTATTTTCTTTAGTGCCAGTACTTTTGCGCCACCCAGTAGTTAGGTATTTATATGTAGGTATATTAGGTCCTTACATATGAAATTGCCGATTTTCAATACTGGCAACTTTAAAATCAAATATCTTGCGTTTCATTAGGAATTCCAAATTCAAATTTATTTCGAAATAAAGCCAGAAAAATATTGTTTTAAAATTCGTAATTCATTTGTTTTAACATCATTTGTTTGAGTTTCAACATTGCTATAACAACAACTATGGACAAATTGAAAATTCGCGGTATTTACGAATACGAGTTCCACCGTGGCACCAGTGCTGCAGAAACGACTCGAAGAATTAACGACGTGTATGGACCAGGCACCGCTAACGAACGAACGGTGCGTTTTTGGTTTCAACTTTTCCGTTCTGGAAATTTCGATTTACACAATGAGCCTCGTGGACGAACTGATACTCAAGTGAATAACGAAGAATTGAAGGCGATAGTGGAAGCGGATCCATCTCAAACCACTTCTGAATTAGCAGCAGCCTTCGGCGTAAGTGACAAAACGATACTTATCCACTTGCGCCAAATCGGAAAAATTAAAAAACTCGAAAAGTGGGTACCGCACGAATTGACTGAAGCAAACCAACAAACACGCGTTGCTTGCTGCGTTTCTTTGCTTAATCGCCACAATAATGAGGGGATTTTGAACCGTATCGTGACTTGTGATGAGAAATGGATCCTGTACGACAATCGGAAGCGATCATCACAATGGCTTGACCCTGGAGAACCGGCAAAACCTTGCCCTAAGCGAAAACTGACCAAAAAGAAGATTCTGGTTAGTGTTTGGTGGACCAGTGCTGGTGTTATCCACTACAGCTTCTTGAGATCAGGCCAGACGATTACTGCAGACTTGTATTGCCAACAATTGCAAACTATGATGGAAAAGCTCGCCATTAAACAACCGAGACTGATGAATTGCTCTAGCCCTCTGCTCCTTCAGGATAACGCTAGACGACACTCTGCGTCACCCACCATACTCTCCAGATCTTGCCCCAACCGATTACCACTTTTTTCACAATTTGGATAACTTTTTACAAGGAAAAAATTTCAAATCTGATGAGGCAGTCAAAACCGCCTTTAAACAGTTCATAGACTCTCGCTCCCAGGATTTCTTTTCCAAAGGTATCAATGATCTGCCTATAAAATGGCGGAAGTGTATCGATAACAACGGCGCACACTTCGATTGATTAAATAATAATTTCATTAAAAAAAACTTGTTTCACTTTTTTGATACTGAACGGAAATTTCATATGTAAGGACCTAATATGTATTTATGTATAATATGTGTGTATGTTCATTGATATATTGTATATGTATATGTATGTTTAACATTTTAGATAAGTACTTATATGTGTTTGTAACTATAGTCTTTTGTACACGCCTACTACCTGTTTTCTTTAATTTTCCTCTCCTGGGTCTGCTGGAAGAGATTTCTTATGAAATAAGCAGTACCTATGTACTCTATTTTCTTACTTTGTACGTTCCTTTGTTTGTATGTTGTGTACATGAATTTTGTATATAAATAATAAAAAATAAAAACTACATAAAAAATAGCAAATATGTAAAGTAAAGCTTCTTGGAATATAATATCATCGACAATTTCTAATAACGTTCTTACTAATGACATAAGTTAAATTAAATTTGGTAATAACCCTAATGACATTTGCAATGAATTCAATAATTATTTTATAGAATTTTGGAATGACAAAGGGCAAAGTGCAAATAATAATATTAAATATAAGAAATATTTGACTAATAATAACCAAAATACAATTTTTCTTCGACCAGTCAATGAGACAGAAATCTATAATACTATTATGTTGCTTAGAAAAAATGAGACTTCCCTATCTGCTAACTACTGATCACTACATAGTATAAAACAAAGTCGCTTCCCTCTGTCTGTCCCTATGTATGCTTAGATCTTTAAAACTACGCAACGGATTTTGATGCGGTTTTTTTTAATAGATAAAGTGATTCATGAGAAAGGTTTATATGTATAATACATACCCGTGCGAAGCCGGGGCGGTATAGTTAACTTATATATAACGGGCCGCTAGTTAAATATAAGTTAACTATACTGGGAAGTAAATGAAATGAACTGTAAAAGGACTGATTTTATGCAAGAAGAAGATTACAAAGTTGTAGTTGTTTGAGCCGTTAAAAAGGTTGAAGTAGATAAAGGAATTGCGTTATTCATCACTTTTGAATATGAATTAATTCCCCCGGTGTTGCCCGCGTAGGAGTTGCGTTTTTTTTTCTTTCTTGTCTGCGTTTTGTTTACGTTATTTAACACGCTAAAAAACAGAAAATGTAGTGGCTATGATAATATTAGGTCCTTACATATGAAATTGCCGTTCAGTATCAAAAAAGTGAAACAAGTTTTTTTTAGTGAAATTATTATTTAATCAATCGAAGTATGCGCCGTTGTTATCGATACACTTCCGCCATTTTATAGGCAGATCATTGATACCTTTGGAAAAAAAATCCTGGGAGCGAGAGTCTATGAACTGTTTAAAGGCGGTTATGACTGCCTCATCAGATTTGAAATTTTTTCCTTGTAAAAAGTTATCCAAATTTTGAAAAAAGTGGTAATCGGTTGGGGCAAGATCTGGAGAGTAAGGTGGGTGACGCAGAGGTTCTAGTCGCAGCTCCTCTAACTTGGCGATCGTTTGATGTGCAGTGTGTGGTCTAGCGTTATCCTGAAGGAGCAGTGGGCTACAGCAATTCATCAGTCTCGGTTGTTTAATGGCGAGCTTTTCCATCATTGTTTGCAATTGTTGGCAATACAAGTTTGCAGTAATCGTCTGGCCTGATCTCAAGAAGCTGTAGTGGATAACACCAGCACTGGTCCACCAAACACTAACCAGAATCTTCTTTTTGGTCAGTTTTCGCTTAGGGCAAGGTTTTGCCGGTTCTCCAGGATCAAGCCATTGTGATGATCGCTTCCGATTGTCGTACAGGATCCATTTCTCATCACAAGTCACGATGCGGTTCAAAATCCTCTCATTATTGTGGCGATTAAGCAAAGAAACGCAGCAAGCAACGCGTGTTTGTTGGTTTGCTTCAGTCAATTCGTGCGGTACCCACTTTTCGAGATTTTTTTAATTTTTCCGATTTGACGCAAGTGGATAAGTATCGTTTTGTCACTTACGCCGAAGGCTGCTGCTAATTCAGAAGTGGTTTGAGATGGATCCGCTTCCACTATCGCCTTCAATTCTTCGTTATTCACTTGAGTATCAGGTCGTCCACGAGGCTCATTGTGTAAATCGAAATTTCCAGAACGGAAACGTTGAAACCAAAAACGCACCGTTCGTTCGTTAGCGGTGCCTGGTCCATACACGTCGTTAATTCTTCGAGTCGTTTCTGCAGCACTGGTGCCACGGTGGAACTCGTATTCGTAAATACCGCGAATTTTCAATTTGTCCATAGTTGTTGTTATAGCAATGTTGAAACTCAAACAAATGATGTTAAAACAAATGAAATACGAATTTTAAAACAATATTTTTCTGGCTTTATTTCGAAATAAATTTGAATTTGGAATTCCTAATGAAACGCAAGATATTTGATTTTAAAGTTGCCAGTATTGAAAATCGGCAATTTAATATGTAAGGACCTAATATTATATACCGACCAAAATCCTTAAGCTATGTGCTCCATATATTTGTCATGTTTTGGCACATATAATTAATCTTTCTTTTAGTAAGGGTATAAATCCTGAAGAACTTAAGGTATGCATAGTAAAGCCACTATTTAAAAAGGGAGATAAGGACGATCCAAACAACTTTAGACCAATTACCTTACCTCCTGTTCTATCAAAAGTGTTTGAGAAGCCATTTCATACAAGACTAATGGAATTTCTGGATAAATATAATATACTGCACCCAAACCAATATGGCTTTCGAAAAGGCAGTTCTATTGTATTGGCTTGTTTTGAACTAGTCAAAACTATCACTGAAAGCATCAATAATAAGATCCCTGTGCCAATAATGTCATCATTTCTTGATATGAGCAAGGCATTCGACCTTGTCAATCAAAATATACTTTTAGATAAGCTTTACAATTATGGCATTAGAGGTCCAGCACTTGATTGGATAAAAAGTTATTTGGAAAATCGACCACAATGCACGGAAATAGTAAAGTTTAAAAAAACACAAAATATACCAATTAAAGAGAAGTTTAGATCCACATTCAGAAATTGCAATGTGGGTATTCCTCAAGGAAGTATACTTGGACCACTCCTATTTTTATTATATATTAATGACCTTCCTAATTCAATTGAACACAAAACCATAATGTTTGCTGACGACACCACTTTAATTATAAAATATGACGATAAAGGTAAATGCGAAGCTGAAATAAACAATTCTCTACGCGATGTTGTCGATTGGATGGATTCAAATGATTTGCGTGTTAACTTAGACAAAACAAAATTCATCCAATTTTCATGTTACAATTCTAATCAGATGCCGATTACACTAAATTATAATAGAGACATAGTCGAAAAAGTAAACCACCACAAATTTTTGGGTATTGTTATAGATGAGCACTTGAACTGGAAGGCACACATTGACCAGTTAGTTATGCAGTAAATTAAACCGCTTTGCTTTTGCACTAGGACGATTGAGGCAAACCGTCTCCGTGGAAGCTTCAATTACTGCATATCATGGACACGTGTCGTCTCTACTTAGCTATGGTTTAGTTATTTGCAATGCATGGGTTGATGATAGTTGCATACCATTGTTCAACATACATACATACATACATACTATCACGCCTGTTTCCCACAGGGATAGGCAGAGACTATGGACCTCCACTTGCTACGATCTTGACAGACCTCTTTCGCTTCATCTACACTCATCAACCTCCTTATACATGCCCTTCGGTTACGTGTACTTCTTACCTCTCCATTTTTCAGAACGTCTGCAATCTGATCGCAGAACGTTCGCCGAGGTTGACCCTGTCCCGCTCTTCCTTTCACACTTACCTTATAAATATTTTTTATTAATCTATTTTCATCCATCCTTTCTAAATGCCCAAACCATCTTAACATCCCTTGTTCTACTTTTGTCACTACGTCCTCTTTCACTCCACACCGATCCCTTATAACATCATTTCTTATTCGGTCTTTCAAGGTAACACCACACATACTCCTCAGCGCTCACATTTCAACTGCATTTATTCTGCTTTCATGCTTTCTCTGCCATACCCAACTCTCACTACCGTACATTAAAGTAGGTATTAGTACTCCTTTATGAACAGCAAGACGTGCCTTATCTGATACCTTCCTGCTGGTCATAAAGGAATGCAACGCTCCATTCACTTGGTTACCCGCATTCACTCTTCTTTCCACATCACCCTTGTGCTTGCCATCTTTTGTAAACTTACATCCTAAATATACAAACTCTTTCACTTGCTCCACTCTCACCCCATTTATTAAAATATTGCATTCTGTTGAACTATCATCCCTTTCAAAAACCATAACTTTAGTCTTACTTACATTAACTTTCATACCCTTTTTTTGTAATGCATTATTCATAACAGTTATCATCTTCTGTAATTCCTCCTCTGAGTCCGCAAGTATCACTTGGTCATCGGCATAGAGAAGGCATTTGATAAATAACTCATCCATTCTAACACCACATTCATCTTCTTTCAAATCTGTCAAACAACTGTCCATGAATAAGTTGAACAGCCAAGGCGACGCTACACATCCCTGTCTAACACCTTTTTCGATGTTAAACCAGTCTGTGTATTCGCCGTCAATTCTGACACAAGCACTAGAATCCTTATAAAGAGATTTCAGTGCTTGGATCAGATGGCTGCTCAACCCATACGTAGACAATGTTGACCACAATTCATTCCTTTCCACCCTATCATAGGCCTTTTCTAAATCTACGAAGATGCAATAGACTTTTCGATCTTTGGCCAGAAGTTTCTCTAAAATGCATCTTAAAGAAAAGACCTGATCCGTGCATCCCATACCCTTTCTAAATCCCGCTTGTACATCCCATATCTTCTCGTTTGTATCTTTCACAACTCTTTTTATCAAAACCTTTGCATACAATTTGCCAACCACGCTAAGAAGACTAATGCCTCGGTAGTTTTTACAGTCTTGCTGTGAACCCTTTCCTTTATACAGTGGTACAATTACCGCCTTGCACCAATCCTTTGGTACCATACATTTTTTAAAACACAGATTGAAAAGGTCACACAACTGATTAGCTACAATGCCCTCGGCTGTCCAAAACCAAAGCCTAGCAAGTGCATCTGACTTAATTTTACAGGAGAAGACATCAAACATTTTCTTCTGCCTTTTAGAATTCAACTCCTTTTTTATGCCTTTTTTGTTTTCTTAGGAATAATTATAAATTGTTCTACCTTGTGAAATAGATGAATTGAACCTAAGTGCTCCTGGACAAGTTTTATGTGCCCTACTAATGACTACTTTCGATACTTCAAAATATGTATGACACCAAACCAATAGCAAAAATCTAGTAAGGTCTCTACCTAGGTTATTGAATTGGTTTCTTTAGAGGTTCTGTTTAAGATCTAACATTGAAAACCTAGCAAAAACGCTAACTAGGTTTCTTAATTTGATTCTCTTTTTTTTTTAAAACCTTATGTCTTATTTAAATCTAGTAAGTTGTATAATGTTAGTAAAAAAACAACTGGCTTAAAATAAAATGGTTTAATCAGTGACAAATAAATCTTAATACTCTTATCACTGAAGGTGAAACGACAGAAGAAAATCAAGTTTCTTCTGTCATTCTTCAGTTTGGAGATCAATCGACTCATCGTTAACCGGCATTTGATTCCAAAACACCCGTCTTGTTTCTGGCATTCAAGGCACCAGTTTGGCAACAATCACATCCTTTTTTCGAGCAGGAATACCTCTAGTAGCTGATATTTCTTCAGGAAGCCCATCTACTTTATACTTTTTAGGTAGGAAGTCCAAAATTATAAAAGTCCCCAGTCGAACCCCAGCCCTCTATACGAGTACATTCCACTAAGTGCTATATAGCTTGTAAGCCTACATAGTAGGCGGAGTGGGGGGTGTTAGGTTTTATTTTCGTTACGGAATTTCTTGATTCGGTCACCGCGCTCAAAGCCCGCGATAAAAGCTATGCAATAGCTTAAAAAATGATTTGAGGTGCAGGGAAGCTATTATCTCATTTGCCTTTTGGAAAAATAACTTTTGGGTGACATAAAACAACTGCCACAAGTGCTTGATCGCTTGATCGCCCGGTTTATGGAACAGGATTTTCCGGTATACTGGCTGATCAGGGACAGCTATTTTACAAAAAGATTACGTTCTGCGTCATTTTGTCAACATCTTATCGGCAAGGAGAAGCAGATCAGGTACAATTTAGAGACATTCTGGATCATTTGAGCATCGGTTTGAGCATAACTCAACTCAAAAGTGATTGGGAAAAATTAATGACGCATGAAAAAAGTAGGTTTTGTGACAAGGAGCAACGGCTTTTTTCCGATGCAATGAGGCTGTATCCAGAAAACAGAAATGTTAGTTTATATAATTTTAATAAACTAAAGGACCTTTACATGCCCACGGCTAAAATATCGGCTGACCATAACAACAAAGAGGCTGCACAGGCATGTGCCAAGTAACAAGCACAAGGTTTAAAGAAAACTCTGTATTTCTGTGTTGGCGCCAGGGACATGTTAAAAACTAATTTGTGGTAAAAAAAGGCTTAGTAAATGGTTCTGTTAGAACTGTTACTGATTTGGTGTATGCTCCTAATCATTCACCACCTACTGATCGCCCTTTGGTAGTTATGGTCAAATTTGACAACTACACTGGCCCAACCATAATGGGATCAGTGCCTATTGCCGCTATCACGCGAACTTGGCGTTCTAAAGAGAGCACATGTTTTAGGACCCAATTTTCTTTTACATTTGCATGGGCAGTCACCATTCATAAGTCACAGGGATTGACTTTACCCTTTGTGCTCGACCTTGGGTCTAGAGAACTGGCTGTAGGTTGCTCTTACGTCGCATTTTCTCAGGTTCAGACTTACTGATGTCATCTTGGAGCCCTTCGATTTTGATCGTGTGACAAAAATCAGGTCTATAAAACGAACAGAGGAGGAAAAAAAAATAAAAATATTAGCGGAACGAACATTATCAAGATTTTAATTTTTTAGGAAGGCAAATAACAAGCGGGTCACCTGATGGTAAGTGATCACCGCTACCCATGGACAACTGCAACACCAGGGTGTAACAATAACGTTACCGGCCTTTCAGGGCCCTCCCTAGACGGGGGGAGGGAGGGTGGGCTCCGGCTATCTCACTCACCGAGCGAAGCATAGAAGCGGTGAAGCTACTACTCAGACGTCGATTTTCTGTGAGAGCGTGGTAATTTCCCGGACGAGCCGGCCCATTCATGCTACTAGCTAAACTGAATTTTGCCGGAAGCGTAACTCTACCACAACAATATTTCAAGAAAAACATATGGAATAACATATTGTGAAAAGTTCCTTCAATCTGCAATCTCTATAAGCTCCCGAGGTCTACTGCTCATAGAGCCTCTAGTTCTACGTTTCACACTGACTTACTATTATTTTATTAAAGACGCGATTTGATTATCTCGTTCTACACTTCAGTGATTTTCTAAACCAAAAACCTAGCACAGGACAATTCCAAGTTTAAAATCTTAGTAAAAGACCGCTTTCAAATTTCAAATCCTAGTAAGTTCTATTTACAAATTCGAAAACCTAGCATATACCGTATATAATAGGTTTTTGTAGTTGGAAATGTTACTTGCTAGTTTTTTAATTTTGTAATCTCCGAGCACGAAGGACACTTGCTAGGTTTGGGTATATTCGTAACTCTGATTCTATTTTAGATAGGAATACAGTTGTTTTTGCCTTAGACGCAGCT